>CM067373.1:25598762-26001262 GCA_034401795.1 Chaetoderma sp. LZ-2023a
GAAAAAAACTGGTATACAAGTGGAATTGCGGGTAGGCTCGAATATGCGTAGGCGCGCGCGTGCACGGCCAGGTACATGTAGATGATTGGATGCACATGTCCATGTCTGAGTATGCATCAGCATATACGTGTGCGCACATTTGTATGTATGTGTGCCCGTGTCCGCGCGTGCATGCGTATGCGTGCGTATGTATGCGCGTTTGTATGTACGTATGTATGCGCGTGAGCGTGTGTGTGCATGCATGCGCGAGTACGTACGTGCGTGTGTGAATGCGCGCGTGCGTGCACCATGAAAATCTACCCACTGTTTTTATTATGTTACTGGAGGTAAATGATTGATTGCTTAGCGTTATTAGAAATTTTTTCTTTTTTTCAAAAGAAGTATTAGGTAGTTATATTATTTTCGATGTTTGAGCAGATCTACTAGAGATGAATGGAAACGGCGTATTATTAAATCGCTAGATCTTCCCCTTCCCAACCTGCGTTTGAATCCGCTACGTTTAATGAGTATGATTCTTCTCATTTGTAAATGCAATAGCAAAATCCGTTGCTATCTATGTCACGACCATTTCTGACTCAGCGCCACCCACTTCGTACACGGAGTTAACGCCGTTTGTGTCAACAGCGCCTCAAAGCGCTAAAATACTGCTTATATCGAGTAAGCATTTTAATGGTCAGCACTTTTCAAGAAATTTTAATACCAGGAGACTATTTTGTTGTAAATTTACCTCTGAAATTTTTGAGCAGCTTGACCATTGAAGGGGCAACGGTAAAGAAAATTCAAGCTTGGCTTACCCAGTATCCATTTGCAGGTCAAGAGAAGAGTATTTTTGAAAATTTACCACTCGAATGACTGGCTCGGTTATCGAACCAGCCATTCCAGTGGTTAATTTTCAAAAATACTATTCTCTTGACCTGCTAATAGAAACTAGTTCATTTGCTTGTGACGTCAGCGAACAAGTGATGCATTTTGCTTCTGCTGTCAGACACTTGATTGACAGATCGGATCCCTCCATAATATAACTTTCACTGACCTCACTAAAATCTTACGTAAAATCATCATACATCGCGTTAGTAGGCTTATTTCAAAACGCTCTAACCAGCGATATCAAATATATGGATCGCAGACACAAAATTATCTGCTGAATATCTAAATGTAGTATAATGGCTGATGATATTTGCAAGAAAAGAATGCATTAATCTTTAGTCACGCCATTTCGAACATATAATATTATAACGTGATGGATGGTGTAGTCTTCTTAAGGTCATTTAGCATACATCTAACCCCGGCCTTTAGGACTGGCGGTTAATCTAGTCCAATATTCTAAAATACTGTCGCTTATATGAAGAAGAATTATTTTAGTCCAAATATTTAAATGTCATACCGAGGAAGAGAAAAAAAGTGAAGAATACTGATTGCGTGATTCCAGTTATTAAAGCTGTGACGTAATGTGAATGACAGCTAAATTCGAGCACAAATGAGAAAATTCGGATATAATTCTTCTCTCTGTCATATTCCACCATGACGATAGCGTGGCGTCCATTAATGATGCATCAGAAATTAACTGCTTTAGCAAAAAGTGGATACGTATCGATGACAATGATGGCTTTCAAATGATGTTCATCTTGTCACACGCGCACGTACCGTGCACGACTATGTTCTGTGGTGGGAAGATCCGTAATCTTCGTGTCTTTCATGATAACTAGGAATAATGATAATGATAAATGAACAGACATTTACAATATTACACATGGCACTGATATACCCCGTGCGATAGATTGCATCAATTTTCAGCCATCACTAGATTGAATACATATTGTTTTCATCCAGACTTTGTCGGACTCATTATCTTGTAACCCACATATATTCAGAATGTGCTAGGAGAATCAATTGTATATTTAAATATATTAACTAAAGCAGTTGGAGAATAGACTGATGTCTTATCTAAAGGAAGTGTTTAGTTTGACAGACGAGTATGTCATGAGTGATTGTCGCTTACACAGAAATAGTCAGCAGGTCATTATACATGACTGTAAAGCCATAACCTTAACACTCGCCAGAGAGTGACCGCTAGAGGTCATCTGAGAGTGACCGCTAGACACTACCTGTGAGTTACCGCTAGAGGTGGCCTAAGAGTGACCGCCTGACGCCGCTTGAGAGTAACCACCAGCGTCCGACTGAGAGTGACCATAAGAAACCGACTGACAGTGAGAGTGACCCTTAGAGGACGCCTTGTAGCGACCACTAGAGGCCACCTGAGAGTGAGAGTGACTGCTAGAGGCTGCCTGAGTGTGACCGCTAGAGGCCGCCTAAGAGTGATGGCTAGAGATCGCCTGAGAGTGACCGCTAGGGGCCGCCTGAGCTTGACCACTGGAGATCGCCTGAGAGTGACCGCTAGAGGCCGCCAGAGAGTGACTGCTATAGGCCGCTTGAGAGTAACCACTATGGGCTGCCTGATAGCGTCCGCTAGAGGTCGCCTGAGAGTGAGAGTGGCTGCTAGAGGCTGTCTGAGAGTGACCGCTGGGAGACCGCCTGGGAGTGACCGCTAAAGGCCGCTTGAGAGTGGCCACTAGACGCCGCCTTAGAGTGATCACTAGAGGCCACCTGAGAGTGATCGCTATCGACCGCCTGAGAGTGACCGCTAGAGGCCACCTGAGAGTGACGGCTAGACGCTGTCTGAGAGTGACTACTATAGACGCAGGTGGACATATCAGTTTGCATATTGTATATATCTGTGGAACTAGAGCATGTATCAAACTAATTCTGGCGGCAAAGCATAGGATTTCAAGGAACATTCAATAAATTCATTATTCCTTTGCTTTGAGCAGTAATCATCACATTTCCAAAATGCCTATAATTAAATATAGGGAAATATGTATTAGAGGTCTCATGGGTGTAGGTAGAAGATTCCTTTTTTAAAATATTAATGTAATTTCACATTTCACATAGATGTGTTTTGAGAAATCTTTGCCATATAATTTATGTCCAAGACTTGGAATTTCTCCCAAAGATCGTTTTATATCTATTTAGTTCAGCAATAAGCCACAGCATTTAGGATACGCAGGACTATAAGACAAAGCCTGGACTAAGATATGTATAGTCATATTAATTGTTTCATTTTCATCCTAAATATAGTTATATATTATATAATATCTATAGTATCAAGGTCTTTTATTCACAGTCATTAAATATCTGTACTGTAGATAAGCTCTTGTTATTAAACTCAGTATGTTTTACGGGCTAAAATCACATGTAGGTCAAATGCAATATTGTTTATCGCACTTGCACAAAACAGAACATTTTACAGATTGTTTACATTTGCACTAAGGTGTTGCAAGTTTTACACCAACACAGAGTAAGCAAACTATCTGTTAACAAACTGAGGGCGCAAAAGCCCATCCGCCTCAGCACAGCGGATAATGTCGTATTGTCATGGTTCAAAAGAGTTAGCGATTCCCTGATAACGAAGAATGCTCGTTGGGTGTGTCCTCGGATTGAACTTGAAGTTGGTGGTAGCTGGGAGATATATCTGTTCGACTTTCTGCATTCAAGGAGTCTGAGGTTATTAAAGGTATTTACTGTTATATTACGTGACCAAACTCTTACAAGATACTATTCGATGTTCTCAATGTCTCCTTCGGTCACGGCATCGGTCTCTTCAAATTCTGCTAGGAAATTATCTGGTTGTGCCTTCAATGCTTAAAGTGTGGTCCCAATCTTGCTCAAAGCATCGCTACCAGTTAAAAGGTGTGACTTCACAAAAACATTACACAATGCATTTCCAAGCTTGTTCAATAAGTGGTTCAGTGGCATAAATCGACGTTTGCTTCTGTCCCAAACCAAACCCAAAATTCTTCTAACCCCTTGATTTTGAGGGTGGCTGCATATTTCAACAGGAGGACTAGTCTGTGTCATTTGACAAGATGCCAAAACGCTTGGCACCATGTTCGACTCCCCAGGTCACATGTGGTGCAATGCATCTATCTGCGATGGTTGCCAGAAGTGTTTCATCAACTAATTGTCTGTAGACAAGTAGCTCCAAATTGGTTTTGTTTGAGGCTATATCTATTTGAACAGGAAGTGGTATGTCTGGATCAATTTCAACTCGATGCTACCAGAATTGGATGCTCCTCAAGTCCTTTCTTATTCTTTTACAGACAACTCAAGGTAACTATCAAAGAAAACGTGCCACTCTTGCACAGTGCAGACTGCCTGTGAATTTCGGAACACTATATTGACTGCTTGTCCAAAGGTCTTAAGAGTTACTAGCCTTAGCATTCGAATCTGTGAAATGAAATCAATGATTACCTAGATTTTGGATTGAGACACTGGCTCAAATCCATATTCGTCATTATTAAGGTGTTCTTCAAGTTCTGTAATTAGTGTGTGTTTGGCTGGTTTAATTGCAATATGCCCTTCAAACAACAGGCTTGTTGGTAGAAGATCATGAGATAAAATGTTCTTCACAGATTCTCCCCTCGCCTCTGCAATGCCCAAAACATTCTGTGCTCGTTCCAGTTTCTTTGTTGTCATTCTTGGTGCAGAAGATTTTGCGTCATGTTTTTTTCAGAATCACTCAGTTTCACTCTGGAAATGGTGTTTGATAGTTTTTAGGTTTCGAAATAAATCGTTCATTTCGTAGTTGCTTGTATCCTTCTAAACCATTCTGAACGATGTCGACCAAATGTACTTTGATACCTTCATCAACATACTGTTTGGTGACCAAGTTATGGAGACGAATATTTCTCCTTCGATCAATACTCACCATTCTGTTACTTCTGATATACAGCTGGCCTTGACAGCGGCTCTAGGATTATAGACTTAGAAAGCTTTACCGACTCCTGGAAACCGGGTACTCGGCTCCCAACTACCGAGTACCCGTTTACCATAGAGCTCATTCTTGTTTGCATAGCAACAAGAGCAATACATGCTTTCTGCATTAGGGATTTTAGTGGTTTTAAATAAAATCTAAGTCTTTAATCAGTGATAGTTTGTGTGTTCGTGAAAGGATTAACTAAGGACTATGGAGAATACCGCCCAAGATAACCAGGTTGTATTGTTCTTTATTATCCATAGTTAAAAGACTTAGGTCTCTAAATTTCGTTGTGTCGCATGTTCCAATTTCTGACCCCATAGAATCTGGGACGTGTGCTAACAACGATATATGCCAGACGATCGCCTTCTTTAACCCCCAACAGGCGATCGGCAGATATGAAAATAGGTGTTTGCTACGGTATTTCTAACACGAATATCGGCTGACGTAGAATCCGAGCGGGTGACGTCACACCCGGTCGCTCGGATGTTTATGTGAAGAAAATTTTTTCATTAATTCGCGCATCTTATTCTGGGTGCTGCGTACTAAAAATGGTACCGGAAACTTTAGAATGATCAAGTTTACGTGCGATCACGATCGGTTTGCAATGATCGGTGGTTTCAAAATTCTTGAGTAGATGCGTGGTCTGCGGTTTTACCGTGTGATACAGCAGTTTGTTATACATTTTGTTGTTTTCTTCACATATCGTGCTGCTTTCGTTAGGAGTATAATTTATATTGATTAGTAAATATACCCCGAATGCTATGCGATATGATTCCTGGAGCCGTTACACATCCTGGAGGATCTATTATGGGTGTGTTTGTGCCCGCCGCGTGCTTGTCGTCATAATCAATGCGATCGTTGTTGTAACATGGCGGGGTGGGGTGCGGGGAGGTTACGGTTAATTTATGAGTCAAAATTATTTGAAAATTAATTGTCTGCCTTCCATCCAGGTCTCGTTCCGCTTGTTTATTGTAGGTTTGTGCTTATTTTATAGGCCAAGCCAGCCCCGCCATCATGTGACGACTGCCATAAGTTTGTCCGTGTAATGTTCAAGGACCATGTCTGTTTTAGGTGTTCCCTGTGTAATATAGATCATAGGTGTAATGTTTGTGCAGTGTGGTCCGTCGAAATGATGGTTAAGTTCCTTGCCCAGAAGGACTTGGCTGGGTCTGACGCAGGGTCAGGCGGTCCTAGAGGAAATCGTGGAGCGCCCGGTTCGGCCTGTGGGGGTGCTCCACGTCCCCAGCTGGAGGTGGCAGAGATGGCACCGCCGGCGTGGTTTGGTCTGGCTATGCAGGGTTTTCTGCATAGCGTTCTTCCCACGCTGGTGTCGTCCCTGCTACCAAAGGTTGGGGGGGGCAGTTTCTCCCCATGCCTGGTACGGATCCTGTCCTCGGACACGATTCTGGACTGGTTACCGAGGGGGCCGTCTCGTACGGCCCCCTGGCAGGCACGTCTGGCTTCGGCCAGACGGGTTCTGTCTCTCTGCGGCCACCTCCGGGTGGTCCAGTAGCGGTGGCCGGTCCGTCAGGTGTGGGAGCCGTCCGCCAGGACGGCTCCACGGTTGGCTCATCAAGTGACGGCTCTTCGGAGTCTGAAGACGAGGAGGCCGAGGAGGAGAGGTTGCTGCGGCCCGTGAAGCCGCAGGTGGAGAATATGGAGGTTGATTCCGTCCTGGACGGAACCGGCCTCCATTTGTCTGGCTTGGCGCAAGCCAGGTCAGCGGCTCCGCCTGCGGCTGAGGCCAATCCGTTACCTTGCACCGGTTCCGGGCGGCTTGGTTTGTCACCAGCCGTCACGGGAACGGGTGTGCCGGGCCAGGCGTGGTACTCACCTATCTCGTCTGGTCCGGCAGCCGGACGTGGGGTGCTGTTGGCGCCCGTGTCCGGCTATGGTTCCGCGACTGTTACGGGTCCGTACGGTTTTCCGTGCGGACCTACCCCATGGACCGGAGTGTTTCATGGGGTGGCGGCGGAACCGTGTGGTAGCGGAGTGCCTGGCGTGTCAGCCGTGGCTCCTTGCCAGGAGGCCGTGGCTGGCAGACCCGTGAGCACGTCAATCGGTGACGTGTTTGCGGGGGTGTCTTCGTCGGAGGTAGATTGGTCAGATGCTCTGGCATGGCTAGCCAGGGTTGACCCGTCTGTGGTTTCGGCCACGGCCGATGAAGATGCGCCCCGTCCATCGGTTGCGTCGATTAGGACGGGGATTTTGCCCGCGGCCCGGATCCAGTCAGTGGGACTGGATCCACGGTTCATAGATTTGTTGGATGCTATTTATAGCAAACAACTAATGACCAAGGGTCAGCTCCCTGCGGCCTCCAGGAAGGTGTGGGCAAGATGTCGTATTCCACGGGGGGAATACGACAGGTATGGTGTAGTCCCGTCGGTCACGGAGGATGACCGATGGGTACTGGGAGTCCAGAGTGCCAGGTCAGGTGGCCCCGGTCCGGCACTAGTGGATAAGTCCCAGGTACACCAGGAAGAAGTCCTGTCCGTATGCGATGAGGGTGTGAGGGCAGCGATGAGCGCTGTCAATCACTCTTATCGTCTCCTTCAGTCGGTCTGGGCTGAAGCGGGGGCAGGCCACCCTGTGCCACCTGTGGCGCTTTCATGTGTTAATGACGGCTTGGTGCTGTCAATGGACGCATTGGCAAGGGTGCAAACGCGAGTGACGAAGTCCAGGAGGCAAATGGTCATTGACCATATGCGTCCGGCTACGGCAGTCAGGGAGCGTCTTCTTGGGACGCCCCTGACAGGGCCTAGCATCTTCGGTGGCCAAGCGCGGGCCATCTTAGAGGATACCGCCAGTATCGCGCAGAATCGGTTAGCGGTAAACCTACAGCTAGAGCTAGTGCGGCAAGCGCACGCACTAGGGGCTGTGGGGAAACCGCTAATGGGACAGCCTTCAAAGAAGCAGAAGAAGCATAAGAGCAAGGCGAAAGCCGGCCTGTTGCGACTTCTGCTTCAGCTGGGTTCTCGGAGCCGCCGCCGGCGAAGAAGCCCAGGAAGGTTGTAGAGGCGCCTACCCTCCCCAATGTTGCTCCTGACCGCCCTAGGGGCGGGAAGGGCAAGGGGAAGGGTAAGGGTAAGGCCTCAAAGGGCGGACAGAAGGGGCCGAAGCGTACCTGAGGGTACGCAAGCTCCCTTCATATCCGCCTGGACCGCGCCTGTGCGACAGGAACAGCGGTGCCAGTTATACCCGTCGTGCCTAGAACGAAATGGTTCTCACTCTCTCTCATTAAGAAAGAGGGTGGGGGGGGGCGGACTGCGAGCCGGACAACCCCGTTAGACGTCGAGGCGTCTATGGTGGGTGGAAGGCTCATGCGTTTCGTCGAGGCCTGGCGAGGTGTGACGTCAGACAGTCTGGTCCTGGGATGGTTATCCCAGGGTTACATGCCGGAGTGGTGGGACTTTCCACCACAAAATCTGTCTTTGGCACCTGTCTGGACACCCGTACCAAGGGAGCCAGACAAGTTAGAAGCCGTTCAAAAGGAAGTGTCGGGTTTGCTTCTGAAGGGAGCAATAAAACCAGCAAACCGGAACACTCCAGGCTTCTATTCAAACAAAGAGCACAGGGGGATGGAGACCCATACTCAATCTCAGGCCATTAAATTGGTTTATCCATACGCCTCGGTTCCAGATGGAAACGCCGAGGTCGGTAATGGCGGGATTGAGGAAAGGAATGCGGTGTGTATCGATCGATCTGAAAGATGCATATTTCCACATTCCGATGAATCGGAGTTGGCACAGGTTTCTGAGATTTGCGTTTCAGAATCAAGTATAGGAGTTTACAGTTCTCCAGTTTGGCCTGTCGACAGCTCCGAGGGTTTTCACAAGAGTGGTCCTTGCGGTGACAGCGTTTCTCAGAAAAGAGAACGTGGCGCTACACACCTATATAGACGACTGGCTGCTCAAGGCAGACTCGGCAGCCAGGTTGAACGTGGATACTGCTCTGACTCTGAAGTTACTTTCAGATCTAGGCTGGATAGTCAACGGGGAGAAATCCGAGTTGACGCCCACTCAACATTTCGTTTATTTGGGGATGCGATTCGACCTCGAGGAGGGCAGGGTTTACCCGTCAGAGCCCAGAGTGGTGTCTCTGTTAGCCATCCTCAGGAGTTTTCGAGTGGGAAACCACATTCAGGCGAGGCGGTTCCTTCAGATGCTGGGCATGATGGTCTCCATGGAGCAGGTTATCCCGTACGCTGCTCTAATGCGAATGCCTATCCAGTTGTATCTGATGTCTCTGTGGAAACAGAGAACAGAACCCCTGTCAAAACTGGTGCCAGTTTTGGAGCCGATAATATCGCATCTTCTATGGTGGAAACAGCGTCAGAATCTCCTATTAGGGGTTTCGCTGCACCTACCCTACCCCCAGCTGTCCGTCTACACGGATGCATCGCTGGAGGGGTGGGGTGCCTGCCTGGGAGAACACCAGGTCTCGGGCACATGGACTCTCCCGGAGAGTCAGCTGCATATCAATCTGTTGGAAATGATGGCAGTGGAACTGGCGTTGGAAGAGTTCCTTCCGATGATCAGGGGCAAGGTGATATTGATACGGTCGGACAATTCGACAGTAGTATCATATATAAATCGCCAAGGCGGGACCAGGTCGCCCACTCTGTGCATCAGGGTGTGGCACTTGATTCAATGGTGCAGGAATTACTCGGTTGTTTTGAAAGCAGCTCATATTCCTGGCCGATTGAACATTCTGGCGGATGCTTTGTCTCGCAGACAGAGAATCTTGCCAACAGAATGGTCCCTCAACCCTCCGGTTCTGCGACGGATCTTCGAGCATTGGGGCAAACCCAACGTGGACTTGTTCGCCACAAAGGAAAATGCTCAAATCATGACATATGTCTCGCCGATTCCAGATCCAAATGCCGTCGATACAGACGCTCTGGCGATAAGCTGGAGAGGGATGCACGCTTACGCGTACCCACCCACCATTCTTCTACCGAAGGTATTGGTGAAGGTCAGGGAGGAGCCGTGTCTGGTCCTGCTAATAGCGCCGTATTGGCCGAGCAGGGCGTGGTTCACGGATCTTCTAGATCTGCTGGTGGAAAATCCTGTGCAGTTGCCCGAGATTCCGAACATAATCTCCCAGGCCAAGGGACGCTTCCTACACGAGCGTCCCGAAATGTTCAAATTGACTGCGTGGATGTTGTCAAACAACGTTCCACGTCGGAAGGCTTTTCTCGACAGGCTGCTGATTTCATCGCGGCTGCGAGAAGGAGGTCAACCTTCAAGTCATATAACAACAAGGTTAACAGATTTGCAGACTGGTGTGAAGAAAAGGGTATTGATACCTTTCAATCCACTATTCAGCAAATAGCAGACTTTCTCTGTGAGCTGTTCTTTGCAGGACTAGCTCCCGTCACAGTTGCTGGATACAAGTCAGCTTTGGCATCAGTTATCCCTTGTCTAGCCAACAGGGATAGTCCAGAGGTGGCCCAGTTAAATGTGATGTTGAAGGGAATGAGCAATCTCCGCCCGAGACAACCGGTAGTCATTCCAGCCTGGAGTCTATCTTTAGTGCTTAATGTACTGGCCAAGCACGCTTTCGAACCGTTGCGTTCGGCTAGTCTAAAGCATTTGACTCTAAAGGCAGTCTTTCTATTGGCAGCTTCCTCAGCTAGAACGCGCAGTGAGATCCATGCGCTTTCGGCAGAGAGGAACCGATTTATTGTTTCTGGAGAAGGTCTGCATCTTCTGCCAAGAGCAGAGTTTATGTCAAAGAACCAATCTTTGAGATATCCCGGCAAACCAATCATTATACCGAAGTTAACTAGGTTTGATCGTGATGCCAGTGTCTGGTGCCCGGTCCGTGCTTTGACTAAGTACAAGAAACGGACTGACTCGTTACGGTCGAACGATAGACATCTGTGGATCTGCCATAAAAAGCCTTATGGCGCCGCATCCATGGATACTATCTCTCGTTGGGTGGTCGAATGCATTCAGACTACTCACGAGATGGCGACTGGGAACCAGGTGCAGGGCGTAAGGGCACACGATGTTAGAGGAATAGCCGCCTCGACCGCCATTTACAATGGTGTTCCGTTAGAGGACATCATGGCCGTTGCACAATGGCACTGTGAGTCCTCATTTACGGATTACTATATGAGGGTTGTGTCAGACTCAGCCAATCCACTCGCTTTAGCTGTTTTGAAACGATAGTTAGTGACCACACTGCTTTTCCCCTTTTTCCACTTTGGTAAGAAAAGAACCTAAAGCAGGCATGGTCAAGCGAGAGGATGTCAACCAGATTGTGTCACTGATGGCCGAACCGGTGAATGGTTGGAGGCGGTACGTCTGAAGTCCTGTTATCATAAGGTAATTCAATAAGTGAGAGTTTTTTGTATTATGTATATGTATCATGTTCATTCATCTTATATATTCATGCTCATTCCCAGGCTAATACCGGCAATATGCAGGGAGTAGTTAACCCTCTTGGCATATTGGTGTTTTCAGGCGAGATACATGTTCGTTAGTTCTCTCCCTTTTCTTAGGAGGAAAAGGGGGGGGGGCTGTGACGCGAATCTGATTCGGTTCCGTGAACTTGACGGTCCTTTTAGGTCTCCGTTAGTCAAGTTTGAAGTCTAAAATCTTTCTCCAAGGGGCAAAATTAGCATGTATGGCTTGCCCCTTCCCACCAGGTTACTGATCAAATCTGGTGTATATCAGAAGTAACAGAATGGTGAGTATTGATCGAAGGAGAATGCAGGAAATGTCAATTTCCCTTTCTCCGAGATCTAACAATACTCACCATTCTGTTACGGACCCAGCCTCCCAGCCCCACGGAGGCAAGCCATAGTTTTCTCTTGTTTGGTGGCTATGCAAACAATATGAGCTCTATGGTAAACGGGTACTCGGCAGTTGGGAGCCGAGTACCCGGTTCCCAGGAGTCGGTAAAGCTTTCTAAGTCTATAATCCTAGAGCCGCTGTCAAGGCCAGCTGTATATCAGAAGTAACAGAATGGTGAGTATTGTTAGATCTCGGAGAAAGGGAAATTGACATTTCCTGCAGTTCATCTACATCATAGTGATTTCCCGTGTGACATTTGTATCGAACAGCTGCCCTTTCTTTCCAATCAGTTCATGATGGGATGACTCCCGGCGATCCATCACCTTTGCATTTGTTATTTCCTCAAATACATTATCGATTTCCAGAACTTCATGGTAGATCAGCTGACATTCACCAAAATACACACACATCGTTTGACCAACAATGCCTTTTGAGGTTTTCTGGGACCTTTGGATTGTCTGTTCCAATTTCATGTCTGCGGCAACAGCATTTAACTTTCCTTCCCAGTCGACTATACAGTGCCCACGTGTAAATTTGTAGTACAGGAATGTGTAGTTCGCTTCTAGTTTTGCAATTATCTCCAGGTACCATGACACATACCGCAAGTAATTGATATAGGCAAACTCTCGAAACACGCTGATCAGTGAGCCACGAAACACGCTGATCAGTGAGTCACCTGTTTCCATGTGTAGCTGCCAATTTCCTTCACAATCAGATGTCACCACAACGTTTTTCATTAAACCCACAAGATGTAAGAAAATACCCACAGTAGTAGCAATGTTCAAATTTTGCACAACACTTTTTAGTAAACTCTTTGATTAAGGCATTCAATCTTCTTTGACAAACTATGAAACTGCTGCTTACCATTCCGGTCATCATTTGATTGCAGGGCTTCTTTAAGCTCAGTAATTTCTGCAAGTAACACATGGCATTCATCAGATTTATTCTTCTTCCAGAAGGCTTCCCAGAGATTCGATTGCCTCCGACACGACCTAGCATCGAGCGATAATCATGAAATCCATTCAGAACTGTCTGGCCAGTCTTCTCTCCACACTATTAGGGCATCATCTATACCACTGCCACTGATGTACGTCTCTGCAACATTCCCATCATGGGGTAAATATCCACAAATTCTTCAGGCTTTCCAAGAACAATATCAGCAACAGTGTGGAAAACATCTTCATCACAGAAGATTGGCATGATAGGTTGAAATACCTGAGTTCGAACATTGTGAAAGATTTTCATGGCTGAGTATACGTCGGCGTAGTCCATGACCAGCAATGGAATCACTAGAAGGAACACTACCCGCATAAGTGGTACTAAAGAACTATTAAAGCATGAAATCCACTCCATGGAGGCACTTGGCTTTTATCTTCCACTGGCAATCTACATCTTGCTACTTCAATGGAAAACGCAGTATTAGCTGCCCCTTAGATAGGTATAGTCCACCATATTCAGCTACCCTGAAGGATTCTGATAATCTTGGCCGATTTATTCATTGAGAATGGTGGGCCACTCATTGGACCGTACCGGAACAATTCTGAAAGAGTACCATCACCATGCCATGCACCCCAGACGTGCCAGGCAATGAAGAACTGTCCTCAAAGTCAATGTTATAAGGTGCACCAATGGTAAAGATTATATTGGTGAAATAACTCGGAATGGGCGTACTATTGGCTTCACATGTTTGTATGGTATAAGCAGACAACACGTTCCAATTTCTCAACATATCGGCATAGCTTGTGGCTACACCAATTCTATTCACAGATATGATCAACTTTCTGCTTTTGCACTTATCATATATAATATGTGCAGTCAGCACATGAAAAGGAGGTTTCTTTGAGCCATTGTGCATATTGTAACACATAATTTGGAAAATACACCAAAGCTGCACCGCTTGCTGTTTTATGCTACTGTTCTGATCAGAGTTACTATCGTCATTTTTATTTTCATTACCGAGCTGCACTGTTTCAATTTGCAACATACGTGGCTTGCTGATATTGAACAATGATGAAAAGAATTTTAACAGCAAGTCCATAATTCTGGTGGTCTTCAATGACTGGTGCAGCTCGGTAGCATCACAAAATTTATCCTGAAATTTGAAATCAACCTTTTGCATTGCTTGCCTCAACAGAGTACCTGCTGATTTGACGACATCGTGTGATCTTATCTTTGCGGCGAGATCTTCCGAGCTTAGATTTGATTAAAACACTAGCAATGGGTAATTTTTGTGGTGGGATTGACAAAATTGTATTTTGTCTTGATATGTCCTCAAAAGAAATACTTCCACCTCGTTGTTACGGATTATAACATTATCGTCGTCACTTTTGTTCAGTAGTTCTCTAATCTCGTTGAGTGTGAAACCATATCTTTTATCTAAAAGTGGGTCAAGCAGTTCTGGCTGTTGAAACGCATGTAACTTTCTTGATGGAGATTGTTCGCTAGGCTTCTCTGGCTTCAAAAGTCTCACGTTCGTATTTTATTATGTAACCATTGATGCATTTCTTATGGTCATATAGATCTGGAATATCCATAATAAAGAACTGGTTACCTGTCTTGGAGGTTGAATTCAACTTCCACACACTACTGCCACGTGAAACCACCACAGCTGACCAGGCTGGCGTTACAGTGACTGCCAGTTCGCGCTGGAGAAGTGGCCGAGATCACCACGAAAACTAAGCAAGGAGAAATTGAACTCAATTTCCTAGAGCGGTGACTAGTTCTTTATTATGAGAACATTACTGTCTGTCTCATAAGTCCATGTCCACCACTTCGGTTAATGTAACTTGTTTCCTAAAAGTAATTACTGAAATTTATCCACATGTATGAAGACGATCTAACTTTCTGCCAAAGTTTTTCAGAAGTTATGGATTACTTTACAGTAATAAATCAGCTATGCCCTTAACTCTGCGATGGTCAGGTTAGTCAAGAACGGGATTTGTAGTCGTCTTATCACACCGGTATGTCTATTTACAGACCAAGAAAAGAATATTTTGGAAAATGGATTTACTGGCTCAGTTGTAAACTTTAAAAATATTCTCCCTTTAGTATGAAAATGGTCATTCAAGAAAAGACAATTTAAATTTTCTTGATAAATTTGGACCATTACAGATTTAAGACCTACAGAATAGATACAACAATTGCATATCATAACTGTTTTGTTGAATATATTGGAAATTCATTTGAATGACAGATGACGAGAGCAACAATAGATCTCGGTCTACAATAATTTACACAAATGTGATGCGCTATAGTTACGACCACGGCAGCTTTGTAAAAAATGCCAAAAATTCTTCAGACAGACAGATAGTAAAAATACGTTTAATGCAGGAACGATTGCTCCGAGTATTAAGATAATGTATTTAGTGAATTCCTTGACCTTGAAAATCTATACTTTGGCACCAGAATTAGTCTGATACATGCTCTAGTTCCAGAGAGATAGCGAATATGTACAAAAATGTATATTGAAGCGTCCGTTATTTTGGAAAATTGTGCTTTTCTTCAATTATTTTTGCTCACCGTGTTGAAAACCCATGAATGGCTGCTCCAAGCATTAAGATACCGTATTTAGTGAATTCCTTGACCTCGAAAACTTATATTTTGGCACCAGAATCAGCTTGATACATGCTCTAGTTCCAGAGATATATAATAAATGGACAAAATTGGTGGCCATCTTGGAAAATGGCGGCTGCAAAATTTAGGTTCCGGTGTTGAGATGTCTACACAAGATAATTTTGTATCTATTTGGTCCAGCAACATATACAATCAATAACATTTAGAGTACATGTATTTTTTTGCGGGACTATTGGCTATAGCCTGGACTAAGCCGTATGATCAATCATTTCAAGTAGCATCAATCAATCAAGCATGCTTGTTATGTGTGTACGCACAGAGTGTTAGCTGTCTGTGTGAAAAGTGATTCATTACTCTGTGATATTTTACAAATTTAGCAAAGGGACAGGAAATATCTTAATAGATTACACAATGTGTTAGAAGACACATCACTATATTATTAGATAATGAGAGACTGCGAGTGTGGAATCACGTGAATTTTTCAGATACGGTGTGATCAAAATATTATTGTTGCTGTATGAGATTCTAGCTACCTACAGAAGACAATTGTGATGGATGGCGTTAAAGATAACCATGTGAAGGGGACTTGAGCAAGGCTTGTCAGACGGCAAATTCAGGGGCTCTACTGAACAATGTAAGTATTAACCTGCCAACAAGTACTATATCAGCGTGCTTACGCTGCTTGTAAGATTTCCGTCAAATACATGAGACAATTGTGATGGATGATAACAATCATAGTGTGAAGGCGCAAGATGAACGGATCGAGTACCTGCCGGGAATCTGTTCGTATTATTAGTGATTGTCTCAGACACCCTGGCATCCGTCACTCTAACCGCCCATCTCATAGGTTGCATGCTCAAAATCATTGCATTCAAATTGAAATATTAAGTATCTGCTTTCGCATTACTGCATGCCATTATTCAATAATACCTACATGATTTCGCCAATGTGCATCTTTTCGCTTCATGTATTCGCCCTGTAATATCTATGTGGCTGAGAGATATCTGCAGATCAATAGCGATATTAGCTTAAATCTAATGTCAGTCCCTCCAGTTTTTTAGCCACTTTTTATGCAATTACGGATTTTCAGGATCTTTCGTTAACGACATTTAGTATACAGTAATAGCCTTTTTATCTTTGAATTTGATTCAAATCTGATCAATAGTTTCTGAGATACCAACAGATCCGCAATTTTATTCCATCTGGACCAGTCTTTTGTTAATTTTGATAACAGCCAACATCTATATTCCTCTTTGTCTATAGCAACCTTACTTGTATTAAAGTTTGATAAAACGCACCAGTACACCCCCAGCCAGGCAATCAGCCAGCCAGCCGGCCAGCCAGCCAGCCGGCCAGCCAGCCAGCCAGCCAGCCAGCCAGACAGACAGACATACACATTGATGGATGTACCGACGGACATGCGGGCGGGTGGATGGGCAGGAGGGCGGGCGGGTGGCACGGTGGATAGGTGGGCGGGCAGGCATGCAGGCAGGCAGACGATTGGTTTGATATATAGCAATGTTTTTGATGGACCCTTCCATGTTGATTGATTATAACATAACGTTCAGCTTCTATATGTATTAAATCTCTGTCTTCTCATGACAATTTGGAATCAAATCTTGGTTTATGCTGGCAGCCTAAGAAGGGCACTTGAAATAAATATTTTGGATCCCGAGAAGGACCAGCCCGTGAATATAATCTGAAATCCCGCAGCTGTTGGGTAGAGTATTTAAGAAGACGAGTGATTTGAAGTGTAATATTGCAGATCTGCTTCACGACCTTGTGAAAGTGGCTGCTATTTGTTATGTCAGTGTGTGTGTGTGCTGTACGTATGGTAGCCTGGTGAATGCCTTCAGCCATCTTGATTTGGCGCAAACATCACTGGTATCGGACATTTGCAGTTTATCCATCCATCATGTAACGTCATAATCAACTATGCTACGTGAATGGCGTAGATAAGTACGTTAAAAACGAATAATTGAAGACGGACTACGCGTTGTTGTACGAATTGTATATCTTTGCGATTTAATAAACATTCTGTTGAATATCTTGAAACTCATTCGATTGGGCGCTGTTGCTGCCATAGCCAGCAACAGCACCCAGTCAAATAAGTCTCAAAATACTTAACAGCTTGCCTGTATAGTTATCTGGAAATTGATGATCAGTGCGTTCGGGGATCGCTCGATCCAAACAAGAGTGAAGCGCGGGTGGAGCTTAACTATGGATGGGCGGAGCATAGCTAAAACTGGAAAGCTCAATTATCTAATCAACGTTTCATGTCTTGTTCTAAAATTGGATTAGTAATTAACAAAAAAAAGCACTGCATAATTGACAATGCAAGTGAGTCAGTGTAGACGGCAAGCGATTACAGAATGGCTCTCGAAAATCACTCCCATCAATATCCGAGCAAATGGTGATGACTTACCATTAAACAAGTTGGTTAATCTGAAAGTTAGGAGAATTACTCGTTATAAATCAACTACAGGACTAAAATAGCATGCTTGGACCAAATAAGTTCCAGATATTCTCTGTTGTAAGTATGAGATCTCGATAAAGCACACGGCACATACCTGACCTTTACTGCCATGTATAATGAGACAGGTTATGAAATAGCAACGAAATCTATTATATCACAGCATTCATGAGGTTTTTCAGCAGCAAATCTGTTATTGATCAAGCAATCCAAGCAGACAAATGCGTATTTAGTGTCAAAGGTTATATTTGTATTCTAGCTGTTCAATAACCTTTCCCAATATTTATAGGAGAAACCCAAATTGTGGCGATGCTTCACCACGTGAAAGCAACCATCCTAGATTGTGTACATATGTGCGTGTGTGCGTGCGCAGGCGTGTGTGAGGTTGGGTTGGTTGGATGGGTGATGTAGTGGAGGATAGTGTACGTATATTGTCATGGAGGGAGTTTGTAGAGCACACAATTTTGATATTAGATTTGATTCATTCCATTGTCTTAATGGAAGATCATACGCGTAAATCAGCCCTGAAACAGTTGTTTCCAACCTAGGGAACACGTGGGCCAAGCCATCTACAAGACGTCACATTTTCATTAAAATGTCCTGATAGACCAGAGTATATGGGAATTGTATCATGGAGGAGGAATAGTCACCTTCCATTCCCACCTCTTATGCCTGACATGTCTTTGTCTGCAGGTTTTTGTCTCGTACTAAGTAGCATTATTCATAATTTAGCATCCCGTAGCACACTAATTACAGGTTTTAACCATACTTTCAGAACTGGAACAATTGAAGAAATCTCTGTTGCATCAGTTACTATAACCTATTAAGATGCTGTGTTGATCTTTCGCTTCTGACTTCGTTGTTTTGGAACTCTGATCGGAATTTGCCGGTCTATATATTCTTTAGTTTGTTCTAACTTCTACCTAGCTTATCTAGACCTATTATTCATAAGGTTCCTTAGCATTAACTTGCCTTTAAGTATGAGAGTGACCGCTAGAGGCTGCCTGAGAGTGAGAGTGACCGCTAGACGTCATCTGAATGTGACCCCTAGAGGCCACCTGAGAGTGACCACTAGAGGCCGCCTGAGAGTGACTGCTAGAGGCCACCTGAGAGTGACCGCTGGAGGCCATCTGAGAGTGACCACTAGAGGCCACCTGAAAGTGAGAGTGACCGCTAGAGGCCTGCACAGAATGACCGGTAGAAGAGGCTGCCTGAGAGTGACCATTAGAGGCTGCCTGAAAGGGAGAGTGACAACTAGAGGCCGCCTGATAGTGGCCACTAGAGGCCACCTGAGTGTCATCGTGACCGCTAGAGGCCACCTGAGTGTCATCATGACCGCTAGAGGCTGCCTGAGAGTGATCACTAGAGGTCGCCTGAGAGTGAGAGTGACTGCTAGAGATCGCCTGAGAGCAACCACTAGAGGCCGCCTGGGAGTGATCGTTAGAAGCCGCCTGAGTGTGATTACTAGAGGCTGCCTGGGAGTGACCACTAGAGGCGCCTGAGAGGTAGACTGATCACTAGAGCCCACCTGAGTGTGACTGCTAGGAAACCGCCTGGGAGCGACTGCTAGAGGCTGCCTGAGAGTGAATGCTAGAGGCTGCCTGGGAGTGAGAGTGATCGCTAGACGTCGTCTGAAAGTGACCCCTAGAGGTCACCTGAGAGTGACTGCTAGAGGCCACCTTAGAGTGAGAGCGACCGCTAGCTGCCGCCTGAGAGTGACTACTAGAGGCTGCCTGAGAGTGACCGCTAGAGGCCATCTGAGAGTGACTACTAGAGGTCACCTGAGAGTGACAGCTAGAGGTCACCGAAAAGTGACCGCTAGAGGCCGTCTGAGAGTTAGAGTGACTGCTAGAGGCCTGCACATGGTGACCGGTAGAAGAGGCTGCCTGAGAGTGACCATTAGAGGCTGCCTGAAAGTGAGAGTCACAACTAGAGGCCACCTGATAGTGACCACTAGAGGCCACCTGTGTGTGAGCGTGACCACTAGAGGCTGCCTGGGAGTGATCACTAGAGGTCGCCTGAGAGTGAGAGTGACTGCTAGGGATTGCCTGAGAGCAACCAATAGAGGCCGCCTGAGAGTGACCGCTAGGGGCTGCCTGGGAGTGACCACTAGAGGCCGCCTGCAAGTTAGAGTGATCACTAGAGCCCACCTGAGAGTGGCTGCTAGGCGGCTGCCTGGGAGTGATCGCTATAGGCCGCCTGAGAGTGACCGCTAGAGGCCATTTGAGAGCGACTGCTAGAGGCAGCCTGAGAGTAACAGCTAGACGCTGTTTGAGAGTGACCGCTAGAGGCAGGTCGACACTTAATACATGTGGTCGTTAAATGACACATGGTCTCCTAATACAGGTACGATGGAAAATGCATTTAAGACAACAAGTAATGTTGATGTTGTATAGCCGTATGATCAATCATTTCAAGTAACATCAATCAATCAAGCATGCTTGGTGTGTGCACGCACGGTGTTTTAGATGTCTGTGTGAAAAGTCATTCATTACTCTGTGATATTTTACATATTTAGCAAAGGAACAGGAATATCTTAATAGATTACACAATGTGTTAGAAGACACATCACTATATCATCAGATAATGAGAGGCTGCGAGTGTGGAATCACATGACTCTGTCAGATACGGTGTGATCAAAATATCATTGTTGCTGTGAGAGATTCTAGCCACCTACAGAAGACAATTGTGATGGATGGCGTTAAAGATAACCATGTGAAGGGGACGTGAGCAAGGCTTGCCAGACGGCAAATTCAGGGGCTCTACTGAACAATGTAAGTATTAACCTGCCAACAAGTACTATATCAGCGTTCTTACACTGCTTGAAAGATTTCCGTCAAATACATGAGACAATTGTGATGGATGATAACAATCACAGTGTGAAGACGCAAGATGAACGGATCGAGTACCTGGCGGGAATCTGTTCGTATTATTAGTGATTGTCTCAGACACCCTGTCATCCGTCTGCTTTAGCATTACTGCATGTAATTATTTCGCACTGTTTATTCAATAATACTTACATGATTTCTCCAATGTGCGTCTTTTCGCTTCGTCTATTCTTTCTGTAATATCTATGTAGCTGGGACGTATCTGCGGATCCATAGCGATATTCGTGTAATAAAGCTTCAGTTCCTCGGATTTTCCGTTGACGACTCCTAGTGCACAGCAACAACCCTTTTATCTTTGAACTTGAGTCAAATCGGATCAATAGTTTCTGAGATACTAATAGATCCGGATTATGATCGGATCCAGATCCAGGCTTTTTAACCCGGTCGCAGTCAACGTTGGGCAAATCCTAGATTATGGTGGAAAGGATATTTATGTTACGTTTCAGCCATATCGAATCAGAACTTTCCAAAATATCAATAGGTGTAGAATTTTATTTGATCTGGGCCGGATTTTTTTTGGAATTTGAATAACAGGCAGGCAGGCAGGCAGGCAGGCAGGCAGGCAGGCATGCAGGCAGCCAGGCAGGCAGCCAGGCAGGCAGGCAGGCAGGCAGGCAGGCAGGCAGGCAGGCTATTAGTGTGATATATAACAAGGTTCTTGATGAACCGTCCATGACATCGATGTTGATTGATTATAATATAAAGTTCAGTTTCGATACCTAGTAAATCTCTGACATTTCACAGCAATTTAGAATCAAATTGTGGCTTATGATGTAGTATGCCAACAAAGCCGACAGCGGAACAAGTGTACTTTTAAATAAATTGCTTGGTTTCAGAGATGAGTGATTTGAAGTGTAATATTGCAGATCTGTTTCACGACCTTGTGGAAATAGCTGCTATATGTTATGTCAATATGTCTGTAAGCTGTCACCGCCCTAGCCTGTGGTGTATGGATGGTAGCTTGGTGAATGCCGGAGATATTGCAGCTCAAGAACAGATGACGAATGCGATGATACACAGTTCAAGCACTATACCCGGTTATTACTATCATTTTTAAAGTTTCAAGAGAATATGTGCTCAATCAGAGAATTATAAATGACAGCTTGTGTTCTCGTTACTTCAACCATCTTGATTTAGCCAAACGTCAGCGACAATTCATTGATCCACCTTTGAATAGCGTATTCCATCCTTGGATTAGTAAATAAGTGAAATATTAATACATAACAGACCTTTCCAGTTTTAGCTATGTATGTATGTATGTATGTAATATTGTAAACGCACCGGCTCAGAATTTTCAAAATTGAAAAAAATTGAAAATATTTTTGCTTATTTTATCACCTGAGATTGTCAATTTTGTTTAATAGATGCCATATGGCCTGATTAGTATACAATGATAAATCATTGATTGATGTTTTGAACACTTATTTGAGTTTCGCTTTTACCAAGATGTCGCGTAGATTAGGATTTTTCTTAAATGCAATTACTGGACGCTTGTTGAATGGTTGTTTTAAATTGTCCTGTAATTTGTGATACTCATCCTTTAGGATTTTCGCAATTTCAACATTTTTCCGATTGTATGTGAGAGTAAATGGGATAATCTCACGTTGATCCGAGAGGCATGGGTCCGAATTTATGCCCCTTGGCCATTGTGTTTCGAGTTCTTTAATCCAAAACGATTCTCTTAGTGATCTTTGTTTATCAGTTTCCTCTGTTGTGTCTGAAAGAGGTAGCTGTTCGATGGGCATAATTTCAAAGTCACGGGTGACTAAATGATCAGGAAGATTAAAATGTTCAGCCACATGTGTGTCTTCCTCTAGTCTAATATCTGAAAGGTGTCTGGTTGCTCGGCATCTTAGTCGATTTTTTGTTTCGCCAACATACTGCTTTTGACACAATTTGCATGAAATTAAGTAAATGACATTTTCAGAATCGCAATCTAATTTCGACTGAATTTGAAATTTGCTTTTGTTTTGAAAGCTCGTGAATGTACTCTGGGAAGGAAGAAATTTATCCAATTTACACCTTTTCTTTTCACATTTCCGAGATTCTCCTTCACCAATAATCGGACGATTATGACAAATTTTGGTAGGCCGAGAATTTCTGGCATTATCTGGAATGATTTCCAAATTATGCAAAGTTTCAGACTTTATTTTGCGCAGGAACCGAGAAGAGTACCCTCTCGGTTTGAGGGCTTTGAATAAGGTCGAACATGATGATTCAAAGTTTTTCTTATCACTCGAATTTCTATGAAAACGGATTATTTGTGATTTTACAAGTCCCTTGAAAGTATGCGGAGGATGGAATGATTTCTTGTGTAGTAGTTGATGCGAGTCGGTTGGCTTAAAATAAACTTTGTAGTCTAAGTAACCAGTTGTTTCATACTTTATACCTTTGTATAAAGTTACATCTAGGAAATCTACGGACAGCTCATCGATTTGAGCTTTTAGTTTGATATTCGGATCATGATTATTCAGAATGGCCAGAAATTCGGTAAATGCTTCCTTACCATGTTGCCAGATCATGAAAATATCATCGAGGTACCTGCGGTAAATGAGCGGCTGATTTGGACAGTTTTCGAGTGCTTCCTTTTCCCACTCTGCCATGTAAAGGTTAGCGAAACCTGGGCTGAAACGCTTACCCATTGCGCAGCCACAAATTTGTTGAAAAATTTCACCAGCAAATTCAAAGTCATTGCCCTTCAGACTAAGCTCTAATAGAGCTATTACTTCTCTGTCGGGCCTGTTGGTGTCAGGATAGTCGGCAAATGCTCTACGAATTGAATTTAGACCCTTTTCGATGTCAATGTTTGTGTACATAGCATCGACGTCCATTGTAATTAAGAATGAATTTGGAGGGACCGAGATCTTAGAGACCTGGGCTAGGAAGTCTTCAGTGTTTTTCAGATAGCTAAAATGTCTATTTGCAATTGGCTGAAGATGGTAGTCGATAAATTCACTAATCCTATATGATTCCGAACCACAATCTGAAATGATGGGTCGCCCTGGTGGTGTCATAGGGTCGGTCCACAAGTCAACAGACTTATGGATTTTAGGAAGAAGATAAAATGTACGTGGTTTCGAATCATCTTTTGCGCACAGGTATTTATATTGCTTTTCAGTTATCTTCTTGTTATCAACCATTTTTTGGAGAATTTTGTTGAATTTGCTACAGTTATTTTGCCAAAGTGGTTCATTTAGTTTTTGGTAATGCTTCGGATTACTAAGCTGTCTATGCGCTTCTTTGATGTAGTGGTTTTTATCCATTATTACAGTAGCCGATCCTTTATCCGCAGGTTTGATGACAATTTCACTTTTTCTAGATAAACCTAATAGGGCCTGGCGTTGCTCATAAGATAAATTTTGCTGATCGTTTGGAAATGTAGTATTTTCAATACGTTCAGAGTAAAGTTTTATACTTTCACCGATTGCTGGGTCAACACATTTTAAGTTTGGAGCCCAGCCAGTTTTTTCAATGAATAGTGGAATATTACTATTGGAGTTTTGAAAAAAATCAGCTAATTTCACACGGTGACCAAATTCAGCAGTTTCAGTAAAGCCATTATCTAAATCTGCATCCAAACCTGTTTTATGTTTTGGTGTTGGGACAAAAGTCAAGCCAAAATTAAGCAGTGACTGTTCTGCTTCGCCTAATGCGGAGCCGGTTAAGTTTACAATATTACTACCCAGTCCCATTTCTGGGTGGTTGGTACCTTGACCCGAGTTTAGTTTAAATTAAGGGCCACAAGCCAGTTATTATACATGTCATTTGCTGTCCTCTCAGTCCAATGAATATTGTCATGACCCACTTCGAATTCTGTCGAAGCAAGACTGGGTATGACAATAACCCTGGACTCAGGGGATTTGGCCTTGCTTGACGCGGCAGTCCGATTAATTGCATCGAGTGCCTGCTTTTGCTGAGGTGTCGAGGTTGCGGAGAAATTTAGTTCAGTGAAGTAGATCCTAGACTTGGGAAATTTCTTTCGTACCATACTGAATAATAACCTAAGTCGATACTCGGAGGCTGAGATCAGATTATTCCTATCATTTATTCCTATGGTGAGGACTACTTTCTCAGGTTGCAATTTCCCTGTGTATTTATTAATGATCGTTCTGAGATCATTAATCGATGCTCCAGGGAAACAGGCAACCTGAGTATCTGGATGGGGATCCACATTAATCCGACTCAAGTTTGAATCTCCGACGATCAAGATCTTTTTGTCGAGGGTCGGAAGTTGCCAATTTGGTTTGTTGGTGGCCTCATTCCTGAATTTCCAGAACTTATTCTGTTCCAAGGGTGTGGGCTTCTTTGGTCTGGCGCATGGAGATGGTGTGAATCGTGGTTGAGGGACCTTTTGTGCAGCTCGGGTCCTTGGACCCGGCTGTTTACTAGCACCTTTGGCATTTGACACCCTCTGCGGAAGAGGAGGAAAATCCTCAGGAGAGAATGGTGGCGCTGGTGGAGGTGAATCTGGTAGAGGGATCATAGAGGGGTCCACTGGAATGTAAATACTGTGGTCACTGGATGTGCCAGGAAGAGAGCTAATGGGAGACGGTTGTTTATCTGGACGTTTTAGTGGTGGTGAGGCCTCTGCAGGTGAATGTAGCCGCTTTTTGGGATGAGCGGATTGTACTAAATTTGCATTTTGTACTGGTTTGCTAACCGGGGTGACATTTGGTGGTTGAGTAACAGGCTTATAATTCGGATCAAGTGGTCTAATAAAATCATAAAATGCTGAGATGGCGTTGTGATCCAATTTTCTGTGATAATTCTTTTTGGCCCAATGGATTGCAGTGGACTTAGCCCGACCAAGGTCTAAATAAGGAAGAGTTTGGGCTGAGAGTAGCTCAGAACGGAGGACTCCTAGTTTACAGTTATAGTGGCGAACCCATGTTTTAATCATTGTTTTCGCCCATTCAAAGTTGACATTACGAATGTCGAAGTGGACCTCAGCATCTGGCATGGCCGGTTTGCAGAAGTCTGTCAAACTCTTGACCTTTCGACCGAGGCCATTTGGCACGGTGTCGCTGTCTAGATGCGTGTTCAGCACACCCAGGTGGTGAAAACATTGGATTACCATGTAGTATACTTTAACCAGGCGTGCGTGAGCAGATGATGGGTGGTGTGATTCAGCGTCATCACCAGCCCCTCGCCTACCCCCGCGTTGTCTAGCCATGGAATCACAGTCAATCAATCAATCTAAATCTCAATTAATCTCAATTAATCTCAATTAATCTCAATCAATCTCAATTAATCTTAATCAATCTCAATTAATCTTAATCAATCTCAATCAATCTTAATTAATCTTAATCAATCTTAATTAATCTTAATCAATCTTAATTAACCAGGCAATCAATCAAGTTGGCAAATCGGCAAACAACCCGTCCACCACCTTATCAATCCAAACAATCAATCACGCAACCAATCAGTTCAGACAATCAATTCAAGCAACCAATCAATCATGCAACCAATCAATACAAGCAACCAATCACGCTACCAATCAGATTAGACAACAAATCATGCAACCAATCAAATCAAACAATCAATCACGCAATCAATCAATTCAAACAACCAATCAATTCAATCAACAAATCATGTAACCAATCAAGCAACAGGTTACGCAAGCAATCAAATCAAGCAAGCAATCAAATGAAACAACCAATCAAATAAAACAACCAATCAAATCAAGCAACTAGTCAAATCAAGCAACAGCTCTAACCCCCAATCAAGCAATCAATCAGATCAAGCAACTAGTTCGATCAAGCAACCAATCAATTCAAGCAACAAATTACGTAACCAATCAAACAAACACTCAAATCAAGCAAGCAATCAAATTAAACAACCAATCAAATCAAGCAACTAGTCAAATCAAGCAACTAGTCAAATCAAGAACAACTCAAGCCCCCAATCAAGCAATCAATCAGATCGAGCAACTAATCAGATCAAGCAACCAATCAATTCAAGCCACCAATCAAGCAACCAATCAACTCAAGCAACAAATCACGCAGATCAAATCACGCAACCAATCAGGTCAAATAATAAGTCCTGCAAGCAATCAAGTCAAACAAACAATCAAATCAAGCAACCAGTCAAATCCAGTAGGGCTCAAACAACCAACCAACCAATCAATCGATCAAACTCTAATGCAGCCAGACAGTCAATCAGTACAAAAATGCTACCAGGCGCACACTCTACAGGTGGGAGGTTTGTCAGCTAGTCTGTCTGTCTATATATATATATTTCTAATGCAAGAGGGCTTAATTTACAAGGCTGAAATAAGAGAAATGTGGTTAGTAGTAATGATTAGTGGTGACATGAAAATATTTAATATTTAAGGACAGGCAATACAGAAATAACAATATAAATATTATAACTTACTCACAGCAATACAGGAATACAGTACTATCCAGGAATACACAGAGATACACAGAAATACACAGGAATACACAGTAATGAAATTTTTCACATCGTCAGAGGGCTGGACGCGTTTCGTGTTTACACACTTCTTCAGCAGCCTATTAGACAAATCTACCAGTCCAACAGTTTGCCCTACTATTTATTGGGCAAGTGAATGTCTTTGAGACTTAATCCTTTTCTTTAAAGTTACTAAGTTGTTTGCTTTGAGGTACACGCCACTAAAAAGGTGTTATAATTCATTGTACTAATGTATTGTTGACTAATTGAGCTCTGGATAAATGAGTTGGTTTCAATTTGGAAAGGTGTTAAAGATTAAGCTACTTTCAATGGCTTAGCGGCGGACTGCTCACTGGTTCAAAGCCAACTAGTAATCTGACTTTGATGTGAACCGTGAGATCATTTGAAAGGCGCTTAAGTGACCTTTTCAAAGTATAATAAATAATTTGGAATGCAAAGGACACATTTCAAAGAAATACGTGACTGATGGCCTTGTTTGAAAATCTTTGATCTGAATGAGTAATTTTGATTAAAACTTTTGCTTTGTAATATAGTTACTCAAATGTCAGCAGTTTCCATAGGTATTGATTTCAAAGATTATCATTGTGTTGAGAAATAAAGTCATTTTCTGTGTGTAATTTTCTCTCTAAAACAGATTAATGAATAAACAAATGATTGAATGATACAAGGATAGAAGGAAAGAAGGATGGACAGACCGAACCGATCACCCAGCCAATCAATTACCCAACCGACCACCCAACTAACCACCAAACTAACCAACCGCCCAACCAACCACCCAATCATCCACCCACACAACCAACCAACCACCCTCCCAGCCAACCTACCACCCAGCCAACCAACCAACCACCCAGTCAACCAACCAACCACCCAAACCCACAACCAACCACCCAACCAACCACCCAACCAACCACCCAACCAACCAACCAAACACCCACCCAGACACATAATCAACCACCCAACCACTCAACCACTCAAATAAGCAACCAACCATAAAATTAACCACCCAATCAACCACCCAATCAACCAAGCAACCATGATGGATGAATGGAAGGACAGATGGAAGCGAGGGTAGGGGGAAGGAAAGATGGAAGGAATGAGGGCTTGAAGGAAGAATGGGATGATGGGAGGAAGGAAAGATGAAAGAGATGAAGGCTGGAAGGAAGGAAGGAAAAATGGATGGCTGGAAGGAATAAATGAAGGGATGGAGAGAGGGAGGATGCAGCAGGGAGGAAGGAGCGAGGGAGGAAGGAGGGAGGGAGGGAGGGAGGGAGGAAGGAAGGGAGGAAGGAGGGAGGGAGGGAGAAGGAGGGAGGGAGGGATGGAGGAAGGAAGGAGGGGGGAGGATGGAGGAAAGGAGGCAGGAAAGGATGGAGGAAAGGATGGAGGAAAGAATGGACGAACGAACGAATGAATGAATGAATGAACGAACGAACGAACGAACGAATGGATGGACTGATGGATGGACGGTCGGACAGACGGACGAACGAACGAGCGAATGAACAGATGCCAGTGGATGGAAAGCAGGAAGCAAGGCTAGAAAGAATGAAGAAATGAGGTAATAAATGAACGAATGAAGGAACGAAATGACGGGTAGATGGAAGGATAGAGGGAGGAAGGATGGAATGAATGGCAGTTTTCTGGACTAAACAATCATGCAATTCAAAAGGTTAAAACAGATTAATGAATAAACAAATGATTGAATGATACAAGGATAGAAGGAAAGAAGGATGGACAGACCGAACCGATCACCCAGCCAATCAATTACCCAACCGACCACCCAACTAACCAACCGCCCAACCAACCACCCAATCATCCACCCACACAACCAACCAACCACCCTCCCAGCCAACCTACCACCCAGCCAACCAACCAACCACCCAGTCAACCAACCAACCACCCAAACCCACAACCAACCACCCAACCAACCACCCAACCAACCACCCAACCAACCAACCAAACACCCACCCAGACACATAATCAACCACCCAACCACTCAAATAAGCAACCAACCATAAAATTAACCACCCAATCAACCACCCAATCAACCAAGCAACCATGATGGATGAATGGAAGGACAGATGGAAGTGAGGGTAGGGGGAAGGAAAGATGGAAGGAATGAGGGCTTGAAGGAAGAATGGGATGATGGGAGGAAGGAAAGATGAAAGAGATGAAGGCTGGAAGGAAGGAAGGAAGGAAAAATGGATGGCTGGAAGGAATAAATGAAGGGATGGAGAGAGGGAGGATGCAGCAGGGAGGAAGGAGCGAGGGAGGAAGGAAGGAAGGGAGGAAGGGAGGGAGGAAGGAAGGAAGGGAGGAAGGAGGAAGGGAAAAGGAGGGAGGGAGGGATGGAGGAAGGAAGGAGGGGGGAGGATGGAGGAAAGGAGGCAGGAAAGGATGGAGGAAAGGGAGGAAGAAAGAATGGACGAACGAACGAATGAATGAATGAACGAACGAACGAATGGATGGACTGATGGATGGACGGTCGGACAGACGGACGAACGAACGAGCGAATGAACAGATGCCAGTGGATGGAAAGCAGGAAGCAAGGCTAGAAAGAATGAAGAAATGAGGTAATAAATGAACGAATGAAGGAACGAAATGACGGGTAGATGGAAGGATAGAGGGAGGAAGGATGGAATGAATGGCAGTTTTCTGGACTAAACAATCATGCAATTCAAAAGGTAATAATTGGTTCAATTTAACCATTTATGTGGAGAAGATGAGATTTCTATACACCTTTTATTAGGTGGATCTAATGAAGGACTGATAGATTGCATGACGATGTAGACGAATATTATATACAAGTTATGGATTTATAAAGTAATAAAATAACGGAACTGGCACTGGCATGTATGTATGTAATATTGTAAACGCACCGGCTCAGAATTTTCAAAATTGAAAAAAATTGAAAATATTTTTGCTTATTTTATCACCTGAGATTGTCAATTTTGTTTAATAGATGCCATATGGCCTGATTAGTATACAATGATAAATCATTGATTGATGTTTTGAACACTTATTTGAGTTTCGCTTTTACCAAGATGTCGCGTAGATTAGGATTTTTCTTAAATGCAATTACTGGACGCTTGTTGAATGGTTGTTTTAAATTGTCCTGTAATTTGTGATACTCATCCTTTAGGATTTTCGCAATTTCAACATTTTTCCGATTGTATGTGAGAGTAAATGGGATAATCTCACGTTGATCCGAGAGGCATGGGTCCGAATTTATGCCCCTTGGCCATTGTGTTTCGAGTTCTTTAATCCAAAACGATTCTCTTAGTGATCTTTGTTTATCAGTTTCCTCTGTTGTGTCTGAAAGAGGTAGCTGTTCGATGGGCATAATTTCAAAGTCACGGGTGACTAAATGATCAGGAAGATTAAAATGTTCAGCCACATGTGTGTCTTCCTCTAGTCTAATATCTGAAAGGTGTCTGGTTGCTCGGCATCTTAGTCGATTTTTTGTTTCGCCAACATACTGCTTTTGACACAATTTGCATGAAATTAAGTAAATGACATTTTCAGAATCGCAATCTAATTTCGACTGAATTTGAAATTTGCTTTTGTTTTGAAAGCTCGTGAATGTACTCTGGGAAGGAAGAAATTTATCCAATTTACACCTTTTCTTTTCACATTTCCGAGATTCTCCTTCACCAATAATCGGACGATTATGACAAATTTTGGTAGGCCGAGAATTTCTGGCATTATCTGGAATGATTTCCAAATTATGCAAAGTTTCAGACTTTATTTTGCGCAGGAACCGAGAAGAGTACCCTCTCGGTTTGAGGGCTTTGAATAAGGTCGAACATGATGATTCAAAGTTTTTCTTATCACTCGAATTTCTATGAAAACGGATTATTTGTGATGTATGTATGTATGTATGTATGTATGTATGTATGTATGTATGTATGTATGTATGTATGTATGTATGTATGTATGTAAATTTCTATAGCGCCGATTCCGGACTAAACCGCTCAAAGGCGCTTTACAAAAATTAAAAATATGCTCTTGTGAAAAGGTGAGTTTTTAACATAGATTTAAATGGATCAATTTTGTTACAATTTTGAATGTCAGATGGTAGATTGTTCCAAAATTTTGGTCCTACTCTCGAGAAGGCGCGTTCACCGATGGTTAAATTCGAACGTGGTACGACACATAGTAATTGTGAATTTGATCGAAGGGACCTTGCTGATGTTCTTCGTACGATCAGTGAATTTAGGTAAGGTGGTAATATGCCCCGCCCATCTGTAGCTAAGATCTACCCACACCTCGCTTTTGACTATTAATTTCCAGAAAACTATACAGGTAAGCTGTTAAACGTTTTGAATCTAATTTGACTGTGTGCTGTTCCTGCCTATGGCAGCAACAGCGCCAAGTCAAATTAGTCTCAAAATATTCAACAGAATATTTATGAAATGGTAAAGACATACAATTCGTACAACGTGTCGGACTATTAAGCGTTAAAAGATGGACTATTTCGAATCATTCTTGGCGTCGTAATTATGACGTCAGCATACACGTCACTTAACGTCATATAACGTCAGATGATCGATGGATGAATTACTCGTTATGAATCAACACTAGAACAAAAATAGCATGTCTGGGGAAAATAAGCTCCAAATATTCTATGTTGTAAGTATCATATCGATAAAGCACACGGCACATACCTTTCCTTTACTGTCATGTATAATCAGGCAGGCTATGTAATAGCAACGAAACCTATTATATCACAGCACTCAGGTTTCCCTAACTAATCTATTGTTGATTAAGATCAAGTAGGCTAATGCGTTTTCAGTGTCAAAGGTTATATTTGCATCTTAGCTGGTCAATAACCTCTCCCAATATTTATTGGTGAAACTCAAAATGTGAAGGCAATCATTCTGGATTGTGTGTACGTGCGTTACACAGGCGTACACGAATGTGCGCGCGTGCATGCGCGCGCGTGCGCTCGGGTTTGTATGTATAATGTTATGGAGGGAATTTTGTTGTTAGATTTGATTCATCCTGTGGCGGTAGTGGAAAATTGTACGCCTAACTCAACGCTGAAACAACTATGTCCAAGCTACGGACTCCTTGGGCTGAGCCATCTCCACGACATCACAGTTTCATTAAAATGTCTTGCTCGATCGGATCATATGGGGATTGTATCAGGGGTGGTGGTTGGGGTGGGGGTGGGGGGGGGTTGGGGGGATGTTTGGGGGAACTATTCAACTCCCATTCACATCTCTGATGCCTCGTAGTCCCTATGATTTTGCTATGACTTTGTCTGCCGGTTCTTGTCTCTGGCTAACTTTCATTATTCTTATCTGAGCATTTCGAATGCCTAGCTTAGTTCCTTAGCACTAACTTGCATTTATGACTGCGACATAATCTGACATCCGGAAGGATACTATGCAGCCAGGCAGATACATGGACTCTTGCAATCTAAAACAGAGCTGTGGCTTCTTCGAGAATACTATACTTTTCTCGATCTCGTATCAAATGAGATCTCGCGAGATACGAATGGGACTCTTGATGTCTGGACTGCACGTCTAATTATCTTTCTGGGACGATGTGCGGGGTGGGTGGGGGGGGGGGTGGGTGGGGGGTGGGGGGGGGGCGGGGGTGGGGGGGGCGGGGGGTGGGGTGGGGGTGGGGGGTGGGGTGGGGGGGGGGGGTGGCATTGTATTTAACTACGCTTACACTTATATAAAAAGCTGCTGCTTATACTGATGCAGTAGATTCCTAATTGATATTTGATAGTATGACTACTTTTATTCCAAGTCTTGTTACTTATTGGGAGTTTTTCAATAACACAACAATGATTTATTTTAAGTTGACTTATTTCTTTCATAACGAGAATTCAATAGAGTTATATAATTATTGCCTACCGTATTTCTGTAGTTTCCTAAACTGTGTGAAAACATCCTGCAGCTGCAATCCGTCATTGTTCTTTCGCTATTGTTTCTTGTCATCGGCGAGAGACTTTAGCTCCTTCAAGTTGTTCTTGCTCATTAGTCTCTCCAGTCCGGGTTCTTTTCGATTGGTAGGTAGCACGCCTAGCAGGTTTGTACAGTGGCGTCCTCGGCGAGCTTTGCAGATGCTGGGTACAGAACATTCCAAGGCTTTGTGTGCAGGGATGGCTTTTGGCATTCACAGAACATGGCCAAACATAGACCATCTTTGTTGTGCCACGTTCACTGACAGTGGGACTGCATTGCGCATGGTGTATACTGCGTCATGGGAGATTATGCTGTCCAACCAGCGATGCTGGGTTAGTTATAGGCATCAAGCTCATCTTGAATTGCCTTGGAAATTCCCAGCTGTTTCAGTTGTACGGCATCACTGATACACAGGTCTCATCATACATGCGTAGTTCCTTGATCAGAGGGATTCCTGTACATTAGTGAACCAATGATTTTACTCTTCCTTCAGTCCTCTCGCCACGCACCTGGATGCCTATGTCACTGTCTTCGTCAGCTGCTTATAGGTGTATATGTGTAAAAGATGGATGCCTATGTCACTGACTTCGTCGGCTGCTGATAGGTGTATATGTGTAAACGCTGGATGACTATGTCACTGACTTCGTCAGCAGCTTATAGGTGTACATGTGTAAACGCTGGATGCCTATATCACTGACTTCGTCGGCTGCTAATAGGTGTATATGTGTAAACGCTGGATGCCTATATCACTGACTTCGTCAGCAGCTTATAGGTGTATATGTGTAAACGCTGGATGACTATGTCACTGACTTCGTCAGCAGCTTATAGGTGTACATGTGTAAACGCTGGATGCCTATGTCACTGACTTCGTCAGCAGCTTATAGGTGTACATGTGTAAACGCTGGATGCCTATGTCACTGACTTCGTCAGCAGCTTATAGGTGTATATGTGTAAACGCTGGATGCCTATCTCACTGACTTCGTCGGCTGCTTATAGGTGTACCTGTGTAAACACTGGATGCCTATGTCACTGACTTCGTCGGCTGCTGATAGGTGTATATGTGTAAACACTGGATGCCTATGTCACTGACTTCGTCGGCTGCTTATAGGTGTACATGTGTAAACGCTGGATGCCTATGTCACTGACTTCGTCGGCTGCTTATAGGTGTACATGTGTAAACGCTGGATGCCTATGTCACTGACTTCGTCAGCAGCTTATAGGTGTACACGTGTAAACGCTGGATGCCTATGTCACTGACTTCGTCAGCAGCTTATAGGTTTATATGTGTAAACGCTGGATGCATATCTCACTGACTTCGTCGGCTGCTTATAGGTGTACCTGTGTAAACACTGGATGCCTATGTCACTGACTTCGTCGGCTGCTGATAGGTGTACATGTATAAACGCTGGATGCCTATGTCACTGACTTCGTCGGCTTTTGATAGATGTACATGTGTAAACGCTGGATGGACTTCGTTCACGAAGAGATTCACCTTTTTGAGCTGTTCCTATATGGAGAAGACCTTTCCCCATCTGTGAAGTCTACGTTGACTGTGTTTTCCATCTCTATATGGAAGCACAGTGTAGAAACTAGTTTGTTTGGTCAGGTGCAGTGCTTTTCCACAGATGAGACAAGGTGTAGCTGCAAGGTAGGGGGCAAGGCCATTTGTTGCTAAATGGTGGCGATCAGATGTAATGTGCAAACCTCAATGTTGCTTTGTGAATAAGTAAACTTCTTCTGAAGAGAATTATGGGCCATCGTCGCTGACAATGCTCTCCGTAATACCCCATCTAGCGAACAATAAATAATCATATGACCTCGAGTCAGCTTATGCTATTAATTGCATGAAACCCCATAATTAGAGAAGACATAAAGCATAAATTATTAACTAATTATATGAACGGCTTCTGAACAAATAAAATAGTCTTTAATAGGTATAATACTGTCGGGAGTAAAATCTCTTAGTACACGTTTGTTTTCTCTTCCTGCCATCGAATTGAATGATGTAGAGGGAGATGGCTTTGTTTGCGAGCCATATAACTGGATCCGTTTGGTAACTTCTGTGGCAGTGTTGGCACGCCTGATATGCTCCTTGCTGATATTGATGTTGTAGGTATATCCATGGTAGGCACGAGATTCGAAGGCACATCATGTATGGGTATAATAGATAGCGGCTCATTATAGATGACCACGTTCAAATCTGAATCACAGGAATGGACCTTTCCATCTTTAGCTATGCCCAGCCCACCTTTAGTTAAGCTCCACGCACACCTCGCTCGTGTTGTGATCGATCGATCTCTGAACTCCCTGACTATCAATTTCCAGAAAACTATACAGGTAAGCTGATGCATACTTTGAAACAAATTTGACTGGGCGCTGTTGCTGCCTATGGCAGCAACAGCGTCCAGTCAAATTAGTTTCAAAATATTCAACAGCATGTTTATTAAATAGTAGAGACATACAATTCTTACAACGCGTCGGACTATTAAGACGGACCAAATAGAATAATTTATGACGTAATGATTATGACGCCATCCTACACGCCGCTTAGCTGATTATGATGTCATAATGGATGGATACTCTGGAAAGGTGAATTGTCACTTGACATGTTCGCTACATGGATCTGATCGAGATGACCACGCCACATTTGATGACCACCTTTTAGCTGTAATTCATGAATCCATTTCCTCACTAAATCATATGACGTCATAATCAACTACGTGACGTGTAGGCTGACGTCATGAATGATTCGATATAGCGCGTCTTTAACGTTTAATAGTCCGACACGTTGTACGAATTGTATGTCTTTACTATTTAATAAACATTGTCGAATATTTTGAAACTAATTTGACTGGGTACTGTTGCTGGGCAGCAACAGCACTCAGTCAAATTAGTTTCAAAGTATTCAACAGCTTACATGTATAGTTTTCTGGAAATTTATGGTTATGAATTTTCGATGAAAGTCGATCGATCCCAACACGATGTGGTGTGGGTGGAGCTTAGATTGAGGTGGGTGGGGCATAGCTAAAAGTGGACGGATCCATTATCGTCTGGTAGGCTGGTCGAAGCAGATCCAAACGAGAACGACTATTGTGTCCTAACATTAGGGGTGCCGGCGTCTGTTCATTTATGGCATGTGGTGTATTATGAAGGCAAACGTGAAGTTGTTTAGCTTAAATGCGAGATGAAACATAAAATGAAACACGCAAACTCCTTTTGGAGCTTTGAATGAAATGCCCAGCAAGACCATTAGTATCTAGATTGTAGATGGCAGATGCAATGTGCGGAATTCCATGTCACTCGAATAACGAGAAAGTCTCTGAAGCGTTGCCGCTAACAATGTGCTCTGAAAGGCCACATCTAGCGAACTGGCTCCTAACATCCTAAGCACTTCTATGCATTGGAGTGCAGTAGTAGAGATCATTACACCCACTTCTGGTAATTTTGAGCGTACGTCGACAACTACCAGAAACAGTTTACCTAGGAATGGTCTGGCGAAATCGATATGAACATACTTCATTTCCTACTGTAATTTCGCAGTTATGCATTTACTTATGCTAATGGTGTAGCACGGATCGACCAGTCGGGTACTGGCCGTACCAGTTAAACTGGGTACGGGCCGCCCGTCCTGGATTCGTTCCTAGAAGCGCGCGCCCCCCCCCCCCCACCCCCACCCGGGTAGAGTAATAAGCGTGTATAGGCCTATACGTGAAGTTCGTCAGAACGCGTAGTGCGCATGCGCGCACCTGTAGCTGTTTCGACGACACATGCACGTTAGTAGTTATGGGTGGGGCTGGACGTTATTGTTCTCCACAGCAGGGGGTCTTCGAGAATAATGGGTTTTTCAGGAGAACAAAAGAAAAGCTTGAGGAATGGAATGTTGAGAACAATGACGAACAGGAGCACACGCATTCTAGAGAACAATGGCGAATATAACGCCACGTTTTTCTCGATAACAATGACGAACAGCCGCACACGTATTTGAGAATCTGCAACACTGGAATGTTCTATTATTTTGAATGAGTTAACCCTTAAAAGTATAAAAGTTGTGTATTTTACGTTTCAACGTAGTGGCGGCGCGCCCCCCTCCGTGGTTATCTACCATTGTAAAAATAATAGAGTTTGATGAGTGATAATAGTAAAATAATAGAGTTTAAGAGGTGGTCCGATAACTGAGGTCGTGGGAGGAGGAGGAGGCAATGCCAGCCGGCCGAGTGGTCTGATAGTAAACTGTAGAATATTTAGAGATTGCCTGTAAGCTGTTAGTAAGCAACAGCTACCAGTGGATTGTATCATGGGTTAAAAAAGTTAACCCTTTCACCGATGAATATATATCTCATTTTCATCGATACCATACAGGAAAACTGTTGAATATTTTGAAAATAATTTGACTGCCTGTTTCAGTTGAGGCGGAATGCTATAGTATTCCTCCTCAGTTGATATTGCTGGATGAGGGCGATGCTAGCATACTTGTTTACAAGGTATGCATGATGTACGAATATTTTGATAATTTGTTGCTGAATATTTTGATAATTTGAGTGGTAGCTGAATATTTTGATAATTGGTTGCTGAATATTATGATAATCGGTTGCTGAATATTTAGATTGGTTGTTGAATAAATTGATTGGTTGCTGAATATTTTGAAAACGATTTGACTGTGTAAATTTCTTATTAGGCGATGTTAGGTAAGAGAGAGGGGGTCTTATAACGGAGGTCGAAGAAGGAGGGAGGAATGCTATTAAGGCCAGCAAAATGTGTTCCCCAGTCATTTAATTTTCAAAAATCAGACACGTACACAGGAAGTTTTCCTATGCTATTATATAGATAGTGTTATCTATCGTATTTATGTCTCTAAAATGGCAGTCATTTAATTATTAAATTTTCAAAAATATGGACAAAATGCATTCCTTGTCAGTGGCAATGCATTAATCGACCGCAAACAATAGCGTACAGATGCCCATTTAGAACAGTATCGTCGGTATTGATACTAGTAAAATAATAGAGTTTAAGAGGTGGTCCGATAACGGAGGTCGTATGAGGTTGAGGATGTATGAGGAATTACGGTATTGATGTTTGAAAATAATTTGACTGTTTCGTCGCTAACGTTATTAGTATACTGTAGAATATTTAGAGACTGTCCGTAAGCTGTTAGTAAGCAACAGCTACCAGACAGATTAGTAACAAAATATTTAAAATAATCTCGTATTAATGGTATGTACGGTTGGAATGGTAACCAAGACTTGGTGGTGATGGATTCATTGGATTGTATCATGGGTTAAAAAAGTTAACCCTTTCACCGATGAATATATATCTCATTTTCATCGATACCATACAGGAAAACTGTTGAATATTTTAAAATTAATTTGACGTTGTTAACGTTATTAGTAAAACTATTTTTGTTGAATATTTTGATTGGATTTTAACCAGCATTACGCACAAATTGTTTTTAAATACTTTGCAATAACATCAGACGTTTTAGATACGATGGTTAAAATGTGGTCATTATGTCTCTGAGGGTTCCGTTTATAGAATTGTATGTCGAGCGTACTTATGCTAAAAAGATTATTTGGTGCGTATGATTTATCCATACATCTTGAATAGCCGTGGGATCGGTCCTTAATCGAGTTACAAACACGGCACGTGTTAATAACGAAAGAATGTTAAAGCACCAAGTTCAATCTTAAATCGAGATACAAACATGTCATGTGTTAAGGAATACTATAAGAATATACTACCCGTCTCGTTCTAAGCACGGGATATTACAATGTCCTCGCCGAGAGTTTGTGAAAATCGATAATAACGCCCGCTCACCGGCTATTGCTGTTTACCGACGCTTAAAGATATGACAATTAAGAGCAACATTTTGAGCGTAGTAGCATAATCATAGATGACCGTTTACTTCAAATATAAATATATCCTTTTGGCTACAGAGCAGTGATACGTTATAACCTTGTTTTTTACTATATAATTCAGTCCTGCCCTAAGCGACCACCTTGTGTTGCGCCATTACATGGATGCTAGAGACTTTCTTAACCCTTTTAACCCTCGAATTTCTTCAAGAAAATGTCCATTTTCTTCATATTCATATTTGTAGTACAAGAGAAGACTATTTTTGAAAATTTATTATCGGAATGACTGGCACTGTAGGCTATCCATTTGTCTAGTCATTGCACCGCATGTTGTGAATTTGCGGGCGTATATTGCGGATTGCGGGCGCATGATGCGGATTTGCAGGCGTATGTTGTGGATGGCACCAAGTGTATGTACATGCCTGAACACGCATACATGCCAAAATGCATGCATACATGTGCGGCCGCATGCGGGCCGCATTTGCGGATTTGCAGGCGTATGTTGCGGATTGCGGGCGCATGATGCGAATTGCGGGCGTGTGTTGCAGATTGCGGGTGTATGATGCGGATCTGCGGGCGTATGTTGCGGATTTGCGGGCGCATGATGCGGATTTGCGGGTGTGTGTTGTGGATGGCACCAAGTGTATGTACATGCCTGAACACGCATACACGCCAAAATGCATGCATACATGTGCGGCCGCATGCGGGCCGCATTTGCGGATTTGCGGGCGTATGTTGCAGATTGCAGGTGCATGATGAGGATTGCGGGCATGTGTTGCGGATTGCGGGCGCATGATGCGGATTTGCGGGTGTGTGTTGCGGATGGCACCAAGTGTATGTACATGCCTGAACACGCATACATGCCAAAATGCATGCATACATGTGCGGCCGCATGCGGACCGCATTTGCGGATTTGCGGGTGTATGTTGCGGATTGCGGGCGCATGATGCGGATTGCGGTCATATGTTGCGGATTGCGGGTGTATGATGCGGATATGCGGTCGTATGTTGCGGATTTGCAGGCGCATGATGCGGATTTGCGGGTGTGTGTTGCGGATGGCACCAAGTGTATGTACATGCCTGAACACGCATACACGCCAAAATGCATGCATACATGTGCGGCCGCATGCGGACCGCATTTGCGGATTTGCAGGCATATGTTGCGGATTGCGGGCGCATGATGCGGATTGCGGGCGCATGTTGCAGATTTGCGGGTGCATATTGCGGATTTGCGGCCGCAGTACATATAATCCTATAAATGGTGCAAATTCAATCCCTTTTCTCATTCCAGTTTAAACATCGCAAAGTGGTTGGACGTGTAACTGCAGAGTAGTAAGGCAGTCAGATTTCTTTGAAGAACCTTGTAACTTGAATACTTGCTAGATTTATCCTATAATCAATATGCCGAGACATAAATGTTTTGAATGTGGTTCAACTTTTAATAGGTCAAATGACCTTAAGCGGCATAAGATCCGATTCCATAATGCTGAAGATAGCGAAAATCTAGACAGTGAAGATGAAGAAATGACAGAGATGAAGAGTGAAGATGATGCACCAGTGGAGTCGGAGAGTGAAGCCGGTAATGACTCAGCGGAGACTGAGAGTGAAGATGAAGGTGAAGATGAAAAAGAAGACATAGGCAATGAGGAACTATTTACCATATTCCAAAATATTAAGCAGGTCTTAGACGCTGATCAATCAGGTTTAGAAGATGAGGATGACGAAGTGGACACAGACCCGCATGGTGTAGGCAATGTGCCTATTTCCGTATATGCTGATGCTTTAGTTACAAAGTGTATAGACATAATGCTCCAGTCGAGAAGATTACAGAACTCTACGCTCATTAAAATAATTCGTCAGGAAATTAAAGATTTTATCGACGAGGGGTACGCATACGATGAAGCAGTCTTCTCAGCCTTTCGAAAATGAGAGTTTCTGACCAAGAAGTACATAAGGAACTATCTAGATGCTGAGGATAATGATGATGATTCTGTCGGCGATAGATCTGATCCATAAGGAATCAGTCATCGATAAATGGATCTCCAGAACATTGACTATTTGTTTATCCTACTGCAACTATACGTTTTTATCATATGTAATATTTACTTCAATGTGAAAATATGGATACCAATAAAACATTGGTTCTTTATGCGTGTGTTTGATGATTGTAGCTTCCCAGCCGGGTCCCCCCCCCCCCCACACCCCTCGATATACAAATCGGAGTGCTGATGCTGTTGGTGGTAGTGGCGGTGGTGGGGTTGGCGGTTGATGAAAATAGGTGTTGTGGTGGATGATGGTGGTGGGGTTAATGCTTGGTGGTGGGTGTTGGTGCTTAGTGGGTGGTGGTGCTGGTGGTGATAGAGGGATGGTGATGGTGGTGATGATGGTGGTGATGGTCGGTATTGGTAGTAGGTGATTGCGGTCGCAATGTATTAATAATGTATTATTTTTGTTGTCGGGGGTCTCATTGACTAGGTACTCATAATGCATTCATACTGTGTGTACCCGGACATGGTAATTTTTCCTAGTTTTATTACCGTTAACTGGCTGACTGGCGAGGTGTTTCAGACATTCCAGGGATCTACTTCCTAGCAAAATATTATGGAAACGATTTGAGCAAAAGTTGATGCAGACAGTCAAATTATTTTCAAAATATTCACTAAATATCATGGAAATGATTTGATAGAAAGTTGTCGCTAACACCTCAGTCAAATTATTTTCAAAATATTCATACAACGCGCATTGTAGGCCTTGTAAACAAGTATGCTAGTATACCTCATCCCTCGTGCCAGGCAGCACTGCACTAGCGTACATCATCCCTCCTCCTCCTAACTCGTTTGACCTCAATTATGCGACCACCTCTACACTCATTCCAGGGATGTTATTTTCTGATTTTTCAAACCTATATCATGGCGCATTGGTAGCTTAAGCGAATAGTTTTGATACTAATTTGACATAGGAAGCTACAATTCGCACTAGCACATTCGTGCACACAAACTCTTAAAAATGCTGTTCAATGCGATAATTTGACATAGGAAGCCATGACTCCGTTTGGTTTCAAAATACTTTTTTACTGCAACCATGAGGGACCGAACCGACCACCTAATACGTTAAACGATACAAGGGTGCTCGTCATTATTCGTCAATGATGACGACGTTGGGCATTGTCCCCACTATCTTTATAACAATATTTAAAATTTAATAATTAAATGACTGCTGCTTTAAAGAGCACTCCTTAAATACGAGATGCATGATTATTATCTATATAATATTATGCATACAACATCGCTTGGCTTAGCTATATAGTACCCACATAGAGATGTACTTTGCTCTCTGTTAAAAAATTAAATGACTGGTAGGAAGCCGCTTAGTTTTGAGGGTTTTAGATGAAGGTTAACGCGTTTGCATACAAATTGAAGGATTAAATAACGTATATAATGTACAATAACGAGGTGGTCAGAGAAAACATATTTCCCTGGATACTTTTTTAACGTGCACAGATTTTTATGCGCATAAACCATTTAACAAACTGATCCATAGCGTCTAGCCCGTGAACATATCCAAGATTTTCGCCTGCATGTATGTGTCATTATATGTAGGCCAGTATGCGACAGATTTTGATAGGACACTAGTCATCTCACGCGATATTCCTTACACTTTTTTTTGTAGTAGAGCGATGTAGTATAAATGTAAATGTTAATGTACATTCGGCTAAAATGCGTTGCGGATTTGCGGGCGCGTGTTGCGTATGGCACCAAGTGGAAGCACATGTCTGAACACGCATACACGCCAAAATGCATGCATACATGTGCGGCCGCATGCGGGCGCGTGTTGCGGATTTGCGGGCGTATGTTGCGGATTGCGGGCGCATGATGCGGATTGCAGGTGTATGTTGCGGATTGCGGGCGTATGATGCAGATTTGGGGGCGTATGTTGTGGATTTGCGGGCGCATGATGCGGATTTGCGGGTGTGTGTTGTGGATGGCAATAACTATATGCACATGCCTGAACACGCATACATGCCAAAATGCATGCATACATGTGCGGCCGCGTGCGGGCCGCATTTGCGGATTTGCGGGCGTATGTTGCGGATTGCGGGCGCATGTTGCGGATTGCGGGCGTATGTTGCGGATTGCGGGCATATGATGCGGATGGCAACAAGTATATGTACATGCTTGAACACGCATACACGTCAAAATGTATGCGTACATGTGCAGACGCATGCGGTCCACATGTTGCAGCTTTGCGGGCGTATGTTGCGGATTTACGGGATCATGCTGCGAATGGCACCAAGTGTATGTACATGCCTGAACACACATACATGCCAAAATGCATGCGTACATGTGCGGCCGCGTGTGGGTTGCGTGTTGCGGATTTGCGGATTTGCGGCCGCAGTACATATATTCCTATAAACGGTACAAATGCAATCCATTTTCTCATTCCAGTTTAAACATCGCAAAGTGGTTGGATGTGTAACTGCAGAGTAGTTAGGTAACCTTAGGCAGTCAGATTTCATCTCACGCGATATTCCGTATATTTTTTTTGGTGGTAGAGCGATGTGGTATAAATGTAAATGTTAATGTACATTTGGCTAAAATGGCCAGCAGTACAAACTTTGACGGATCAGACACTGGGTATGTGCGGTGTCGTTGGTGTTCCAGCGACATCCGTGACACCATATGCCGACGGTCGAAACACGAGAGGGTCTGTAGGCGTATGATCAAGAAAACAGAACCTAAAGAGATGGTGTACACATGCAAGGAGTGCTATCGTCTATTACCAATCAAACAGTATCCGCATGGGTGTCCTGTAATCGGTGATACTCCGACTGATATACAAAAAGCAAACATGTCGCAGTTTGTTACCATCTGCGAAGAATGAGACCTATCTCAAAACACGGCCCTTTTCAGGGCCCACAAATCATTCGAAAGAGAACTCTTTATCTGTTCAAAAAATAAAATAACCCGCTTCACACATGCATACGCAAGCACACATTCTGATCCGTCAAAGGTGGTCGATGGATGCTACTGTTCTAAATGGGCATCTGTACGCTATTGTTCGCGGTCGATTAATGCATTGCCATTGACAAGGAATGCATTTTGTCCATATTTTTGAAAATTTAATAATTAAATGACTGCCATTTTAGAGACATAAATACGATAGATAACACTATCTATATAATAGCATAGGAAAACTTCCTGTGTACGTGTCTGATTTTTGAAAATTAAATGACTGGGGAACACATTTTGCTGCCCTAGATAGCATTCCTCCCTCCTCCTTCGACCTCCGTTATAAGACCCCCTCTCTCTTACCTAACATCGCCTAATAAGAGATTTACACAGTCAAATCGTTTTCAAAATATTCAGCAACCAATCAATTTATTCAGCAACCAATCTAAATATTCAGCAACCGATTATCATAATATTCAGCAACCAATTATCAAAATATTCAGCTACCACTCAAATTATCAAAATATTCAGCAACAAATTATCAAAATATTCGTACATCATGTATACCTTGTAAACAAGTACGCTAGCATCGCCCTTATCCAGCAATATCAACTGAGGAGGAATACTATAGCATTCCGCCTAAACTGACACAGGCAGTCAAATTATTTTCAAAATATTCAACAGTTTTCCTGTATGGTATCGATGAAAATGAGATATATATTCATCGGTGAAAGGGTTAACTTTTTTAACCCATGATACAATCCACTGGTAGATGTTGCTTAATAACAGCTTACAGACAATCTCTAAATATTCTACAGTTTACTATCAGACCACTCGGCCGGCCGGCATTGCATTCATCCTCAAACTCCTCAACCTCCTCCTCCTCCCACGACCTCCATTATCGGACCACCTCTTAAACTCTATTCTTTTACTATTATCACTCATCAAACTCTATTATTTTTACAACGGTAGATAACCACGGAGGGGGGCGCGCCGTCACTATGTTCAAACGTAAAATACACAACTTTTATACTTTTAAGGGTTAACTAATTCAAAATAATAGAACATTCCAGTGTTGCAGATTCTCAAATATGTGTGCAGCTGTTCGTCATTGTTATCGAGAAAAATGTGGCGTTATAGTCGCCATTGTTCTCTAGAATGCGTGTGCCCCTGTTTGTCATTGTTCTCAACATTCCATTCCTCAATCTTTTCTTTTGTTCTCCTGAAAAACCCATGGTTCTCGAAGACCCCCTGCTGTGGAGAACAATAACGTCCAGCCCCACCCATATCTACTTACGTTACAACCATAAGCGAGTATGTACTTTTAGTGTACCGAGTTGGTACTAATTAATTCTTAAAAATTACTTGTCCTCGTCACTTCTGGTATGACTCAAGCCCAGAATGAGACGAGCTATCCAAAACTGTAAACCATTTCAAAATCGGTACAGAGATGGCTGAGTTATCGCCGATTTCCCCCTTCAAATTATGCTCAAAATATGGAAATAACGTCGTAATCGCGTATATATATATAGCTAGATAATCAGTGATTTGTGTACATGTGACTTACTACGTCATCTGCACATCTATATCTATAGTAATATTTAAATAATTGTGTACAGGCCACACGATTGTAGCACGCTGATTGGCTGGTTCAGCAAATTCTGATTGGTTGAGGCAGCCAGTTCTGACGTTCCAATGAGTATAAAAAGGGATGATTTCACTAGATCAGGAGCATCGTCAGCCGGGGGCCGAACAGTCGAGAGCTGTCCACAGTGTGGGACCTTGATGATCTACCCAGAACACCGAAGTCCGATACCTACATCATCTTGGTTCCTGCAGGTTTTCAGTTCAGCTGGCACCGTAGCAGTTCTCGGCTCACCACACCTTCAATTTTGTAAGCTCTCGGACGGCCGTCTGGGGGCAAAATAAGGACTAAAATATTGTTCCTCTTTAATTAATATCTACAAAGGAACAGTTATGCGGTGAGCCCCTTTGTGGGGCCAGAAACGTAATTCTACGTGATGTAGAGCAACGATGTTCCTCGGTGGATGACTCACCGGATCTGCCAACCACGCCGAAAAGTGGACTTCAACCACCTCACTGCATGTCGTGTGTGTTCTTTTTAACATTTTGACTGCAGCCAAGTAAACTTTGCCTGGTGCGCCACAAGAGCTATTTGACGCACCCCGCACCGTTAAGCTTTAATATGTACATGCATTAATTACAATTATATAAGTAACCCTCTTTGTTAATGGGTTATTGTAGCTCGCGGGGTAGTGTCGGGTCATTCCAGTGTCTGATGTCAGCTCGCCATGCCACAAGTGCACGGCGAATGATGACGCTGGTTAGCTTCCAGTCTCGGGGTGATGGATCCTGTACGATACTGCCCTATGGGTAACAAAGACCGGCTCCTAAGACCGGTGGAACTCAATCATTCTGGTGGGGCCGTGCGACCATCGTCGCGAACATTAAACACAACAGTCTCATAACAAGAGCTTGTGTCACCAGTATGCCTGGCCATAGCAATTTCGTGATCTATGGACTTACAAGATTTGATTTGTGACTTAATTAAACTAAGTCTATACAATAGTTTTACCTAGACAGACCGTCAAGTATGATAGATAAAAACAATGGGCATACGAAAATACAAGACATAGAGACAGCCTGATGAACTTTTAAATGTGGGGCTCCCGGAGGTACAACATACTCATAGGTCTGCAGAGGTATCCCCGCAAGGGAGGCTCCCGTACACGAGACTTAGCTAATTAACATAATATAAGCTATTATACCTCTAAGCTGAAAGGAAAGAAAATTATCTTTGTAGTGACGGAAAATCATGTGCCTCACACGGGCACTACTCCTAGTGCTAGTTTGGGTGAGGAGTATTATCCTTGCGTGGACCGTCGTCGCTGAATCCTTGTGAGAGGCAAGTGCCTCGCACAGGCCTCCATCATGGGAAAATGTCGCCACTGCTTAAAGCGGGAGAAGAGTAGTAGTAAAAAAGGGGGTGCCCACTCTAATATTTAACCAAAATGCTGGGAGGAAAAGACCATACCTAGTGAAATTATGACTATAAGGTTGCGTTCTGTTTTACGTGAAGACGGGACGAATGATTCCCGAAGGATTCCCTCGTCACCGTCTTATGTAATTCTCAGTATGCTGAATTAGTAGTTGCCACTTTTATTTATGCGGGCCTTCTTCTATGCTTCTCCTACCATTTATTTTTGGGAGACAAGAATTATTTTAGGCCGCAAATGGCTGGCGTCTACCTAGCTTTTAGATACAGCTGTCATCGAGAACAGATGCCCTGAGACATCAATACTGAAGACAGCGTGCATACATGTTACTTAGTAAGATCTCCGAACTGGATAAGAATCCGGACATCTCGCTCCGTTACATAAAACGTTACAGGACATTGGTTACTTTTCACAAAAGCATTTTTAGGCAACTGACCTATCGTTAGGGTGGGGGTAAGAGAGACGAATACCCACCATAAATGTCCTTCCCGTGAGGGCGTGGCAGATCTGCATATCATGCCCAGACATTGTTACAGAATTCAGTGGGGATGCGCATCTCGCCCATCACCAGGTCCTATGGAACTAACCTTTTAACCTATCATTAGGTTTAAATACAAGCTGCCAAGTTATGCACTGCGGTCTGGGAGGATTGTTCAGCAGATTAAAGAAAATAATACTAATTAAGACATGTTTTCGCAGTGCTTTCCTACAGTGGCAAAGGTGCTAACTACTAGTATCCGAAGATACCATGGAAATGTGTGTGACACCACACCCTGGCCATCACCGCTCGGAAACCCCAATATTTTCCCATGGTCGGATCAGTCCATAGTGCGGATAGGGACATCCAAACAATTATGAAGCCATAAGGCTTAGTGGAATATGAAGAGAGACAACAACTTTTAGAAATATGAGGCCTTTTAGGCAGTTTGGCCATCTTACACAATCTTGCCGGGGTGTGGGGCTAAATTATCGCAACTACCGGAAAAGAAGCTTACACTATGTGTTTCTTAACGAAGAAATTGTCTCTAATAATATTAAACCTATTCTATCGAGCTGAATAGAAGAGGTTTTTAGTCGGTAGCATGCCGGGCTAAACAGAGTTATAGCACGGACAGCGACCTCAGTGAAAAATTTTTGGTGGCGGGAGAAAGTGCTGCATATATAAATGTTGCTGTATAGTGCTTCCTACGTGTACTGCAGTCCTATATTTTCTAGAAAATAAACAAAACATATGAACTGATGGCCACTGGCCATATATATAAACTAACCAGAACAATCAATACAGTGTGAAATGATCAGAATAATATATCTTTAGTACAGGTTAAGGAACCTACTACGGTGCGGTTAGCAAAAACACCTTACAGAAAATAAGAATAACTATAAACACATACAGAAATTATAACTAGCGGTCCTAAGACCGTTACGGTACCTTTTAGTCATCGGGACCGTTTATACAGATACGATCTAATTATCAAAGATATAATTAACAGAATAATTAAAATGTCAAGTATAGTTACTTGAATAATCGGTAGCCATTCTCAAGTCTGGGCTATCGTGTTACTGAAATTGATACGTCACTCTTAGATTGACGTGAGTTGATGCATTCCCTGGAAGCTGGAAAGTTCCCGCAGGCTGGTTCCCGCAAACAGGATTCCCGCAAGCAGCTCATGACGGGAGCGGATCGAACTCAGGACTGTAATCACAATATAGAATGTCTAACAGTAGTCAGCAAGAGATACAATAAGATTACTGCTGTGACGAAAGTTCCCATACACCGATGGTATGGATGGAAGTTGACAACAACCCGATCATAAGCGGGGGTTGTTTAATGCAGATGAAGATACATAATTAAGCTTAATGGTTCGGGGTACGTCAACCAGCTCTGAAGACGTACCGGGCAAAGTTTACTTGCTGAGGTCAAAAAGTTTAGATGAACCTGCACGACATCAGTGCGGGGACGGTTAAATAACCACTTTTTGGCATCGCCGGCACATCCGGTGAGTCATCCACCAAATAACATTGCTGCCTCTACATCTGTAGAATCACATTTTCAAGCCGGAAAAGGCCTCGCCACAAGTTTGTGTTCCGAATTAGTTCTTGATATATTCGTGAACATTATCTACAAAGTTCCAAAATTCTCCCGCAAGGAACGGGAGTTACAAAATTGTTTTAGTGCAGTGGGCTGGGTTATTGCTGGCTATGGGAGAGAAACAGACAGAAAGCGAAGTGATCTGCATAATGTCATGCTGATCGTAGCTGACACAGGTCCAACCTATTCGGCCCCTGGCCGAGGATGCTCTCGAGTTCTGGATCCCGTCTCCTTTTATACTACTCATGACGTCACAGGTGCAAGCTCCAACCAATCATCGGTCGAGCAACAGCCAATCAGCGCGTAGCTAATAATAACGCAGTCGAATGTTCTAGAACATTCTAGAAGTTCTGCGTACACGTGGTTATGACGTCACGGCAATATTTCGAAGATAATCAAAAGGGTTTTTCCGTGGATAACTCAGCCATTTCTTAACTGATTTTGAAATGGTTTACAGATTTGGAAAGACAACCGAATTCAGGTCTTGATTAATGCCAGACTCGGAGGCAACAGTTGATTGAAAAGGATTACATTGTACCGTCTTCGTACACTAAGCATCATCCCATCTTGGTCGTAAACTACACGCTCTGTCAAAAATAGCATTGAAGCGTGTGCATGCGCACTATGCGCTCTAACGAACTTAGTCGTTTTTATAACGCGATCTCTCCCATAGGTCCATATATGCTTATGGCTCTACCCAGGGGGGGGGGCGTGTTCAGGGAACGAACCCGGGACGGGTGGCGCGTACCCAGCTTGGCTGGGACAGCCGCTCCCGGTCCGGTCGATTCGAACTACACCATGATTAACTTTCCTAAAGACTACTGTTGTCAGACGGAAACTTTTCGTCATTACGGCATTTATTATGTATGACTTACAAACTGTCTGGTAGACATTACTTACTACTGTGTTTTACTGTCCTGAGTTCGTACCGTTTACAACTTGGAGCCAGCATACGGGAATCCTATTTGCGGAGATCTACATGTGGAGATGTATCCAGCTTTAGAGAATGTGTCGACTCACGTTACAAGTATAGTGACGTCTCAATTTCAGTAACATAGTAGCCCAGTATGTAAGAGTGGCTACTGAATATTCAAGTGACTATACATGGTATCGCTAATTATGCAATATTATTTCTGTGAAAAGGTACTGATGACAAATAGGTACCGTACCGGTCCTCGGACCGCATCTTATAACTTCTTTATTTTACTGTTTATAATTATCTTTGTTTACTGTAAGGTGTTTAGACTAACCGCATCGTATTAGGTCCATCAAATCCAGTATTATGGTCCGTATTAGGTCCAGCTACCGACTAAACCTGACTATTTAGCTCGATAGGATAGGTTTAATGTGATTAGAGACAATTTCTTCGTTAGGAGACATATAGTGTATGCCTCTTTTCCGGTCATTGCGGTAATCTGGCCTCGCACTCCGGCAAGGTTGTGTAAAATTGGCCAACTTACCTATAGGGCCTCATATTTATAAAGTCGTTGTCTCTTTCATGTTCCACTAAGATTTATGGCTTCTTAATTGTTTGGATGTCCCTATCCGCACCGCGGACTGATCTGACTCTGATCTGGGAAACTATCGGAGGTTTCCTAGCGGTGATGGCCAAGGTACGGTACCACATACATCTCCCCTGTATCTTCAGATACTTAGTAGTTAGTTATCCTTTCCAATGAAGGAAGCACTGCGAACACATTATTATTATTTGATAGATTGTTAAAAGTATATTCTCCCGCACCGCAGTGCATATTGGGCAATTTGAATATAAACCTAATGGCAGGTCGATACTTAGCTCCATAGGACTTGATGACGGACGAGATGCGCGTCTCCACCCAACTCCTTGAAATGTCTGGGCAAGATGTTGGCATCTGCTATGCCCTCACGGGAAGGACATTTGCAGTGGATATTCGTCTCTCTATCCCCCACCGTAACGATAGGTCAGTAACCAAAACCTGCTTGTGTTAAAGGTAGCCATTGTCCTGTGATGTTTTATGTGGTTACGGAGCAAGGCATCAGGATTCTCACCAAGCTCGGATGTCTGGCAAAGTAACATGTACGCCCACTGTCTGTGGAGGTAGACGCTCTGGGACAGCTGTAGCAAAAGATAGGTAGGATCCCCGCCATTTGCGGCCTAAACTAGTTTTTGTTTGGTAGGTCTTCACGTAAACCAGCACGCAACACTTTAGTTATATTTTTTACTAGGATGGTCCTTTTCACAGCACTTTGATTGAATAAAAGAGTGGCGCTTTTTGCCAAATCTTTTCCTCCGCTTCGGCGTTGAAGGCATTTTCCTGTGACGGCTGCCCGCACGAGGCTACTACTTCTCACAACGACAAGTAGCATCGAGGACTAATGCCCGCATGAGGCACAATGCCCCTCGCCACTCTAGGAGTTTCTTTCTTTCTTTTTACGGCATAAGGGTATAATAACTTATATTAAGTTAATTAGTGATCTCGTAGGCGGGATCCTCCCTTGCGGGTATACCTCACGGACTTATGAGTCTGTGTGGTACCTCCGGTGTCACCACGTTTAAAGTGCATCAGCTGTCTCTATGTCATGTATTATTGTATGCTCACTGTTATCTACCAAACTCTGCTGTTTGTGTAGGTTATATTTTTATTACTTTAGTACTTTGTCACAAATCCGTGTAAGTCCATAGTTCTAAATTACCATGGACAGGCATACCGGTGACACAAACTCATGGGCGGACACCGTTCAATTAAATGTTAGCGATAATTGTCGCACGGCCCCACCAGAACGATTGAGTTCCACCGGCCTTAAGAGCCAGTCTCTATGTCACGTGGAACAGCGTCGCACGGGATCCGGAACCCCGAGACTAGGAGCTAGCCATCCCTCTCGTTCGTCGTGCACATGCAGTGCGGTGACTGAGCTGTACGTACCGGAACGGTCCGACGTTACCCCGCGAGCTACAATAGATCCATGAAGTAAAACATTTCTTAAGAGAATACAGTGCACACAGAATATGTAAGACAAACAGGGCTGCAAAGTCTGATATTCTCGAGTGTTGATTGCCATGTAGAGAATCGCACAACCCTGAGCAAGTTTTGCAGTACATGAGAGGACTAAAATTGGGCTAAAATATAGTTACCAGAAACTCGCATATGCATCTAACTCCATTCTTCCGATAATTGCTAATAATGTCGACTCTTTAACCAGCTCTCATAGATTTAATGGATCTTCTATGCGATATGAGATATCGCCGAATTTCCTCCAGGAATTTAATGGTGCGGTAGTATTCTGGTCAGAGCAGCTCTGAGGCTTCAGAGTCGGTCATAAACACAAGAATTTCAAGAGATATTTCCTACTTAATTGGAAAGGTAAGCAACTTGTTATTCGCAATTATACAACATTCGTAATTCGTTATTATAACGGTTAATCGGGGATGTTTAGCGAGCTTCACCATTCCGTCTTCCGTGCTTAACCCATATGTGTCTGATCTACGTGCAGATTGATGGCTGAAATAGCGCATCTCAACTGCAATATTCCTGCATGGGTGAACTATTGCACCAACGGCCAATTGACTGGTTACGCATTTGGCAACCACTACTTAATCACTATCCTTATGCGGACGCCGGAAGTAGTAGTGTAGTCGGGTCAGATTTGGACACGTGGATCTTAGCTTTGGAATGATCGATAAGTTGGTGAGTCATTTTCTTACACTATTGTTGATGTTGGTTTTATGCGAAGCCGATGATTTAATCCTGTTGTACTCAAATTCATGAACTATTCCCTCACTCAATCATATGACGCCATAATCAACTACACGACGTGTATACTGACGTCATAATCAATACGTCATGAATGATTTGATTATGTCCGTCTTTAGCCCTTAATAGTCCGATACGCTGTACGAATTGTATGTTTTTGCTATTTAAGAAACATGCTGTTGAATATTTTGAAACTAATTTGACCGGGCGCTGTTGCTGCCATAGGCTACCTATATAGTTTTCTGGAAATTTATGGTCAGGAAGTTAGAAGAAATCGATCGATTCCAACACGAGCGAGGTGTGGGTGGTTTGATAGAGATTTTGCGAGGCATAGCTAAAACGGGAAGGGTCCATTGGGACATATTATATGTTAATGTGACAATGTCAAGGTACGGCAGCTGATATTTTTGCTGGCGTAGCCGTCCAGCACACAATGCATTTTATTATCCACAGATAATATGAGTATCTATCTTCTGTGTTCAGATTCTCGAGCAAGTAATTTTGACAAATATAAGCAGCCCGATTTTCCTGTAAAAGCCGCATATGCCCAGTAACAGGTGAATGTAACGTGATACGACATGTAATTAATTCACTAAAACTCTTTTACTTATAAAAATAACCTCTTAACACTGATAATCTAAAATATTAAAGTATATGTTGGTATTAATAACATTCATGTAAAGAGTAATTGGCAATATCATTTCTACTTTAAATGTCAGCTAAGATTTGGAGCATATACGAGGTCACAAGATATAAGGTCAAAAGAAGTTCTGGGAAATGTGTCAGAGATCTTCGTCCGAAACTGTATTGGAATCCGTTTCAAACTATAACTGATCACAAACTATTGTTAAACATGAACTCGGAAACAGCATGCGTTCTATGCTACTGCCTATATGCTGCGTGGTGAGAACGATCACCCCATTATCATTGATGAAGAAAATTATGCAAATGAGATATGGCACTGTTCAAGGATGCGTTGAAGAATACAAATTCTGTAGAAGAAATTTCACTCTGAGAGGAGCAATTGAGAATTGAATCGATTGTGGCGACGAAAAGACAGTTTCATAATATAATTTTGGAAGATATTTCATATAGAAAGATCTTTAGATAGAGATGGAAGAAGTCGCCTACGGTTATTTGTCCCGAAAGAGTTAACAAGGTCAGGGCACAGTGCCATTATTGAATTGATGGTGCCATGTTGGAATTCATGAATCCATTTCCTCACTCAATCATATGACGTCATGATCAACTACGTGACGCGTAGGCTGACGTCATAATCATGACTTCATGAATGACTCAATATAGTCCGGGTTTAACGCTTAATAATCCGATACGTTGATCGAATTGTATGTCTTTACCGGTTAATAAACATTCTGTTGAATATCTTGAAACTAATTTGACTGAGCGCTGTTGCTGCATTAGGCACCAACAGCACCCAGTAAAATTAGTTTCAAAATATTCAACCGGTTTCCCTGTACAGCTTTCTGAAAATTGATAGTTTACAAGTTGAAGGATCGATCCATCCCAACACGAGCGTTGTGTCCGCGGAGCTTAACTAGGGATGGGCGGGGCATAGCTAAAACTGGAAAGGTTCATTGAGAAGACATGATGGAAACTGCAGCATAAATAATATGTGTACGGAATGTCTTCGGATGTGAAGCAATGGTATAGAGTGTATATGGAGAAGCAATGAGAAATTCATCACCACTAATTGCAAGCGCTGCGTTATTGCAAGAGCAAGCTACCCACACACTTGAAAGCTTAGCAATAAATATTCTTGAACCATTGTCTACCACTACTAATGCGAATAGTTTCATATAAGTTAAGTCTGAGTAGTTTAAGGAATGGACCTTTCCAAGTCGATTCATCCATCATATGACGTCATAACCAACTACGTGACGTGTATGATGACGTCATAATCGAATTGTATGTCTTTACTATTTAATAAACATTCTGTTAATTATATTGAAACTAATTTGACAGCTTACCTGTATAGTTTTCCGGAAATTGATAGTTAGGGAGTTCAGGAATCGATCGATCCCAACACGAGCAAGGTGTGGGTGGAGCTTAGCTAGTGATGGGCGGGGCATAGCGAAAGCTGGAAAGGTCAATTACATGAGGCATTTGCACTGAAAGACTACAAGGTGGAGACAGCTGTTAGGGTTCTGGTTGACGAAGGTTTTTTTTGCTAGCATGGTGTTCCAGTCATACTACACATAGATTAAGGCACATGAGTTGAGTCAAACTTAATTGTACAGGATATCTTATTCAAACTTAATTGTACGGAATGTTTTCAGAGAAAAACACTCTACTATGCTTGCCATTGCGAATATGATTAAAAAATTATCTATCTCCCTAGAGAATAACGAACATACTTTAGGCGTATTCCTGGACCTTTCCAAAGCCTTCGATACAATTGACCATTCGATTCTATTACAAAAGCTTGCATACTATGGAATACGGGGAACTGCATTGAATTGGATACAGAGCTACCCGTCAAACAGAAAACAACGTATACAATTCAATGGAGTCATTTCAGAATATAAAGAGGTAGTCTGTGGTGTACCCCTAGGTTCAGTTCTTGACTCCCTGCTGCTTCTCTTGTATATGAATGACATACCCAAAGTCTGTAACCATCTCTCTTTTATCCTATTTGCAGATGATACTAATGCTTTCTGCAGCCATAAGGACATAGACATTCTTTACAAACATGTTAATAATGAAATGGCAAAGTTAATAGATTGGCTTAAAGTTAACAAAGTATCCTTAAATGTGAGTAAAACCAACTATATATTATTTACAAAATCTAATAAATTAAAGGAAGCAGCTCTCCCAAAATTCTACATCGACAACCAGATAATACATATGCCAAGTTTTTAGGAGGATATTTGCATAAGAATTTGACATGGGATAAGCACATCGAAGTCGTAACATTTAAGGTAGCAAAAAGCATTGACATCTTACGCAGACTATAAAACCATATCTAACACCAACTATTATTAAAAATCTGTACTGCACAATGATACTTCCTGACATCACTTACTGTAATGCTATCTGGACTAACACATCTGAAGCTAAACTAAAAACACTAAAATCACTACAAATGCAATCTATTAATTTATTTGCACAAACAGCAGGTGGCCAGGATATCTTTAAAGTAGAACAAATTCTGAAACTCGAGGATGGAAGGCTCCAATTAAACACAGTTTTAAGAGACTTCCACAATGGCAACTTACCGTAACCAGTATCTTTACGGTCAATACATAAATACACTCGCACAACACAAGAACACGAAATAACCTGCACACATCATACTATCAAACAAAAGCAGCACAACAAAAAAACCCATATAAAGCAATACAATTATGGAATAACACAGATACAAAGACATGCACAGACATTATTACTCCACAGTCATTTAAACAGAAGATACAAAATATGATTATAAAAAATACCAGGCCCTAAAAAGCCAAAAAACAACAAAAAATCACACACAAAAAACAACACAGCGCCATGCCAGTATCATACTTGCACTCAGTCATCAGAACAAATAATAATAATAATAATAATAATAATAATAATAATAATAATAATAATAATAATAATAATAAATAATAATAATAATAATAATAATAATAATAATAATAATAATAATAATAATAATATTAATAATAATAATAATAATAATAATAATAATAATAATAATAATAATAATAATAATTAATGATGGTAATAATAAGAATTCTAATAATAATAATAATAATAATAAAAAAAAAAAAAAAAAATAATAGTAATAATAATAATAATTTTCGTGATAGTAATCACCAGATTACTAAGGCATTTACCACCATCTTCACCATATAACACCACCAACAATAGTGTCATTGATTGCAACCACCATCAGCACTACATGACAAAAATAAAAAAATAAACTAAAATTCAGATGAACTTATAATCTTAAGATGAATTTTAATTAACAAGATAATTACACCTCTCTATGTACCTGTAAATATGTTGTCTATCTGTCCCATGTCCCATGCCCTATGTCTCTTGTTTATGTCCTTTAGGAATAACTTAAACATTAGCTAATTATGTCTTATGTTTTATAGTATCAGTCCTTCATGTATAATTTATTTATTCTTGTTCTATGTAGGAGTCCACCGTCTATATAGGCTTTGGCTTTGGTGGACCACCTGGTGTGTAATTACAAATTGTACATTTTATATCAAAATAAATGAAGTTGAACTTGAACTTGAATTAGTGATTTGTGTAAGCTACTAGACATCGCAAAGGCAAGCAAGAACAACTTCTTACCATCCTGAGGCACACCGACGCATAGAGAGACTTAATCGTACACTCATTGGGATGCTAACGAAAGTGGGAAAAGGTTTATCAAAAGGAGGATTGGGATGAACATCTTCCGAAGATGCGGGCTCGTGTATCGCTCAAGCCTTCATTCCTCACCTCACCTCTCCCTATATCTATGGAGGGAGCCGACCTGTCATTCAAGTATCCGATGTTATATATAGCGAGGTGAGCCGATTAATGTTATAGGTATCTAGGATATTTAGCTGGGCTATTAAATAGGGGCTGTCAAGAGAACGTAAATATTGAGATGGTCCGTGGACAGTAGGCAAGCATATACAAAGTAAAGAGAGATGGCTGAAGAATGAAAATTGTAGTTGCCTACAACACATTGCGTAAATGCAACATTGCTTTTAATTATTTTCTAGATTAAGCTGAGGTTGATGATTGATTGCATAGGGAAATAAGTGCCAATTTCACGAAGACATCTTTCGAAACAATATTATGTGGTGAATTGTTTTGATGGATTGTTTTATTTACGTCTCACTGTGGGACCCTTGCACTGCTAAACCCGTTTATATAAGACTATGAAACGGTCGACATAATCTCGGTAGCTGCTGTTTAAGCGTGATAAGTAGGTCACGCTGAAGTGACGCTGAAGATTTGTAGGGACTCATCATTCTATACTAACAGTCTAACACATATCGTAGACTAGAAGAAGTAGGCCTATGTCTCTCATTGACTACGATTTAAGAAAATTTACATCATAGTCCAAGTGACTTAATAATGTTAACCACGACAAGGGAATTTATACCATTCTCAAAGCCTATAGAGGAAAATACTATAGACGTGGCAAAACAGATATTGTTCTGACTGTATGTATGAGAGTAATAGATGGGAAATGACTAGTGAAGTAGAACACTGGTGACGGATTGATAGATAAGGCATTTGCAAAATCTGACACTACGTCATAGACGTCGCTATATGACCATATTTGATGGAGTATAACAGTGAGAACACTGTTATAATCCGTCAAATATGGTTATATAGCGACGTCTATTAATGATACGTCAGACGTATGAGGCCACTCCGTTTAGCATATTATCTTACACGCCATGCTAATCATATAGGGCGGCATATTTACACTGACATCCATGACAAAGGTATAGTACTTTTCGTCACAGGCGTCAGTCTCCAGACTTTGGAACTGCCTAAGTTTAGTTTGGGTTGCGTCTGAGGGACCACCTTTCTATTTTTTCTGGTATTGTGGTAGGCAGGATCATTGGTTTAGATGGCGTGAATTAAATGGCAGTTTACGCGGCGTCAGAATACGTGATACTTTATAAGGCATAGGCAGCAACAGCACCCAGCCAAATTAGTTACAAAATATTCAACAACTTCCCTTTATAGTTTTCAGGAAATTAATAGCCAGGGCATTTGGGGATCGATCAATCCCAACACGGCGAGGTGTGGGTGGAGCTTAGCTAGTGATGGGCGGGGCATAGATAAAAATTGAAAGAGCCATTATCAGCAGGAACAGCTCCTGGTCTAATTAGTTTCAAGATATGCAGCATCTTACATGTGCAGTTACCTTGAAAATTAGATTCTGGTAATTCAGGTATCAAGGTTTTAAATCGTGTACAGAGTAAATGAAGCATAGCTAGAAATGGTCGGGAATATCCAGGCAGAAATAAAGAGAAAGACCCTGGGAGAGGCAATGTCGTACGGAATATCTAGGTATGAGGGAGGGAGGGAGCGAGGGAGGGAGCGAGGGAGGGAGGGAGAGATGGAGAGAGGGCGAGAGGGCGAGATGGAGAGAGAGAGAGAGAGAAAGAGAGAGAGAGAGAGAGAGGGAGAGAGGGCGAGATGGAGAGAGAGAGTGAGAGAGAGAGAGAGAGAGAGAGAGAGAGAGAGAGAGAGAGAGAGAGAGAGAGAGGGAGATAGGGAATGTCGCTGGGAATATCCAGGCAGGAATATCGAGAAAGACATCAGGAGAGGGAGTGTTCCGGGGTATATCCAGGCAGGAATATGGAGAAAGACCCCCCAGGAGAGGGAATTTCACGGGGATATACAGGAGAGAATAGAGAAAAAGATCCGATGAGATACCACCTGCCCTTTGGACGTCGCACATACACTCAGTAGGCATAGATAGTAACTGGTGGTCTTGACAATATTAATTACAGCGTGAAGAATCGTCAGTTAGCATGATGTGTGATCTGGAAGATAAGACAGACTTACCTAAAGTAAGTGAATGACGCTATGTGTGATGTACCATGTCAATGAGTCCATTATGTAAATTAACAATAGGAAACTAGTGATTAACCATTTAACGTCTAAATTTGATCAGGATAATCAACATATTTGCTTAAGGAATGTCTATTTACAGTCCAAGAGAAGATTACCTTTTGAAAACTTGCCATTGGAATGCCTGGCTCGATTATCGAGCCAATCATTCCAGTGGTAAGTCTTTAAAAATAGTCTTCTCTTGGGCTACAAATGGACATTCCTCAAGACCACCAAGAAGGCCAGATTTGACCGGCGTCGACCTTAATGGTTAATAGAGACTACAGCACATCTATCTAGTGTTATATTGAGACAATAACTAGTTCCAAGGCGGTTCAAAGTGAGAAGCCAATAACGCTTAACAAAACCGCCAAGTATTCCACTTCAATGCTTTATTATTTGTTCAAATTGGGAAAATTTAACGGTGTCAAGTATTCTCAGAAAACTACTACAATGGATGGAACCGATCTATCACTATCTGATGTCGTAATCAAAATAAGTCAGTTGTTGTCTGAGGCTACAATCAAAATGACGTACGTTCGTTATGAAGACCGTCATGAATCCAGAAGTCCGTCTTTAGTGAATTTACAATTTAATAAACATTCTGTTGAGTTTTATGAGACTATTTTGATTAGGCGCTGTTTCTGCATTCCCTGTATAGTTTGTTGAAATTTAGACTTGAGAGTTCCGGTTTCAAAGTTTCATAGCTAAATAGCTATTATATTCTGAGCAAATCAAATCTGTCATGTTTCACTGGAACACAGTGCAGAAGCCCGTACATTTGCACTATACAGAGCACGTGGTAATACACACTCATTTGTGAAGAGTGGGTGGCGGGTTCAAGGTGTGGATAATAATGGTAATATCCTTGTTATTTGTTGAACTGTTTATAGTTAATTAGCAGAATATCTTTGATACCAGGACTATACGCTTAATAATAGGCAAAACAGATGTTTCTTGATGTACTTGCGCTGTTGAAAATCTAGATATGCTGTCTCACTTCAAAAGAATTACACAAAGACACGCACGCACGCACGCACGCACGAACGTACACACGCACGCACTGCATGTGAGAAAAGTTAGGAATGCTTACAATGCTGGAAGTAAGTGTTCTCTGTGAGAGACTGTATTAGGCAGAGTTAGAGATATCTGAATACTCGTTCATACACGCATGACGTGCGTGCAAGGTTATCGTTAAGTGGGTGTATGTAGAGCTAAGATATATGCATATTCGTGTGTGTACGCGTGTTTGTGCGTGTACTAGTTTACGCATGTGCATCTTTATTTGCACATGCATTTGTGTGCACGTGCCTGTATGCGCTGATTATTTAGAACATGATCTAAGTGTAGATCTATAGCTCGTTGCAAAAATATATCTTATTTTTCTATGTATTTGACCGACCTCCTATTTAGCTACGGTACCGTAAATTCCATATTAATCAAGAAAACGGTAGGTGATTCAAAGATGAATTTCGTACCAATGGAATGCGTAGGTCTGCCGAAATCTGTGATCGCAGGAATCAGTGATCTAGCTTGGAATTAAACAACCCAACACCCCGTACTCATCGAACCTACTAATTTGAATTAAATCGGACCAATAATCCTCTGGCGCAGTAATTTCCTTTAGTGTGTTAAAATTTGAATGAAATTGGATAAGTTGTTTTTGAGATCCAGTTCCAGACAAACAGCCAGAGAGACGGACAAATGGATGGACGGACATACGCCTAGAGTGACGGACGGACGGACGGGTGGGCGGATGGGCGGACAGAAAGACAGTTGGACGGATTGACGGATAGACGGACCCCTAGACAGAACGATGGACGGACATACAGACAGACAGACATGCAGGGAGGTATGCAGGCAGACAGGCAGGCAGGCAGGCAAGCAGGCGGGCAGGCAGGCAGGGAGGGAGGGAAGGAAGGAGGGAATCAGGCAGACAGGCAGGCAGATCCTAAATCCTAAATGATTGGCGATACCGGAGAGAAATCTTGAATAATAGATGTTGCGCAGGAATCCTGCGACGTCACAGACAAATACTAAGGGACTGGCCATACTAAGGAGAACATGTCGTAGACGCATCTTAAACAATGGACGCAGTTACAGACGAACAGTAACTTGTAAGCCATGTGGATGATGAATACTAAATGATGGGTGAAGTCGTGGAGGATCCACACGTTATTTATGCTATGAAATGGAGGAATTGTAAATAAGGACGATGATACAGTGGTATCATATCTGATGACAGTGATGCAGACGAATCTGCGTTCATCATTAATGTTGATTGATAACTATATATATAATACTTTCATCTTAGATATATATATTAAATCTCTAACTTCTTATGGCAATTTGGAATCAAATTGCGGCTCATGGTACAGTACCCTAAGAATAGCGGCAGCGGAAGAAGGGCACTTGAAATAAATTGCTTGGATCTCAAGAAGGACCAGTCGATGACTGCAATCCGGGAGTTCACCAGCGGCTGGATTGCGTATTTAAAGAGATGGGTGATTTGAAGCGTAATATTGCTGATCGCTTTCATGACTGTGCGGAAATAGCTGTTATTTGTCATGGCAATGTGTCTGTAACGCGGCGGATTACCGGGGAGATTACGAATGCTGAAGCAATGACGCACGGACGCCATATGCCTGGTCATTATACATCACTTTGAGATTCAAAAGAACAACTGGTATAGATTTGTGATTTGCCCGACCATACTGTGCTGAAATAAATTAGTACTGATAGTACTACCGGTTTGATAGCCTAATTTGTCCAGGACTGCAGGCTTGGTAAGGGGCCCAACCCCACCTACTGGCCTGGCCGTGTTTAAAACAGGCCTACGGCAAAATTAAAGAAAAATGTAGACCGAGTAAAAATATAATCAACTGCTGGGTGGTGATCAACATGTACCTGAAATGCAATAGAGGACATCTGAGAGCATCCGCGATTCCATATTGTCTTGTGTAGTAACATGAACCCTGCCTGATTTGACAAATATGCCAACGTGTGTTTCACAACACATACACATCCCACCCCACCCACCATATGCAGCATGCTGCCTTGTTGTCACTATCCCACATTCTCAACCGAGTTCAGCGTCGTGGGTTGAAGATGATAAGTAGAACAAGCAGCAAAAGAAGGCGGAAAGGAATGAGAAAATGTATCACCAGCATATGATTACTTTAATCATACCTGGCGATCACTTGCCATTTAACTTAAGTCAATTGGTCTATTACTACAATTAGACTTTTGTAATATCCATTTTATATTTATAGGCTGTTATTTGCGCAAAAAGTCTGCTTATGTAAGGAGAAGTTGGGGATGAGTTACTGAATGAGCTGCTGAATAACCTGGAATGATTGTTATTTTCGCTTAAGATGACCGACATATGGATTATCCGGTTTCTTTAATTATCCGTTTCTAGTTTTGTAAGTCGTTGTTCAAGGTTAATCATGAACGGCTAGCAGATGGTAAAGCTGCAACTCAGATTCCCAGCAGTCTACTCAAGCTCAATACATCTTTAATTTTGGTTTCTAAATGCGTTGTCATAGCTTCTGTGGCAGTAAGCTGACACCTATTCTCTAACTCGAACCATTTTCTCCTGTTTGTCAAGTTCTGCATCTCATCTATCCAGGTGCTGATAAGTAGCATCATTGACTTGTGGGTTTACTGTATTCTGATTGTTCATTTTCTTAGTTGTACTCGTCTGGTGTTTAGATGATATGTTCTGGGTGGATAATAAATTCTATGCTGTTCTGCTCACTTAGTTTAATTATTCCCAAGGCAGGCCAGGTTATCCTGCTAGAGGTTATACAGCTGATAGTAATGGAGAAATCCAGTTTTAGCTATGCCACGCCCACCTCTACCTAAGCTCCGCCCACGCTTTGACCGTGTTGAGATCGATTCGATCCATGTACTCCCTGAATTAAAATTTCAGAAAACTATACAGGTAAGCTGTTGACTATTTTGAAACTAATTTGACTTTGTGCTGTTGATGCCTATGGCAGCAACAGCGCCCAGTCAAATTAGTTTCAAAATATTCAACAGCGTGTCTATTAAACAGTAAAGACAGAAAAATCGCACAACAACGCTTAGTCCGACATCAATTAAGCGTTCGTAACACACCTATTTACGCAATTCATAACGTATTCGAGTGTGACGTCATCCTACACGCCATGTAGTTGATTATGACGTCATATGATTGATGGATAAATTGGAAAGTTCCATTGGTTGACCTGTGGTGTTAGAATTCATGCAGTAATTGGTTAAGATGTGCTGTTAGATGCTATACAGCCGGTAGTAATTGGTGTTGTTAGAAGCTGTACGGCTGGCAGTAATTGGCTTGAGTAGTGGTGTTAGAAGCTATATAGAGAGTACTGTATCCGAGCTTAGAGTACATATTGTATAACGGACTTTTGTTAATCCACGTTGTTCGTGTTATAATCTTGGTCGTCATAGTGGGATGTTAATCCACGTTGTTCGTGTTATAATCTTGGTCGTCATAGTGGGATGTTAATCCACGTTATTCGTGTTATAATCTTGGTCGTCATAGTGGGATGTTAATCCACGTTGTTCGTGTTGTAATCTTGGTTGTCATAGTAGGATGTTAGTCCACGTTGTTCGTGTTAAAATCTTGGTCGTCAGTGTGGGATGTTAATTCACGTTGTTCGTGTTATAATCTTGGTCGTCAGTGTGGGATGTTAATCCACATTGTTCGTGTTATAATCTTGGTCGTCATAGTGGGATGTTAATCCACGTTGTTCGTGTTGTAATCTTGGTCGTCAGTGCGGGATGTTAATCCACGTTGTTCGTGTTATAATCTTGGTCGTCATAATGGGATGTTAATCCACGTTGTTCGCGTTGTAATCTTGGTCGTCATAGTGGGATGTTAATCCACGTTGTTCGTGTTATAATCTTGATCGTCAGTGTATGATGTGAATCCACGTTGTTCGTGTTATAATCTTGGTCGTCATAGTGGGATGTTAATCCACATTGTTCGTGTTATAATCTTGATCGTCAGTGTATGCTGTGAATCCACGTTGTTCGTGTTATAATCTTGGTCGTCAGTGCGGGATGTTAATCCACGTTGTTCGTGTTATAATCTTGGTCGTCATAGTGGGATGTTAATCCACGTTGTTCGCGTTGTAATCTTGGTCGTCATAGTGGGATGTTAATCCACGTTGTTCGTGTTATAATCTTGATCGTCAGTGTATGATGTGAATCCACGTTGTTCGTGTTATAATCTTGGTCGTCAGTGTGGGATGTTAATCTACGTTGTTCGTGTTATAATCTTGGTCGTCAGTGTGGGATGTTAATCTACGTTGTTCGTGTTGTAATCTTGGTCGTCAGTGTGGGATGTTAATCTACGTTGTTCGTGTTGTAATCTTGGTCGTCAGTGTGGGATGTTAATCCACGTTGTTCGTGTTATAATCTTGGTCGTCAGTGTGGGATGTTAATCCACGTTGTTCGTGTTGTAATCTTAGTCGTCATAGTGGGATGTTAATCTACGTTGTTCGTGTTGTAATCTTGGTCGTCAGTGTGGGATGTTAATCCACGTTGTTCGTGTTATAATCTTGGTCGTCAGTGTGGGATGTTAATCCACGTTGTTCGTGTTGTAATCTTAGTCGTCATAGTGGGATGTTAATCTACGTTGTTCGTGTTGTAATCTTGGTCGTCAGTGTGGGATGTTAATCCACGTTGTTCGTGTTATAATCTTGGTCGTCAGTGTGGGATGTTAATCTACGTTGTTCGTGTTGTAATCTAGGTCATCAGTGTGGGATGTTAATCTACGTTGTTCGTGTTGTAATCTTGGTCGTCAGTGTGGGATGTTAATCTACGTTGTTCGTGTTGTAATCTTGGTCGTCAGTGTGGGATGTTAATCCACGTTGTTCGTGTTGTAATCTTGGTCGTCAGTGTGGGATGTTAATCTACGTTGTTCGTGTTGTAATCTTGGTCGTCAGTGTGGGATGTTAATCTACGTTGTTCGTGTTGTAATCTTGATCGTCAGTGTGGGATGTTAATCCACGTTGTTCGTGTTATAATCTTGATCGTCAGTGTGGGATGTTAATCCACGTTGTTCGTGTTATAATCTTGGTCGTCAGTGTGGGATGTTAATCTACGTTGTTCGTGTTGTGATCTAGGTCATCATCGTGGGATGTGACTGATGTATGAGCGCTGATGGCGCTGACTGCTGACAATTTCCCATTGTTTCCGCCGTTGGGGAAATATACATATTTCTTTCTTGACACGGATCGCTCCGCCTCCACAGTCGGAACTTCTTTGTTAATCCCCTGTTGGACGCATGCTGGTTCTATTTTTTCAGTGATGTTTTCTGATGGATGGAATTCTCAAGCCGCCTTTGAGTTTGGCGTTTTTTTCGACCTCCTGTGCTTGATAGTTAATTAAGGGCGGAGATCAGCTCTAAGATGTTTGCTAAGACTGGATAGATTGTTTCTTTAATAACCCGGTCCATGAATATTAGTAGGATCGATGAAACAAATTTAGGGACAAGGTAACCGTTAATTAGTGTTCTTGAAGCGGTGATATAAATGTTAACTATGCATTTGAGTCGAGTGTTTTCCATCACTGTTTAACACACATTCTACAAATGCACCTTGTAAATTGTGGGGCTGATCCTTATCTAATGCACCAAATCGGTGTTTACCCTTTGTCAAATATAATTCCCCGATCTGTTTGAAGAGTTCTAGCGTGGCAGCTGACAGGGACAGCACTCAGCTATTATCGCTGCATTTATAACTCGATTCACTACGTGCGTGTGCGTGCGTGCGTGCGTGCGTGGCACCTTTTTCTGAAGTGTTTTGGCTTCTTTGACCTCATTTTGCTTTGACTACGGCACTTGGGTGGGGTGGGGGTAGGGGCTGGCGACTTACCAATCCGGTCATTAGTCTTTCTGTCTCTAAGACTACGTATATGCCACCATGCGACTAACCAAATGAGGAAGACATAGTCGAGTTGTTGGTATTGATAGTGATCATACTGCTGACTAACATCGGGTGACCGTGGTTGCAGGCTGGTGCCATAATTGGTTATTAGAAGCCAGTAAATATACTGTGTATTGATTCATTGATGGTCTGCCCTCCTTCGGGATAGCATTATACGATTTTGTAAGCTTTGCAACCAGAACCTAATCGAGGATGGAAAACACTTTACAATGGAATGTCCACATTGCGATCAGGAGAGACAATCCCTCTTTAAAAAAGAGTTTACTGATTTTGTCTCGCTTGATAGGTATAGCCAATTACAATTTTTAATGTCATATAATAATGGAGATAGTGATCTAATAAAAATTGTTGTTGATTACATCAACGTTTGTCCAGCTGCTCGGACTTGTACTTTAAATCCTATGCAATGACAAAATTCGTCAGATCGTCATCCTGTACATGAGGCAGGTTCATATAATGATTGCATAGCTGTGTCCCATATTTTAGTCAACGTCCATATCAATCTCATTGGGAAACTATACAGCTCCATGAGTCCTGGTAAATTCACCACCCCCTCACTATATCTTATATATTGTTTAATTAGATATCTCAATAGTCATATGACGTCATAATCAGGTAAGCCGTGTATAGGATGACGCCATAATCATTACGTCATAAATGATTATCTACTCTAACTCTTTATAGTCCGAGACGTTGTAAGAATTGTATGGCTCTACTATTTAATAGAAAATATGTTGAATATTATAGTTTTCTGGAAATTGATAGTCAGGGAGTTCAGGAATCTATCGATCTTAACACGAGCGAGGTGTGGGTGGAGCTCAGCTAGAGATGGGCGGGGCATAGCTGAAAAAAGAAAGGTCCCTTGTTTACAATATAGCAGTCGTTAAATCATAACACCCGACCTGATAAAAAACGGCTTCTGAAGTCGTATTGAGAAATGTCCATTCTCAGACCATGAGAAGCGTATTTTTGAAAGATTACCGCTGAAACGAATGCCTGGATAAGCGAGACAGCCATTACAGAGTTATATAATTTCAAACGTAATATTCTCTTGGTCTGCGAATGGACATTTTATATGAGAAAATTTAACTTTAAATTTAAAGCTAAATGGCTAATATTAGTATATAGCTACATATGAATGCTGAAGTTCTGTTCCCGTTTCGTGGTGCATGTATCAGCAAAAAAACTACTCGATATGCATGATAGTAATGCGCCAATGTAAAAAAAAGAGGTTTCGCCCATCAGCGATACATAGTTTATACCTATGTTATTTTCAATTCATATGGGCATCGGCTTTCAAAAAATGCCTGCTATCCTTATTTTTTCAAGGTGACCCAATGGGTAAACGTGTAGGTGGGTGGATATACGGTTTGAGTCCACAGACTTTTTAAATTTCGTGAAGTGTATGTGATAAGATAAAAACAACCGACCAGTCAGAAATTGGCAAATTTAGTTCAAAATCCAATATGGCGGATATTTAACATATTTCATTCGAATATCTTAGAAATGCTGTATCAAATAACCGTTACATGTTTTATTCATAAGAAGGGAAGCGCAAATGTGGATTGAAAAACATTTCTGATCAATCAGTGACATCATCTTTACGCTTTATGGCATTAATACAGCAAAAGTATCATTGCATCTGTTCCAACTTGGTTGATAACTTGATCTAACATGCTGAACGATTTTTCATGCATTCAACTGAAATGTTTGTGAAAAAGCAAGTCATCGTTATTTTCATATAGAAAAATAAAACTTTCATGATTTTTAATGATGTTTCCTTTCCAATAGAAGGCTCACGGCCCGCATGTCGAGGCCTTCTGGTTTCCCGTACATTACACATTATCCAGGGTGGGCAAATGGCATTTGAATTGTTATTGCGTGGTATGTGTGTTGTGCCGAATAAGTAATAATATGTTGTTCATATAACAACTCGCGTAATGCCAATTTTGAAAGCAGCTAACAAATGCAATGGACCAGTCCAGTTTTAGCTATGCCCCGCCCATCTATAGATAAGCCCCACCCAGACCTCGCTCGTGTTGGGATCGATCGATCTCCGAACTCCCTGACTATCAATTTCCTATACAGGTAGGCTGTTAATATTATAACAGCAACAGCGCTCGCACCCAGTCAAATTAGTTTCAAAATATTCAACAGCATGATTATTAAATAATAAAGACATACAATTCGTATACCGTGTCGGACTATTATGCGTTTAAGGCGGACTAAATCGAGTCATTCGTGCTGTAATTGATTATGACGTCATCCTACGCGTCACTTAGTTTATTATGACGTAATGTAATGGATGTATAAACTGGAAAGGGCCATTATGGGGAACTGACAAATAAAATGAACATCGCTCCTACGCAACATAAAGTGATAAAATGACTGTTTATTTGGGGGCCTGTATATACTAGACACTAAACCTGCTAATTGTATTTGAACACATAATCTCTCTATTAGTCACTGTCACTGTCGCCTTACGCGCTGCTGTCGTTGTTACGGACTGTATTGCACATTCTCTACCATTTCACGTTTACTCGCTAGAATACCACTCCACATATGAGACAGTATATCACCATCACACCACGTAGGCTTACATCTTTGGTCATCCCATACCATCTCGTTATTATTTGCGGTTAGTACAGGGATATCTGTTTTACATGCATGGGTGACCTTCAAATAGCTATCCAATAGTTCACCCTCTTTATGCGCTCAGAGACACGCGTTTAACCATTTAAACCTCATATCCGCCAAAAACAACCTCTGCAGTGGTCTTGAGAAATGTCCATTTACAGATCAAGAGAAGACTATTTTTGAAAATTTACCGCTGGACTGACTGTCTCAATAACCGAGCCAGTCATTCCAGTGGTACATTTTCAAAAACAGCATTCTCTTGGTCTGAAAATGGACATTTTCTATTAGAAAATTGACCGTTTCTTTAACAAATTTGAGTGTTAAAGGATTAATGGATGTGGCATTGATAAGTAATCACTCATCCAATAACAAAATATGTCACCGCTAAGGATGCCTCAGAATGCGTTAGAAGATAATATGCAGGAGTATGCCAGAGTGGCATTTTGCTGAAGCGTGTGTATGGATATATACCCTATCATATCGAAAATCTCAGACTACTACAATGATTTAATGATTTAACACGATTGCATGCGCCTGTATGAAAGTAATAAGGAAAAGATGAGTGGGTCAGAGACTGAAGTTCTGCTAGAATCTGTCCTGCTGTACATTTGATCTATGAGAACTGGCCGATAAGAAAAATAGTACGGCAATCTAATATCGCAAAGCAATGGCTACATGCCTTGGACGACTGCCAATCCACACGTATCATAGTACGAAAGTGTCGGATGGTATATTAGCGAATTTACAGCCAACCCCCTTGGCAAAGATAACGCGTTATTGGAACTAAGAGACAATAGGATTTAGATAAGCCACCAAAGGCATTATTGCCTTAATAAAATAGATTTCCAGACTATAATTTTTACCAGACACCAGTCACACCACACAATTCGTATATCATGTAGCCCCTCAGTGAATCCAGGACCCATCACCAACACACACACACCCTCCTATCACGTTCCTTTAGGCGCATGCCAAGTGAATGCTACCTATTATAATTACGCTGTCCTAGCTATAGATTTGGCTTTGCCATATAATATGCTATTTTGTGCGCAGTCATGTCCATGTCAAATGCCGTTATTGAGTATTTCTGTCTAACATCTTCAATAATTTATAAGCCTTCTGTACTCTTGTTCTATCATTGGATAGTTGATTACTGCCAAGAGGTTTTTCAGACCGTTATCGAATGGAACAGCTCAGATGAACATTTTTTTCAATTAAAGATTTAGCTGACGCCGACTCTCATAGCAAACGTTTGTGTACTTAGTTTCTGAATGTTAATGGTAATGCGATGATGCAGAGAAAATGCTCAGCCTCGAGGAAAATAGACCTTTCCAGAGCATCCATCGATGATTTGACGCCATTTGATGTTATAATGAGGTAGGCGGTGTGTAGGATTACATCAAAATCATTACGTCATATACAGTGGCGTAGCAAGGCTGATCGGGGCCCCATGCATGACTTATTTCAAGGCCCCCTCTTCATAAACCTCCGTTTAAAACCAAACCAGAAATTGAATTAGCGGAGGGTATGTGTGTCAAAATTATGAAATCTATATGGGCTCGGATGGACTCTTGCATTTCCGATCTCCAGAGGTAATTGTGGAATTTAGCGACGCTGTGTGCGCGTGCGTGCGTGAGAGGGAGGGAGAGTCTAAGGGAGACGCACCCAACAGCTTAGTGTGTACGATATAATTGTGCATGTAGCCTCATGCCGCATGGCCATCGTGCAGCTGCAAAATAGGGCTAGAGGAGCGTGGCCTGGATTTGATTTTGATGCATTTCAAAGCCAATAAAAGGTGAATCATAGAATTTGAGTAGAGAAAAAATAATCCCATTCGAGGTCAAGACAATATGAATTACACACGTACAATAGTTCAATCAACCTGTTCACAGACCAGTCATCAGTTACAGTGTACCTACTATAAATTTCCGTTTTCTTGCCTTCATTTGTGCAAAGGCATCACCTGCCTCTTCCATGTTCAGTTGACGTGGACATTCTGATTTAATGCTCAGTAAACTGAGGCCCTTTAACCTTTCCTGTGACATCGTGCATCTCAAATAGTTCTTTATTAGCTCACATGGCCTGAAATGCCAAGTGAGCGTATGCCATGGCGGTCGTCCGCCGTCCATCTGTCGTCCGTCCGTCCATCAAATTGCTTCTTCATCTTAACGGTTTGACCGATTTCTACCAAATTGGGCTGGAAAGATCCTATGTTGGTACCCTCCAACCCTTGTTCAGAATTTTAATTGGTAAGTTTTTTTGGGATGAATAATTTATGAAAAATTGTCAAAATGCTACTATTGACATATTTCAACAAAATTTGGCTAGACTGATTCCATGGTGGTAGGTTCTAGAACATCCATTCAGAATTTTGATTCAACAATTTTTGGGGGTGAAAATCTTAGATTTTATGAAGAATTTACCAGAAAACTCAAAATGCTACTTCTCCTTAGCTGCTTGATATATTTCGATCAAATTTGGCCAGACAGAAAATACCATGGTAGACTCCAGAACCTCTATTCAGAATTTTAATAGGTTAATTTTTCCGGTCAATATCTTTGATTTTATGAAAGATTTATCGGAAATTGTCAAAACACTACTTCTCCTTAGTTGCTGGATAATTTTCATCAAAATTTGGCTAGACTGGCCCTATCATAGTAGACTCGAGAACGTCTATTCAGAATTTTGATTGGTTAAGTTTTCGGGTCAAAATCTTACATTTTATGAAAAATGTACAGAAAATTGTCAGAATGCTACTTCTCATTAACTACTTGACGGACTTAATTTGGCTGGAACGACTCTATGGGGAACTTCAGAACTTGTATACAGAATTTTGATTTGTCAATTTTCCGGCTGTCATTTGAATTTTCCAGAAATCCTTTAAAATGCTGGTGCTCCTTAATCAATGGCCCGATACTATGCTGATCGGCTTCCAGAACGCTAATGAGTGTTTTGATTGGACGATCTTTCTCGGTAGTCACCTTAGATTTCCCAAATATTTTTTAGAAATCCTTTAAAACGCTACTTAAGCAATGGACAGATTTCAATGAAACCTGGCGGGAAGGATCCTATGGTTATATGCTTCCGAAATTGTATACAGGAATTTGATTGGCTAATTATTACAGCGGCCATCTAGGATTTTGAAAGGATTTTCCAGAAGCCTTTTAATCGTTAGTACTGCTGCTGCTGCTGCTGCTGCTGCTGCTGCTGCTGCTACTGCTACTGCTACTACTACTACTACTACTACAACTACTACTACTACTACTACTACTACTACTACTACTACTACTACTACTACTACTACAACTACTACTACTACTACTACTACTACTACTACTACTACAACTACTACTACTACTACTACTACTACTACTACTACTACTACTACTACAACAACTACTACAACTACTACTACTACTACTACTACTACTACTACTACTACTACTACTACTACTACTACTACAACTACTACTACTACTACTACTACTACTACTACTACTACTACTACTACTACTACTATTACTACTGGATATAAAAATACTTGGGTGGAATGACGATGACGATAGGCTTCAAGAAATCAAATGAGAATTTTGATTGGTCAATTTTTTGAGTGGCCCTCTTGGATTTTCCGGAAATTATCCATCATATCTATTTAAATCTAAATGGTTCAAATGCTAATGGTCCAATGTGAGCGCCACAGGCCCTTGGGCCTCTGGTTAATTTTACTCTTGAGAATTATCTCTCGGCACTGGCAAATGTCACTGGTAAGGTTAGGAATAACATCAAAGCTGTACAAATGACAGGGAAGCCAGGAGCAGACAACAATCTATGGCTAAGCCTCTTAAAGGGAGAACACGCTGACATACGGCATACCGAACGAGTTTTTCTCTCTCTCTCCAATTTTTTTTCCAAGCCTGGGACCCCCCTGCAGTTGCGGGGGTTGTGGGGGCTATCACTACGCCACTGGTCATATATGATTCTATTAGACGCGTCTTTCACTCTTAATAGTCCGACACGTTGTACAAATTGTATGTCTCTACTATTTAATAAATATCCTGTTGAATATTTTGGGCAGCAACAGCACCCAGTCAAATTAGTTAAAAAAATATTCACCAGCTTACCCGTATAGTTTTCTGGAAATTGATAGTCAGGGAGTTCAGAGATCGACAGATCCCAACACGGTCGAGGTGTGGGTGGAGCTTAGCGAGAGATTGGCGGGGCAAAGCTAAAAATGGAAATGTCCGTTAAGAATGGCTTCACTCGCATGACTAGCAAATATCTATTTTGACGAGAATCTATTCATCACAACCAGACATGCCGGCACCAGCTGAGAGTAATGACGCTACAGGATGGCGTGATCAAAGACTAAAACTAAGTGCGAGGATGTCATACTGCGTCTTATATGCTGGTGGACATTATAGAGGGTGTGTCTAGGGTCAAGTTCGACTCCTAACCGTAGCTAGCTCTAGCTAGCTGGATTCCCAGTCGAACCTCAAATGTTAACTAGCTAGTCACTATAGTCAACCGAGCACCTGAGCTCGGTTCAGATGGTTAGTGCGAAATTTGCGTAAATTTCAAAATGGCGGACACCTATCGCTTGCCACGAATAAATGCATATAAAAGTGTAAATATTTCACTAAATATATTAGGTTTGATGAAATTATGCTTTCTCATTGTATATCAATGTCCCCAAGCCCATATTCCTTCCCACTTTATGTCATATGGACGTTTTTTGACGTCTTAGCGGTAAAAAAGAATCCATTTTCGTAGGCCATTAAAACAGACGACAGAAAGGGTTAATGGAGACTGGTACCCGACTCCGAATTTTCTGCAATAGTAAATCAATGGGAACCTGGTACCAACGAACTATAGTTAACTATTTGGCGTCCGACTGGGCATAGCAACTGCGCATCTTCAGTAAACCAGCAAACCTACTAAAGTTAGAGTTGAACTTGATTTAGGTAAAGAAAGAGCCCGAACACAGGTTCACCAATGATGATAGCAGCAAGCAAAGAGATGAATCTGCATCTGATCGTAACAATGACTAATGCACCTTTCCAGGTTATCCATTAATCATATGACGTGATATGACGTCATAATCAACTATGTGACAGGTAGGATGACGCCATAATCGTGACGTCATGAATGACTCGATTTAGTCCGTCTTAAACGCTTAGTAGTCCGACACGTTGTACGAATTGTATGTCTGCTGTTGAATATATTGAAACTAATTTGACTGGGCGCTGTTGCTGTCATAGGCAGCAACAGCACCCATTAAAATTAGTTTCAAAATATTCAACAGCAGACCTGTATAGTTTTCTGCAAATTGATAGTCAGAGAGTTCAGAGATCGATCGAACCCAACACGAGCGAAGTGTGGGTTGGAGCTTAGTTAGAGATGGGCGCGACATAGCTAAAACTGGTAAGGTCCATTGTTAGACGATATATTAAAAACGGATAGGCAATTTATTATCTGTTGCATAGAGTGGAAGAAATTGAGGTATCATTACTACGCTGTGTTATTTTGATACGATGTTACAATCAATTCATTTTAATATTCCACATAATTGTATATTTCAACTTCTTTAAAAATTGACATCCACTCAGTGGTCATATTACGAACATTCCAAGGAATAAATGAAGATTGACGTTTTAGATTTTTCTAATGTCGTCTATAATTCGGCCCTCTTAACACCAAAAACACTCTTCTATTCACGCTTTTGTCAGTCACAATTGCCAGATTTTGAGGCGCGTCCAGAATTAATTACACAAGTCATCTCTAAATAACATATACGAAATTGCAGAACTGGCATCAATACGAAACTTGTGAGTTGACATTTATTACATGCATTATTCAGATACGATGTTATGTTCATTTAATCATGGACTCATCGTTTACAGCTACTTTCAAAGCTTGTCATTCTGTCGGTCGTCATAGTAACAACATTCCATCACATAAAAGGAACGTTGGCTGTTTAAGTTTGTCAGGATGCATGAGTGATTATTCGCTGTTAGAGCTGTTAACACCAAAACATTCCTCTAGGAGCATTTGGTGAATCATTACTATGTAACATAGCCCAATTTTATGCATCTGCCAAGATTGACGACCTTTAAAACTCTAGTGAATCAAATGGCCTACTACCGTGATTTGCATAGAAGATATATGAATGTACAGAGGTCACCACTACACACATTTTGACATATCGTGTATTAGGCTACGTTATTAGAATGCTATGATATCTTCTGTTCAATTTTCAGTTCCCCATAATTGCATTTTGCACCTGCTTTCAAAGATGAGTAGCGCTTTGTCAATCACAGCAATGGACAGTCGCCAGATTTTTACACAGCAGACGAGATTGATGACCTTTTGACAAGCTGTAACATAATTAGTCTACTGATCTGTTTGTAATTTATATAAAATCAAAGAGTTCATTAATACAAACATTTTGACTGGGCGTGTGATAGGCTACTCTGATTCTATTCAAAGTTATGTTCATTTCGTATAAACAATTGTCAGCATAATATACCGGACCTAATTTATTTTGTAAATATGGTAGTATAGCTATTAAAAAACAATATCTTTTTTAGCAATCCATGTATTTTCGGCGACAGGCATATAGATAAACTTACCTATCACCTATATCTTTTCGATAGGCAGATTCCTTACCTAGAGGCATTTTGGCATGCTGGCTCCCATATTAGAATGATTATGTTTAAGAGTTCAACAAATAATAAGCTGATACAGATTTTTAAAAACCTCAGACACACCAAACACGCTGCCCAGGATGGCTAAGATCACACGTAGAGGTACACACCGTAAGCGTGTAATGCAAGTGATTCACCTTTCCAGAGTAGCCATCTATCAATCTGACGTCACATTACGTCATAATCAGCTAGGTGGTGTGTAGGATGACGTCACAATCATAACGTCATAGATGATTCTATTTGGCCCGTCAACTAGCTGGTGCTCCTTAATCAATAGCCCGTTAACTCTTAATAGTCCGACACGTTGTACGAATTGTATGTCTACTGTTTGATAAACACACGGTTGCATATTTTGAAACTAATTTGACTGCAGTCAAATTAGTTCCTAAATATTCAATAGTATACCTGTGTAGTCTTCTGGAAATTGATAGTCAGAGAGTTCAGAGATCGATAGATCCCAACACGAGCCAGATGTGGGTGGAGTTTAGCTGGCGATCGGTTGGCATAACTAAAATGGAAAGGTCAATTCGCTTAAAATCATCCTCCGTCCTAGAAAGCGTCAAAGAATATGGTGTCTTAAACACAAACAGCCAAGGATAGTACACAGGGACATACACAGTGTTAAAACATCTGGTACGAGAGCAGATGTCAGGCTGACTAAGACAATTCTTGCACACATGCAATAAGAAAGGGGGCCACGCAAGAGTATACGTTCATCAATTCCCTTTATGCGGTGTGACAAGCAATCTGTATTCATGCGACATTTAAGGTGCACTCAATGTAAGAGCTGGCTTTTAAATAACAATTAGTCATGATTTGCAGAATCCACCAGAGTTTCTTGTCCGAAAAGTTTATGGTAAAGAACGTGTTAGTTGAAAATGGCCATTCTTGCAGAATAGTCTCGTGCAATTTTACAAGACACACGCGCTTCAATGCGAGCAATGTATGGTATTAAAAAAATCAGACACAGCCTAATGTCAGTCTTCTGATTATCCTGTTTATATATTAAGCAAAAATGGGAGATACGGTAACGATTGCCAGAAATATTAAACTAAATGCGAGGTGGCATCTTACTTTGTGATCAAATTACTGCAAGGCTAATTGTTTTGATGTTATAGAGATAGAGGAAGGCTTGTACGGCCAATCCTCTCATCATCCTCATCATCATCTGGTACGTCGCTATGGCGACCGTAATTTGTAATTTTGCCTCCTTGACACATTTCATTGACGGAAATGTCATTTCCTGTTACTACTGCACAAAAGATTATGAGAACAACATATACCAAATCTGATTGTCATATCACTCCAAATATGAACCCGCTCAGGTTATTAAATGTGAATTAAGTTACACATTTTGGCATGAGTTGCATCCTACCTAGAATAAGAGGAAGAACATTCAGGAGTAAAACAATAGGTAGACGAATAATAATAACAACAACAACAACAACAACAACAACACCGCTATTGCTTACTGTTAGCGATCCATTGATCATAATATGCTGATTACCAATCTCGTACTGTATTTAAAAATAGAAACAGATGTTTGTTGTCAAGTTTCCCCACATGATGTGTGTTACCTCTAAATCATAAAAAAAACAGCCGTTCATGCTGGAAACGTTGGCGATGAATCGTTTGATGGAATCCGGGTTTCTGTGCCGAGAAGCAATGTGGATAAACATGTAGGTTGGACACGCGAGCTAGGCGTGACCCGAGAACCGGGCTGGGTTGATGGTTGTTAGGAAGTGCATTTGTTTCGGCCACTGCTTTTTAGTTTCTTAACATTGTCTCGATCTCTTGTATTAATGGCATCGTTATCTTCAGCAGCAACTTCTTTCGGTCAAATTTGTCCAGCAGATGTCACGTTTACGCGCGTTTGCGCTTACCATGTTATAATAATTTCAGCGTAATGTCGGTTAATCTACCTCCCGTATGGGTAATCATTTAACGAAGCCATTCCTCTAGACGTAGGCCTATGTTAAACTGTCGTTTCCAAGGAAAGACAAACAATTCAATGTTTATAGTTGTATTCATGCGCGATCATGTTGCACGATGAGCACGCTTATTTCTACGTTATTCCTCCATATATCTTATTTTTAAACTGGCCGTTGATTTGGTACTTTGTTAAGTATAAATCTGTGCTCTAAGAACGTTCATTTGAACAGCAGTTATTACCGTATCTGCCATGTTACCGGATTTCGAATTTAGCGTCGATCACTCTTCTTATTTGCTACTTGTACTGTAGATCCCGCCTCGCTGGTCTACGGGAACCACCAGTGAATATTTTAAAAGTTCTACTGATATACTTAGCGTATATTTCTGTCATTTCCCTCTTATCATTTCCTCGTCTTCGGCCAGTGCACCGTTAGTATGAGCATCGTGAATCAAGTTATTAAATTATCTTATAATATAGCAATCTATGATGAAATAAACCTAGCTTGGCGTGGTAGGTGATAATCCACATTCACCCCCCCCCCCCCACACACACACAACACACACACACACACACACACACACACACACACACACACACACACACACATACACACACACACACACACACACACACACACACACACACACACACACACACACACACACACACACACACACACACACACACACACACACACACACACACACACACACACACACACACACACACACACACACACACACACACACACACACACACACACACACACACACACACACACACACACACACACACACACACACACACACACACACACACACACACACACACACACACACACACACACACACACACACACACACACACACACACACACACACACACACACACACACACACACACACACACACACACACACACACACACACACACACACACACACACACACACACACACACACACACACACACACACACACACACACACACACACACACACACACACACACACACACACACACACACACACACACACACACACACACACACACACACACACACACACACACACACACACACACACACACACACACACACACACACACACACACACACACACACACACACACACACACACACACACACACACACACACACACACACACACACACACACACACACACACACACACACACACACACACACACACACACACACACACACACACACACACACACACACACACACACACACACACACACACACACACACACACACACACACACACACACACACACACACACACACACACACACACACACACACACACACACACACACACACACACACACACACACACACACACACACACACACACACACACACACACACACACACACACACACACACACACACACACACACACACACACACACACACACACACACACACACACACACACACACACACACACACACACACACACACACACACACACACACACACACACACACACACACACACACCCACACACATACACACACACACACACACACACACACACACACACACACACACACACACACAACACACACACACACACACACACACACACACACACACTCACACCCACACCCACACACATACACACACACACACACACACACACACATACGCGCACGCACGCACGCACGCACGCACGCACGCACGCACGCACGCACGCACGCACGCACGCACGCACGCACGCACGCACGCACGCACGCACGCACGCACGCACGCACGCACGCACGCACGCACGCACCATTTGGTATTGTATTCATTAATACATATTAACCATCTTTTTGGCCTAACTGCAATGTATTTATATATACAAAGCCATACATTAAAAAAAAATAAAAGTAAGCAACTTTGGGTGTGCCTGTTTTTAATTTCTTTTTGTCAATTATGACATTTTAAACAATTATATAAACTTTATATCTAAAGCTTAAGGTCTTTAGCTGGTGTGAGGACTACACAAACAAACACCATCGCCGCCGCAGCTGTCTCGGTGCTGCACTCCACATATTATAATGTAGCGTACGTTCGGCGATAGACCACTTCCCATGAACTAATGCAGCATATCGACGACCACACAGAACAACACGATTAAACTTTAGATGGCATAACAATCATATCAAATTTGAAACATGATAGTGTTTAATGCGCGTTTAATACACAGATAAACTCCTTTTCCTTAAAGGTAATGTACTGGGAATGGTATACAGCCAAACATGGTCGAGTGGATACGTCCATACAATGGACACTTGTCGATCGATGACCTGCCAAGCCAAAGTGCTGCAGAGTATGTCACCGAAGCGGGTTATACAGGAGGGAGTGAATAAGCTACTACAATGGACAGAACCTTGGGAGCTAGAATTCACTGTAGTCAAAGACCGTATCCAGCGTCTTCTCACACATGATTGGAGCGAGTACCCTGCCACAGACCGGCACAGTCACCTTTTGGACATCAATGTGTGCTACCATCTGACATGGAACCTCAATATTGAGGAGATGGTGGCGAGGGCCATCAGAAAGCTTGGTGTCATGAGGAAGTTCTCGGGAACCACATGGGAATCAAACTATGTACGCCTGTTGTGACGGTGGAGAGCAAATCACCAATAAGTTCCAACCTCCGGACCACCAGTCATACTACCCGGTACCATACATACACTCGTACATTGTAAGTTGCCGACTTTACAAAAAGTGTATACATGTGTATATGTAAATTATATTGCAGTCAACACAAAAGAGGGTTGGGTATGTATTACTGATTCATATAACAAACTTGTACATGGATTATCACACACCACTGCAATTGAGTTTGGCATGATTGGAACGGGTTTACTCGATGCAGTCAGGTTGGCTATTCTCAAAGTGATTCCCAAAACCAGGTGACTTACACGACCATAACCACATTCAAATTCACAATGAATTTGATATTTATCATACATCTAGGGTTCCGAAAATACTACTTGTAAAGTTCACTAGGCCACTGTACACATGTACACATGCTGTGGCTCTAGCCTAAACACTATGACCTCTAATGGACGTTCAGTATTGCTGCATTAAACCATTATATAATATTGGAAAAACAGTCCCACAAGATCACAGACTGTTTACAAAATCGTCATTGTCCTCAGTGCGGAATTCCCTGGCTAACACATCATGTGCCGATTATTAAACGCATAATAGCTAGATCGTAGGCCGTTTTCTAAAGAGATCACATATCCTACCATAAAACAAAGTACTAGTTACTTTGAGATTTTCTGAGTCATATGACAACGATATGGATAGGCCATAGAGAGCACGTTCAAGCTGGGTGAGCAGCAGTCCCACACATCCAAATCCACAATATCTCTTTTCATTATGACAATTGACTGCAATCTAAAGGATATTAGTTGGAATCTAAAGGATATTAGTGAATTTTTTAATTAGGGGCTCGTGTCTGAAGAATGAAGTGCCTATAAGTAGTAAAAAGAAATAAATCTTAGCATACGATGATTTCATTCCATATAAATTAATACAATTTTCTAAAGTTGTAAAAATGAAGACTATTTCTGGGGTTAGCGACCATGATGTTATCTCCACTGTCAGCGCCATCCAAACATCGTTTGATGTCGGTGCTGTCTAATCTGTATCCAACGCCCATGCCACACATACTTTGAGTCAAGTACTGGCTTCGCCCAACATCAGTCCTTTGGCATTCAGTTCATTAGACGTCCACGTCATGTGGTCTTCAACAGCATTTTCATCTGACAAATGCTGTACATTTCATGACCATGGTTTCTTCCAATGACCATATCGCACATTCTTTTACTATGTCTGTTGTCCAGTCCATGTTGTGCATCCATGTGTTAAAAATGCTAACGCCATTACTTATGATATATGTTTGATTGCATCAGGCACCATTGTAGTAACAGATTCCCTACGTTACTAGATGTTGACAAATCACTTCTGGCCATCTAGAAATTTTCAGACGCATACCAAAGACGCTAAATTTCTTAGTAATTTGACTGCATATCTGAACTTGTGTTTATTGTTATAATTCATCATAACTAGGTTCTTGTGTCTTAGGTTCTATGTCTCCTACATTATTTTAATGTACCCACGTTTTGAGTTGGTATGAGTCACCTTCATAGAATAAAGAGACTATGTAAACATAGAACAATTTTTCAGAAAACCAAATACCAATATTTGCTCCAGAAATGCAGAAGTTGTAGTATAAGAGCATCAAGAATTAAAGAATTTCCGTGTGTCTTACCCAGCACACCACACATAGCCTGACTTCAACATCTCCTTATTTGGACTATTGTGCTGACCCATCCCGTAACATAATCCTAGATCGGCGCCTGGTCCTGTGATAACGATGCCGATCCGTAAGCAAAATGTCGTTGGTTTGAATCCTGCCTCTACCTGATGAGAACCAAAAGTGCGAAAAAGTCATGGAGCTATGCTTCTCATTGTTTGTAAATAATCCACCTTTCCAGAGTATCCATCCACCATCTGATCTCGTATGACGTCATAGTCAGCTCAGCGGGTGTATGATGACGTCACAATAATTACGTCACAAAGAGTTCCATATAGACCGTTATCAAATCTCAACCAGTCCGACACGTTGCATGAATTGTATGTCTTTGTAATTCTTTGCTATTTAATAAACATGTTGTTGAATATTTTGAAACTAATTTAACTGGGCGCACAGTCAAATTATTTTCAAAATATTCAACAGCTTACCTGTGTAGTTTTTTGGAAATTGATAGTCAGGGTGTTCAGAGATCGATCGACTCCAACACGAGCAAGGTGTGGGTGGAGCCTAGCTAGAGAGGGGCGGGACATAGCTAAAACCGGAAAGGTCCACTAACTGGCCAAGCTATGGATTTAAATATGAACATAATGCCTACTGGACCTAGATATTTGACCTTTTGACCCGAATCCTCATCTCTCTCTCTCTCTCTCTCTCTCTCTCTCTCTCTCTCTCTCTCTCTCTCTCTCTCTCTCTCTCGTCAAAAACATACTAAAACCAATTCAATTGATTTTAGGTCATTTTTCGTACGTTCCTCGGATGATGATAAGGATGATGATGGTGGTAGTTGTGGTGTTGGTGATGATGATGATCGTAGTGGTTGTCGTTGTGGTGGTGGTGGCGGCGGTGGTGTTGGTGGGGTGGTGATGATAATGATGGTGGTGGTGGTGGTGGTGGTGGTGGCGGCGGCGGTGCAGCTCGTGGTAGTGGTGGTGGTGGCGGCTGTGGTTCTTTTGGTGCTGGTGGTAGCGGTTGAGGTGGTTGTGGTGGCGGCAGTGCTGCTGGTGGTGGTGGTTGTGGTGGTAGTGATGGTGGTGGGGGCCGTGGTGGTGGTGGTGGTGGTGGTGGTGGTGGTGGTAGTGGTGGTGGTGGTGGTGGTGGTGGTGGTGGTGGTGGTGGTGGTGGTGATTTTAGTGGTTCTACGTTACATTATTTCAGGCCTGATGGCAAAACACGTAGTAAGTTGATGTTGTGGTGTCCTTGCATGGCGTGCCTGATACCTGTTGGCACATACGACCGCAAATTACATTGCTTTCTGAGCGGGCGTAATTTTTTACCATTCGAAGAACATGTCCGAACATAGACCATCGCTGCTCCCTCACATATAGTGACGTTATGCTACGCAGTTTGTATGGTGCTGCATTTGATATTAAACTGTGTGGCAACATGCATCAAGTTTGTTCAAGTGTGTTTGGAGCTGGCCAGCTTTTAAAATTGCAGAGCATTATGGAAACACGTGTAGCATAATTTAGTCGCATCTTGAGTTTCATGGGTATTATAGAACCACTAGTCAACAACTTCCAAAAGGACCATATGGCGATATTTCCTGTTACACAGCGAGTTCCAATGTTGATAGAGCTGCAGAGGAGGCAACCCAAGATTCTGCTCTTCCTAACTTCTCACCGCTCCGATGATGGTTTACCTGCATTATTCATGTCTGTGCTTTCGGATAGGCATATGTGAGTGAACTCCGTTTTGGATTCATCCTTCAGTTGGTCTGCAGGTATTGTAAGTGATGTTTTAAGAGGATCTTTCTTCATCGATGTCAACATCATCTGCATACATCGGCGAAGTAGGAAGTGAAAAGCACAGTTGAGCCATCACCTTGTGGTGCTCCTATTGATGATTTTAACAGTGGAGAAAGCATTGATTTGACGCGAACATTTAATTTAGTTTTTACCTATAAGAGTTCCCCAGGCGTAGTTCATCATCATCGCAGCCAGCTTGGTGGTGACATTGAAGGACATTTGGTCTCTTGATAGTATCAAATGCATGAGACATGTCGATTCCCATCTTGCAGAAGTGCCAATGCTTTGATAGTGCTATTGATATCAACGCAGCCCCCCCCCCCCCCCCCCCCCTCTCTAAAACCACTCTGCCAGCTTCCAGTAAATTTGTCAACCGTATCGCTGATAATTTTACATTTTAATTATATTACATGGAATTTTTGGATACTGTTCAAAAGCACTATTTATTGGTCTCATGTTGGAAAGAGGTTGGTTGTGTTTTAGGCATTGGGAGTGCGACGAGTGTACCTTCTCATGCTGCATCGATAGGCTGGTATTGTTCAAAGGCGAAGTTGATGACGTGAACAATTTGTATCGAGATGGTATTATCTGCGTTTGTTATTAATGTTGTCAAGTGAAGGTTCCTGTATCCATTTTGAAAATGGCAGCCAGCGCATCTTTAAATTAAAAATATCACCATATCATTGATAATTGTTCATTCACATATGATATATTTGGACTGACACAAATTGGATGATTTTACCTCTCATGTTTAACTCACATGGCTTATGTCACTAGTCTGCTGTCTATTGTCCAATTTGAAGCAATTTTTGGGTCATAGAAATTGAAGATGTTCAAATGATAGGCAAATGAAGGTCAATTTCGGAGGCAGTCATCCTGGAATTTGTGTTTTTTAGAAACATATTTAAACATCTTCTTCGGCACCACTTGACCAAATGATTTGAAACTCAAGAGAACTTCACGGGACATTGATACATCAAAACATGGTCGCTGTGTACCAAACAAATGTAGAGCTTGGTGGCTCTATCAAATTATTTATTTCGATAAATTTTGATGGCGAAGATTGCTTTATATTTTTATGGGTAAGGCGATATTAAATGTTACACTTTTGCTTTTGCCAAATAAAGGGTTCAAAGGCCATCCTTAATAGCTATACAACCAACTCTGATATAAGAACAGAATTGGAAGATTCCAACGGAGTCTCAAGAACCGCTGTGCCGATTTCAAGTAGATTGAGCAAGAAGCATACTTACGGCATAGATGTCCAAGATTCCTCTAGCGAAGCTGATTGGTTGTTACGCTATTTTTAGAAACACATTTAAATATCTCCGAAACCGCTTGGCCAATTGATTTAAAACTCATCTATGGCATGACCTGAGTCAGGTTTGTTAAAGAGAACCTGATTCCTCAACTTGTCTGGTGACCATTTTAGATTTCCGGAAATGTCCAGGGAACCTTTAAAAAGAATATTCCTCAATAACCAATCTTGGTTTGACGACCCTGGTATGGTAGGTTTTAGAACCCTTACACAAAAATGGATTAAGAATTTTTTTCCGCCAAACATGTTTAAGTTCTGAAAATTTCCAGGAATTCCGTTAAATGATGACTCATTATTAACGGTTTACCAAATTTCAACTAAACTGGGTTGGAAAGACCTTAGTGTCATAAGTTTCATAAGCCTTACCTAGAAATCTAATTGGTAAATCCTTTCGGTGGCCATCTTGGATTTCCGAAACTGTCCGGGAAATCGTTTAAAACATTACTCCTAAAATGTCCTGCCAAAATTGTTAAATATGTGTCCTCTTCATGGTAATAAATGCACGTGACATGTCGTATCTTGTAGAGGTCACACCGCTGATGCCAATATCCGTAGTTCCCAGACTATATCAGCGCAGCTATATCCTCTCTTAAACCCACTCTGCCAGTTTCCAGTAAATTGGTCAATCCTATCTCTGATACGCGATAATGTCGCATTTGATAGAATTCTCCAGATGCTGTTCACAAGCTCTATTTGTCTCGGGCTGGATAGGTGGTCCAGCTATATTTCCTATGCTTTGTGACTGCGATGAGTCTACCTTCTTCCACAGCATCGATAGGTTGGTGTTTTTCAAAGGCGGAGTTGATGGTGTTTGGGATTGGTATCGATATGGTATTATCTGCATATGTAAGGAGTTTGTTATTAATGTCGTCAGGTCCGCACACAGAGATGTTAAACCGTTTCTAACTTCTGCTTCTGCAATTGGTCTTTGCAGTGCCCGTGGATGGTCTTCAAATGTGGGCAAAAGCTCGTTTTCTGTGTCAATGCCCTGCTCTTTGAACCATTCCATGATTGTGTCAGCCTACCATATTCAGGGCCAATGAAGGGACCATCAGAGCGAGTGTACAGCAAGTGGTTGTTGCGAAGTCCTGACTTTTAATGCTTGCTCTGAACCTTCTTCGTCACGCATCGGTGGACTTGATATCGGGTACCAGGTCATCTGCTCTTTTGCTGATGAGTTCTTTCGATTGGTCATTGGTATGACGCATGATCTTATTGCGATTCTGTCTTAGTTTACTATGGTGTTAATTTAGACTGCTTTGATACATGCGTAGTTGCAGTGTTTTAAAAAAGCGAATTGCTTTGACATGGCATATTACTTTGTTAATATTTATTCAATAGGCAAAATATTTTTGTTTTATTGTGGCGATCATCTTAAATAAAAACGTAACTATATTATATACCATCCATTAGTATGCTTCATATATGTATGAACGTAAGGTTATGCCATATTTTGTGCTATACCACGTTTGCATGGACAATTGGATACTATCTTTAAAATTGTGACCTTTTTAGTAATATCGTTGTGACCATGCTGAAAAAGGCAGGCATTTCGAAAATGTAAAAGATTTCGAATGCTATCAAGATCCCAAATGCAGTGCGTGGCGCGTTGTGAAATGTGCCCAATTTCACACATTTTCTGCACTGACGATGGATCATGGATGACAAGTGTTTTATTTAGTAAGATAAAGATAATGATATATTTAGTCTAAGTGATGAAAGGTGCATAGGCTCTCTCATAACCATCAACATAGAATAGTTTGTCTAAAGTTATCTCTTCTAAGCAATTGTTGCGTGTTTTATTTATGATTCTCTCACACACAGTACAAAGTCCGCGGATAAGGGATACCATAGCAGTTTATACACGCGACGCGCCAAGAGGAGAAACAGCGGATATCGGCATTACTGATATTATACTCTATCCATATTGATCCTTATCGCGCACGAAAGACAGGACAATTGATGCGAGTTAAAATACAGTCTTCTCTGTTCTCAGAAATATTCTAACATTCTTTGCCTGAACTTTCCAGGCCTCACTTTTGTCGTGACCGCCGTTGAATGAAAGAAAATGAAACCGTTTAACTAAAGCTGTGATTGCCCACGCTGTATGAATTCCCGCGTGTCGCCGCCGCCTTTCGAAATCACGTTCTAATGGATTGTAGTTAGATGTGATGTGGCAGAGTTATGTCATATGGGATATAGACAAGTCTGAGAAATAGTGTCGCCACGGCCTGGGGTATCTACATCTGCAAGCCAAACAACCTAACTACCTGAATTCACGCCTTCAACTGGAATTATGCCTCTGTGATGCATTCAAGAATTTAAGGTAAGTTTGTACAAATATAAAAGTTGTATTTAAAATAAATAAATAAATAAATAAATAAATAAATAAATAAATAAATAAATAAATAAGTGAATGAATGAATAATTGAATAAACGAATAAACGAACGAACGAACGAACGAACGAACACATGGCTGGATGGATGGATGGAGGAGTAGGTGTATGTATGTATGTATGTATGTATGTGCGTGCGTGCGTGCGTGCGTGCGTGCGTGCGTGCGTGCGTGCGTGCGTGCGTGCGTGCGTGCGTGCGTGCGTGCGTGCGTGCGTGCGTGCGTGAGTGAGTGAGTGAGTGAGCGAGTGAGTGAATGAATGAATGAATGAATAAGGCAATACACAGATTGCTCTTCTTTTAAAGACACACGTACTGCTGTAAGCAGATCCATGATACAGTACAGCTAATAAATAAATTACTATGTTTCCAATCAAAACAGAAACAGATTAGTTAGTAAGAAAGGTTTTGTTGAATATTTTGAACATAATTGGCCAGCAATGTCTTGCAATCAAATTATGTTCGAATATTGAACTGTTTTATTTTGTTTTGGAAACATGTTAAGTTATTTTTTAGCTGCACCATACCACGATTTTACAAGGGCCATTGACAATGTGACATGATCTCGTAACAGAAATAAGATTGACAAATTTACTGAAAAATGAGTGGTTTTAACCCATTCATGCCGAAGTTGGCCAAATCCGGCCGATGCAATGGCCTTGAGTTTTTGACCCAGTCACTCCAGTGCTAAATTTTCAAAAATTGTCTTCTATAGGCCCGGAAATGGACATTCAATAAGCAAACGTGTTAATTTTCTTGACCAAATTTAGTCAATAAACGGTTAGGAGCGGACGTAGCTGGGCTTACATAGTCGGTGGACACGAATGCTAACATCAGTGGCACTATCAAAGCATTGGGACTTCTACAAGATGGGAGTCGACATCTTACGTGCATTTGATACCACCAAGAGACCACAGGCCATTCAATTGCTTAATCAAGCTGGCACTGATGATGAACAACTAAGCTTGGGGAGACGCTTATTGGCAAACACAAAAATAAATGTTCACGTGAAATCATAGCTGTCTGCACAATTTGAAACATCATGAGGTTTTATAACCAGTGATCTTCAGTTGAGAGCTCGCTACAGATCAATCATCTGCTCCGCCAGACAAAACCCTCCAATGTCAATGATAGGTGCATATATAGCGTTTATTTGAGAGAGAGAGAGAGAGAGAGAGAGAGAGAGAGAGAGAGAGAGAGAGAGAGAGAGAGAGAGGGAGGGAGGGAGGGAGGGAGGGAGGGAAGGAGGGAGGGAGGAGGGAGGGAGGGAGGGAGGGAGGGAGGAGGGAGGGAGAGAGAGAGAGAGGAGGGAGGGAGGGGTGGAGGGAGGGAGGGAGGGATAGAGGGAGGGAGGAAGGGAGTGGGTGTTGGGATGGTGGGTGGGGGGTGGTGGCGATTATTACATTACCTTCTCTTCTATTCTATTGTTCGAATACATGCATGGATGCCGCGAATTTCATGACAGTTTGTGTTCACTGATTTTTCTTATAAGCCTCACAGCTAAGCAATTGTTTATTGAGACAATAGATTATGGATCTTAAACTGCAATCCGGGCCTAGCTAGACTCTTTCATCATTGATCAAGTATCAAAGTGATTCTAGATATTCTGCAGCTATAATTCGTGTGAAGAATATCAGCATGCACATATTCAGCTAGACATAGAAATCCTCAGATCATCACACGGTTTAGGAATTTCTCTATCTATCTATCTATCTATCTATCTATCTATCTATCTATCTATCTATCTATCTATCTATCTATCTATCTATCTATCTATCTATCTATCTATCTATCTATCTATCTATCTATCTATCTATCTATCTCTCTCTCTCTCTCTCTCTCTCTCTCTCTCTCTCTCTCTCTCTCTATCTATCTATCTATCTATCTATCTCTCAAGGGATGTATCAAGTGAAAATCATAAGTATTGAATAACTTTTATATATATAGAGACATTTCACCTGAATTTATGCTATGTATTAGTGTGAGATCTGCATAGCTTCGAAAGGTAGATGGACGTGTAAAAAACATACGCACTGGAAATATGGGCACATGAATTTAAGTACCTATATATTCGGTACCATTGCACATGACCGTCGACCTCGACCTCCTGACCTTTCTTTTGACTGTGGTGCTGATGAAGTGTCATTATCTCAGGTGGTGGTGGCGGGGGTTGTTGTTATGGTGGTGTTGCTGGTGGTGGTATTATTAATAATAATAATAATAATAATAATAATAATAATAATAATAATAATAATAATAATAATAATAATAATAACAAATCCATTGATCTGCCGTCTTTCAATATTAATTCTAAAGGAATTAGGATCGGTCATTTAAATGTACAGCACCTGGTGCCTAAGATTGACAAGTTAAAACTGATTATGGAGAAGTGTGAAAAAGAACTTGAAGTTTTCTGTACCACTGAAACATTTCTCTCATCAACAATCCCAAATAACTCCATTGAAATTGAAGGCTATGTTAATGAAAGGAAGGACAGAAAAGAACGGGACGTGGTGGAATTGTACTATATATAGCTGATAACCATTCATATGTGAGGAAACTAAATTTTGAAACCGATGATCTGGAAACTCTATGGAATGAAATTAGACCCTTTAAGACCAAGCCTTTCCTATTGGGCTGTGTCTATAGACCCCCTGATTGACCCGCTATCTGGATTGATGAATTTGAAGCTATGTTAGAAAAGGTATATTCCGAAAACTCAGATATTATACTTGTAGGAGATTTTAATTTCGACCTTATTAAAGCAGATAATCATAAATGGCAGTCTTTAATTGAACCTTTTCATTTAGAGCGACTTATACGTAATCCAACCAGAGTTACTGAGAAAACATCAAAACTGATTGACCATATGTATGTCACAGATAAAGACAAAATTCAATCGTCACATGTCGGCTCTTTGGCACTAAGTGACCATTATCCAATATTCGCTGTACGCAAATGTAAACCATTCAAAGCTCAAATTCGCACCAACTTATTAAATACAGGAGCATCAAAAGCTTTAATGAAGCTAAGTTTCTTAGTGACCTGTCTATATGTGATTGGAGTTCTATAGGTTATTTAGGTAGTCCTGATCAAGCGCTTGATCAATGGTATGCAAAATTCATCAACATTAAAAATAAACACGCTCCTGTCATTGAACGCAGAGTTAAACGTGTATGTCAATCGGGGTGGATGAACAGAGAAATTTTAAAAACAATGAAAGAAAGGGATTATCATAAAAACGTAGGTAACATGTTGAATTTTAAAATGTTAAAGCAAAGAGTTGCGTATTTGATTAAAGCATCTAAACGAGATTATTTTGCAAATAAATTAGAAGCAGGAAAAAATAATCCGGCTAATATATGGAAAATTCTAAAAGACATACATCCCAAGGCAAACAAATTACCTTCAATAATCTGTGATGATAATGGAAGTGAAATTCAAAACCCACAAATGCAATCTGAACATTTTAATATATATTTCAGTACAATCGCGTCAAAACTGACACACTCCATGATAAAACAAAGGCCAATGGCATTTGATAAGCTATCAGATCATGTTTTTAATAAAGTTCCAGAAAATTTAGAGTTTCGAATTCCATATATAACCGTTGAATATGTGTCCAGAGAACTTAGCAACTTAAAAACAAATAAGTCATCTGGTTATGATGAATTGAACGCACACTTCCTCAAAGCAGCAGCATCAATAATTGTACCCTCCATTACACTTATTATAAACAAAAGCATAGCTACGGGAGAATTCCTCAAAATGTGGAAATGTGCAAAAGTAAAGCCTCTACATAAATCTGATTAAAAAACCAATGTTAGCAATTATAGGCCTATCTCTATATTACCCATTATCTCTAAGGTTATTGAACGACACATACATGATCATATTTATGAATTTATAACCAAGTATAATTTATTAGTGGAGTCGCAATCAGGTTTCAGACCGAACCATTCCAGTGAAACTGCTTTGTTAAATCTAGTAGAAAGATGGCGCTTTTCGATGGATAATGGCGACCTTATTGGTTCTATTATGATTGACTTTAAAAAGGCCTTTGATCTTGTCAATCATGACATCCTATTACAAAAATTAAGTATTTACAAATTCAGCTATGATACATTAAAGTGGTTTTCTTCATATTTAAATGACAGACAACAATACGTTTCAATTTCTGGAAAGAATTCTAAACCACTGCCCATCGATATAGGAGTACCACAAGGCTCAGTTTTAGGGCCACTTCTGTTCATTTTATATGTTAATGATTTACCCATGTGTGTCAACAATCTTATGGATATGTATACTGATGATACAACTATGCATGCGGCTAGCTCAAATGTCGCTGAAATTCAAGAAAATCTAATTAACGGTATGAAGTCGGTAAAAGAATGGTGTATAAATAATAAAGTGTTGTTAAATACGGACAAAACTAAGTTTTTGCTGTTAGGAACTAAGCATAAATTGAAACAAGTAAATAATAATGTTATAATCCCTACAAATCGCGGCAGTTTAAATGTTGTGGAATCTGACAAACCTTTAGGAGTATATATAGACAATACGCTTGCATGGAAAGAACATATAGGCAAACTTTGTAAAAAGATTTCGTCCTTGATTTATATTCTACGGATAAATAAACATTATCTTAGCATTGAGCAACGAAATCTTTTCTATAAGTCGTATATCCTTTCACACATTGATTATTGTAGTCTTGTATTTTGCCCGTCTTCACCTACATTATTGGATAGTTTAGAAAAACTACAAAAACGGGCTGCTAGGGTGATATTAGACATGCCTTACAGGACACCATCTGCACAACTATATGAAACATTAAACCGGACAAATTTAACTAAAAGAATGCAAATTAAAATGGGTATTATGACATATAAATCTAGAAATGGTCTGGCCCCTGGTTAGATGAAAGACATGTTCACTTCCGTTGGGGTGGCGCACACTAGAAATTTACGTTCCAAAACACGCACTCACCTACAACTTCCGAGGATTAAAACGGAATATGGCAGAAAAAGCTTCAAATACACTGCAGCGCAACTGTGGAATTCTCTGCCTGAAACGATTACTCAGTCTTCTACTCTGCTGACATTCAAATCAAATATACATGAATATATTACTAAATTATAGTGATATATGGGCAATGTGATTTCACCTTTTTACTTGTGTTCTAATATTGCATATTTTGTTTATTTCTAAATAGCTGTGTATGTGTGTATGTGTGAATGAATGTGTACGACCTTGCGCGTATGTAGGCGTGAACGGTGATTCGAACATCGACATTCGACGAGGTAATTATTCTGCAATACTGTTTTAGTAATATCTATCGAAAATGAACAAATATGTTAATTATCTAATTTAACAGTCATTTTACTTGTGTTATAAGATTGTACATTTTGTATATTTGTAAATAGTTGTATATATGTGCGTGCGTGCGTGCGTGCGTGCGGGCGGACGTGCGTGCGTGCGTGCGTGCGTGCGTGCGTGCGTGCGTGCGTGCGTGCGTGTGTGTGTGTGTGTGAGGGCCTCGGGAAGATCAGTTTACTGACGATGTATACCATCCTTAAATAAAGATTATTATTATTATGCACATTTAGTCATCTTTGTTAACAAATTTATGATGTGTATTTATGGACAAATTAGAAAAAATGGATGGATGAACGGATTAGTAGACTATTCATGCTCATTCAATCTTATTATGAAATGATGTAAAGTTGGTTGCTACTCAAACCGAGCGTTACATAAGTTGAATGTTACTAGAATTTGATGCTGTTGAATTCGGTAGCACACTAATTTCCAGTAATGTTTGTTAAGCTGGCGAGCAAGTACTAACCTGTCTGTTAATTATTGATCAAACATTAAATCACTTACGTACCAATATATAGTAAATTTGTTTGACAAACATGAATCATCATCATCATCATCATCATCATCATCATCATCATATATTGATCGATCCCCGAATACCCTAGCTATCAATTTCCTGAAAACTATACAGGGAAGCTGTTGAATACTTTGAAACTAATTTGACTGGGTGCTGTTGCTGCCTATGGCAGCAATAGCGCCTAGTCAAATTAGTTTCAAAATATTCAACAGAATATTTATTAAATAGTAAAAGCAAACAATTTGTACAACAAGGCATAGACCGTCTTCAAATATGCGGTAATGACGTACTTATCGACATTATTCATGACGTCATCCATTATGATGTCATTCTACACACCGCGTAGATGATTATGACGTCATATGATGGGTACATACTCTGGAAAGGTGAATTGCATAAGCATGACGTCAAACATAGCAGTCGCGATGACAGATGAGTCAATGAAAATGGTGATGAAAATAATAATGAAAATATTTTTTTATATACACAAGAATAGATAGACTTCTTCCGGACTGAATATATAAACACGGCGAGGTGTGGGTGGAGCTTAGCTAGTGATGGGCGGGGCATAGCTAAAAATGGAAAGGTCAACTGACTCGGCATTATAGGATATTGCTTTTCTTACGTCTTTACTGTGTACTTATGGTGTCATCTTCTAACTTGTAACCTGTAACAGATCATAACATCCTTTGTAGGAGAACTCCATTAAACATGCGTAAGTGTGACCTATTATTCGGAATAGCATTCTGTCCTTGTGAAACTATCACTGTGTTGATTATTCAACTACTCCTTTTATCCAACTAATCACATTTCTTTGTCGTCAACAAATCACAATTAACAATAATTAACAATAATTAATGACTAGATGGAGACACTAGCGAAATTGGACATACTGAGTAGATTCGTCAACAGACTGATAAGTTGTATTCCTTACCCCTCGCCACCAAGATACTTTGATAGCTGCTGGCGTCTTTCATTGATGTGTCGAATGCAAAGTGAAGCAGACATTGTTACACATAGTGATAATTGCTGATTAACTGAATGTTGGGTTGATACTTTGCAAATGATTTATCACAGCAGAATATGGTAAATTAATTCCAATTTTAGCTAACGTTGCGTGATTGTGATTTAGATCGTTAGCTGACTGTGACTGCTATCTCGTTAGACTAGAAATATATTGCGGTTGATACTATGCTACTGTATGGTTTAGCAAAGACTGTGAACGATGTGGGCATGAATATAATGGAGCTTGCTGTTTATCCAGGTCAGAAGCAGTCCCCGTGTGTTGCTTGCTAGAATGGACCTTTACAGTTTATCCAGCCATCATATGCTGTTTAATCAACTACGTGACGTGTAGGGTGACGTCATAATCAATTACAGCATGAATGACTCGATTTAGTCCGTCTTAAACGCTTAATAGTCCGACACGCTGTACGAATTGTATGTATTTACTATTTAATACACATTTTGTCGAATATTTTGAAACTAATTTGACTGGGCGTTGTTGCTGTCACAACGCCCAGTCAAATCAGTTTCAAAATATTCAACAGCTTACCTGTATAGCTTTCTGTAAACGTGATAGTTAGGGATTTCAGGGAACGATCGATCGCAATACGAGCGTGGTGTGGGCGGAGCTTATCTAGAGATTGGCGGAGCATAGCCAAAACTGGAAAGGTCCATTGGAACTGCGGTGTACTTGCTGATTTTCATAATCTGGAACTGATTGGGATTCATAGGCATTTGGTACTGAAACTGCCTTAAGTTACTATGCACCTTCTTGCCTGGGGATTCGACTGCCTCTTACCTATAAAATCCTATTGCATATGTTATCAGTGCCCCAGCTTAACAGTTCCCTCTTACATCATGAGAAGATGGTAACGACTCAGTGGCTGTGGAAGCGTGTTGATGATTGACGTGCTGGCCGCTAACATTGTAAGACGTTCCTTGTTTGGCATGCCGATCTATGTGCTTTTGTTGATATGACTTGGTATGGCCTTCTGTTGTTTATAGGCTGCTTCTGCTGATAATCTTCTATTCTGTTCATTGCTTGATATAGCGTTTTATTGCCAACAGAATGCAGGTTTACATCATGTATTGTTTACCAACATCATCGATTTTATTTAACATAGCAGACCAGAAATGACAAATTATTTATGATGTAAAGGCATACTGTGTTGAATATTTTGAAACTAATTTGGTTGGTATCGCTAATTTTACTGTGCCAGTAAAAAGAGTTTTAAAATTCTCTAACATAAAGGGTATTGCTTTACTGATAATAACTCTGATATCCCGCCGACCAAACATCTATTTACGACGTGGAAGATGTCCAGTTCTTTCAGAGGTTGTGTTATTTCTAGAGCAGAAGCCAGAAACAGTGGGAATACGTCGCTTGATGGAATCCGACTTGCTCTATCTGAATAGAGCGGTAGAGAAATATCTGGGGCGTGGTGGGTGGCGGTGGGTAGGGGAGCCGTGAACCGAGGGAGGTGCGTATGTTTTGTATGTCTTTTCGGGCAATGGGTTCGTTCATCTTAACCCAATCTTCTAGATTGTATTATTACAGGTCATCTTTATTCTCAGCAGCAACATCTTTATGGCAAAGTTGTCCAGCAGATTTTATGTTTACGTTTGTTTGCGCGTAGCATCACGTGATTTTGGAATCATTGTTTAAAATGGTTTCAGACCGAAGTTAGTTAATCTAGCTATGATATGGGTAATCATTTAACGAAGCCATTCTTCTAGATGTATGTAAAGCTATCGTTTACAAGGAAAGACAAACATTTAGATGTTTATAGTTGTATTCATACGCGATCATGTTGCACGACCAACACATGTTAAGAATAATCTGTTTTATGAGGTCCAGCTTGGTCTACACGCGAACCAGGTAGAGAGAAATACGTATCATGAAATCGTGGCCAGGCCGCCATGTATAGAACCGTACGGGAGAGAAGTTGCCATGCCGCGCGGTATCTTCTTTGAATGCTATTTAATCCATTTCATATTTATTCCGCTTCCATCAACATGCCTAGAAAGTAATCGGGGGTGGGGGGGGGGTGGGGTGGGGGGGGGGGGGTTGTGTGTGTGGTGGTGGGTCCATTTTAAACTCTGTCCAGCGCATTTCTACATAAGCTCCGGTCACATGTTACGCGTGTCGGGATCGATTTGAAAGCTTGACACTTGAATTCCCAAAATCAAAAATTTCAAAGTAACTATGCAGGTAAGCTGTCAACTATTTCGAAACTAATTTGACTGGAAACTATTGCTGCACATTACATCAACAGCCTCCAGTGAAATTACTTTCAGAATATTCAACGTAATGTTTATTAAATTGTACCTTCGGCAGAGACGTAAAATTCATACACGTTCATGACGGTCTATTTGACTTTATGACGAACATACGTCATCTTGATTGTTTATACGTCAGCTAACATGTGACTTATTTTGATTATGACGTCACATAATTAAGTGACAGATGAAATTCATCCATCTAACCGAGCAGCAGCTCCCAGACAAATTGCTTTCATATTAATGACTCGGTAGATTTTCTATTTTAGTTTCTTTCAGTCGACGCTATGTCTATTTAACTTGGAGATAATTGACAAGCTCCCGGTGGAATCCGGCTAAACTTTTGTCGTAATGTAGTTTTTTTCTTATTCATTATTTATTGTACATTCAGAATGGAACCCGTTGCTTGAATGGCTAATCATTTTCTGCTCCGGTATAAAGTCTTAAAAATTAAGAGATGAGTTTGTATTTGTAAGCACGGAAAATCACCTGGTACATACTTTCATGCCACATCGCATGATGCGGAGTTGTTACACGTACACTGGTGGCGCATCGCATGATGCGGAGTTGTTACACGTACACTGGTGGCGCATCGCATGATGCGGAGTTGTTACACGTACACTGGTGGCGCATCGCATGATGCGGAGTTGTTACACGTACACTGGTGGCGCATCGCATGATGCGGAGTTGTTACACGTACACTGGTGGCGCATCGCATGATGCGGAGTTGCTACACGTACACTGGTGTCACATCGCATGATGCGGAGTTGTTACACGTACACTGGTGTCATATCGCATGATGCGGAGTTGTTCCACGTATATTGTTGTCACATCGCATGATGCGGAGTTGTCCACATATACTTGTGTCACATCGCATGATGCGGAGTTGTTCCACGTACACTGGTGTCACATCGCATGATGCGGAGTTGTTCCACGTACACTGGTGGAACATCGCATGATGCGGAGTTGTTTCACGTACACTGGTGGCGCATCGCATGATCCGGAGTTGTTCTACATACACTTGTGTCACATCGCATGATGCGGAGTTGTTACACCTATTCTGATGCATATTTGTCTCACATACTGTCGTCGCATCTTATGTCACATCGCGTGATTTGAATGTGTTACAAGTACACGCACTCTCTATCTGGAAACACGAAGATAGTCTTAACATCGGAATATTTTCTCGAGTTTTTCTCGATTTTCTTCTTCTGGTCAATGGATCAGCTCCTATTTCCTATTCTCGCACAGCAGTAGAACGCCAGTGGATAAAGGATACCATAGCAGTTTATACACGCAGAGCTCCTGGCACAGCGCTAGACGCCGCAGAAATCAGCATTGCCAATATACACTCCACATTGATCGGTATATAGTCAAGCTCGCGCGAGCAAGGATAAATGTATGTGATCTGAATCTTGTCTGTTTTGCTCAGAAATATCTTCGCCTGAACTTTCCAAGTATCATCTTCGCGTTCATTGAATGCACGAAATGAAACCATTTAACTTAGCTGTAATTGATCATATTGCGTGAGTGCCCACAACTCGATTCCCATAACGATCACGTCCTTTTGGATTATGGACAGATGTGATGAGACGGAGATATGTCATTGTCATATAGACAAGTTTGAGGAATAGCGTCGCCACAATTAATCGGCCATTAAACACGAGTAACAGGTACCGCGCAGTGTCTCTGTCTACCTACATCAATGTGGAAGTATGCGTATTTGTGTCGAGTTAAGGTAAGTTCACACGAATAAAATATGCGTGTTATACCGGAACCAGTATAAATGAATGAATGTATAAATAAACAAATAAATAAATAAATAAATAAATAAACGAACGAACGAACGAACGAACGAACGAACGAACGAACGAACGAACGAACGAACGGCGAACGAACGAACGAACGAACTAATTGCAACTAAGGCGATAGGTACGGTATGAGGTTTATCCCCTGCATATTGGTTTGTTTGTTTGTTTGCACTCACACCAACGCACACACGCACGCACGCACGCACACACGCACGCACGCACGCGCGCGCGCACGCACGTACATATACTAACTGTAGCTAAAGAGATAGTGAATACGTACTTGTTATTGCGTATCATCGCATGCCTAGGCTGTACACTGATTGGAATAAAGTTTTATTGCTTATAATACTCTCCTTTGTTCAAGTCCATGATCATATGAAATACGGTTGGCTCTAACACTTGTTAATGGCGGATTTCAGTTTTATCTATGCCTCGCCCATCTCTAGCTAAGCTCCACCCACGTTTTGCCCGTGTTGAGATCAACCGATCCCTGCATTCTCTGAATCTCAATTTCCAGAAAACTATACAGGTTAGCTGTTGAATATTTCGATACTACTGCAGCAACAGCGCCAAGTGAAATTAGTTTCAAAATATTCGACAGAATGTTTATTAAAGCGATGCTAATCTCATCTTAAATGTTGTATTGCACCGATAGAATATGGTTTATAGATTCCATATCATTCATATCCTGTCACATTGCCTGATCTGTTTCGCAATTATCTGTTTTGTAATGTCGGGTAAATGTTGATCAGTGATCGACGCCATTTTGTCTCCTCAAGCTATTGTGTGTGATGTCATGTAAGCTCCAATGCGTCACATTCTTTATTATGTAATGCTCATCCCATTGAATATTTTGAAACTAATTTGACTGGAAGCGGGGCTTATCTAGAAATTGGCGGAGCTTATCTTGAAATGGGCGGGGCTTATCTTGAAATGGGCGGAGCTTACCATGAAATGGGCGGGGCTTATCTAGAATTTGACGGAGCTTAACTAGAAATGGGTGGGGCTTATCTAGAGATGTATCCCAGTATTCTTCCATTCTTGTACCTTTATACTCATCATAGTCAACATTGCCGATTCTGTCAAAAGACCGATGTTTTCTGTCAGATGAACACAACAGGAATGGCCATTTGTCATTTGGATGTGAGTGATGATGCAAAGGCTGTTGAATTCGCTTCATTCACTGACAGCTAATAACACGGAATCGAGTCTTAGCAGTGGTACCACGAGAAGAATCATTGACCTAATTGCCCCTAACAGAATGAAGTGGATTGATTTTTAGTGGTTGTGGTGTTAGTGATCAAAGAGCCCAAGCGACTACACGCTTTCTCTGACCAAAATCCGTTAAGAATTGTTTGACTATAATGAGCGGTGTTATGTTCACTGCGGCTTTTAAAAGGATGCGACAATTCTTGTTAGGAATAAAGTGTAAATTCTTTCGTAGGTCGGATTTGTCACATCATATTCATTGGTCAAGTATTTAAGTCACATCAGCGACAACCCAGGGAGCAGAAGTAAGCCAGCATCTGTGGTAAATGACTCTACCAGAACACGGGATTGTAAAACGTCAAATGATGAAATTTTCTATAATTAAATAAAATTAGTATACTATTTGCATATTTTTGAATTCCTAAATAGTAAGTTTCCTCATGGAAAGTCACTACCTTCACTTTCCATGAGCATCAATGAGTGTCATAATCAGGTGAATGGTTGATGTGGTATGACGTTGACCATCATGTGAATGGGGATTATGTTGTTAATGGTTAATAGCTCACAAGAGCTCATTCAAACACCGCCATATTACCGAGATGCAAAGGAAAACTAGACCTTGAATCTGATCTGATCAGTGGCGTAGCAAGGTGGTCGGTGTCCCAGGTTCAGAATGTGAGTGGGTCCAGGAGTGGGTTTCATTCTTTCGTAGTGGGTGGGGTGGGGGACCTCCATGCGGAAAATACAGGAGCTGCAACACAAATTCTGAAATTTAGATGCTCTGAGAAGCAATGCCCTGCGTTCTGAGTAGCAACATATATTTATCTTACTGGGTCACATCAATGAAGAGAGTTCTAGACCTCTAGATAAAAAATCATTGGGTCATCTCTGACCGCCTCAAATAATCAGGGCCCCATATTCATTGAAACTGTTGAATATGCTATTGCTACGCCACCGGAGCTAATGTTCCACTTCATAATTTTATTAGACTCCAGTTTCAGGAAATCCAAACCATCATTTTAATTCAAAACATATGATAAAAACGTCTTTTTGTGGCTTTTGAGGATCTCCTTTAAGAGTATAATCTCGTATCTTAAAGAACGACCTTGTTGTATCAACGTTATATCAACAAATGCAATGCGCTGTAGTTGCTGCGACATAGACAACTTTTGACTGATTGACTGAAGAACAGACATAATGACAGACTGAGTGACTTATATTAGTTAGTTGCGAGTTATAATTAAAATGTATTAAGAAAAACGCATGTTACTGAATAAATGAAGTTAGTTTACGAACATAACATCTGATGAATTAACTATGCATTCTCTCTCTTCACTATAACCGGTCATTCGTAAATGAGCAGCAATTACATACAGAACAACATACTACTGTTTCTGTAAATATAGGGTACATTCTAATTATAATGAATCAGTACGAAATAGAGGACATGCACCGGTTTCATTCATATCACTATTATCAACCGAGTCAAATTATGACATTGCACGAGCTTTAGCTAGGGCAATGTGATAATTTTCAGATGAGGTTGATAATAGTGATATGAAATGTGACCGAGTTTGAGATTCTATTTACCAGATAAACTGATATTTAGACATTTTTTCCAATAAAGTCAATCCCTGAAACCCGTTTGAACATACAATTTTACGCTGATCGTTTGCGTCAATGTGACACACCTCGACGACGATGCGACGACGAAGACGACGAAATGTAAATAAATTCTGAGATTTTAGAGAGGGTGGGATCAAGGGAGGGAGGGGCGGATGGGGGGAGAAATGGAGGGAGGGGAGTGTGTGAGTTTGAGAGGGATTGAAGGGTGAGGGAGAGGGAGGGAGAAAGAGAGTAGAAGAGGGAGAGAGAGAGAGAGAGAAAGAGAGAGAGAGAGAGAGAGAGAGAGAGAGAGAGAGAGCGAGAGAGCGAGAGAGAGAGAGAGAGAGAGAGAGAGAGAGGGAGGGAGGGAGGGAGGGAGGGAGGGAGAGAGGGCGGGCTGGAGGGAGGGAGGGAGGGAGGGAGGGAGGAAGGGAGGGAGGGAGGGAGGGAGAGAGAGATAGAGAGAGATGAAGAAAGAGAGAGGGAGGGAGGGAGAGAGGGAGAGAGAGGGAGAGTGGGAGAGAGGGAGAGAGGGAGAGAGAGAGAAAGAGAGAGAGAGAGAGAGAGAGAGAGAGAGAGAGAGATGAAGGCGATGGAGCAACATCACTTGTTAGCTTGGGAAATTCCTTAATTAGATCCAGGAATAAATTAACAAGTCGGAAAAATTCCTCACTATGTCCACGCATAATTAGCAACAATGATAGCAGGTGGAAAGCATCCAAAATTGCCAAGTTGAATAAAGTCATAATTCAGGCTAAATTACTGACGATGCATAGCTACAGTAAGGCCACTATAGTAAGATGCGACTTATAGGCCTACAGTTGGCTAAAGTAAATGAAGATGACAGATCCGACCACGTTGTAGACATAGGAGCTAATGATGTTGCTCTGTGAATACAAACACCATCCCAATAGTCATAGCACAGAACAGAGAAGAAGAAACAATGCAGAGATCCGATGTATCACTCATGGAGTTAATGTCATAACAGTTTACGTCACATATAGGCTGATGTCACAATCAAAATGCATAATGAATGACTTATCTAGCTACGTCATGAAAATGAAGATTGCCAACTGTACGAATTGTATGACGTTATTATTTAGTACATAGTTTGTTGAACATTTTGAAACTAAAAAAAAATAGAAAAATTTGACTGGGAGCTGTTGGTGCCATAGCCTAAGGCGCAACAGCCCGAAGTCAAAGTGGCTTCAGAATATTCAACAGCTTACCTGTATCATTACTTTGAAATTTGGATTCTGGGAATTCAGGATTCAAGGTGTATAACTTGATTCCAACACGCGGGAAAAGTGTGTGTAGTTTAGCTAGAAATGGATCCCTCTATTATGACACAATGTTGGTAAGCATTTTTATATTAACATCGCTGCAACACTTACCGGACACCAATTGCGTTTCACAAATAACAAAACATCAAGATCTTGACTAAGAGATGCAAGTGTGAGATTATAAGAGATATGCGATTGAAATGATGTGCCGCAAAGGGTGTTGTTTTTTAACCTCTGTTTTGGTTATCCTTGGCCTTTGCATCAGGCCCAACTTATGTAATTCATATAAGAGTAGTGATTGCCCTGTGCACTACAGAAGATAATTTCATTGCCATTGTCTTTTAGGTAAAACCACCATGAACGAGTTTGATTTTACTAGGACTAAATGTCGTAGATTCTGCGTTCCTTCAATTCTGTTGCCAAGCTCCGAAATATTAGTGAAAAGTAGGCTTCTACTTAGTAACTGATAATCATGCCCTCTCTAATTATAGAAGCAATTCACGTGCATACCTCTCTTAATGCTGAATGATCCAGCTAGCCTAGCAAGGTACAGAACTGACCACACTCTGGCTAATGCGATAGTTTTGATACATGCTTTTGCATGCAACAGTAACCTGCATAAAGTGTAGACTACGCCAATCGATTTCTACCAGCCACGCCACATACTTCACACACATACATTCACCAGTCGTCTTCTACCATCCACGATAACATTTCCATACCTACACGCAAAAATAATATGTGCAGAAGCAATCCTTCTACCAGCCACGATGCCATTTCTATATCTACACACAATAGTAATACACGTCCCAGAAGACATTCTACCAACCACAAACTTAAGTTCCTACATACATGCACCACTGGTACATGAACCACTAATCCTTCTACCAATCACAACAATAATTTCTTACCGATACGCATCCATAATACACGCACATGCAATTCTTCTAACAGCACCGAGACCATCCTCATACATACACACATCAGCAATGCATACACCAGTAACGCTCCTACCAACACCATTGATCTTATTCGGACACCGTGTCAGACGGACATTTGAGATGTTCAGATGGAAGCGGCGGCCAGATGCAGATCCCCAACAGCATCATACAGGTGTTGCTGAAATTCTGTTCGCTGGTTACAAATCTGTTCTCTTAAGATGTTCAGAAGATGGCCATCTACGGGAATTTGTCTTGTAGTAATGAGTTCATTAGCCAGCTACACATTGCTTCGATTGTAGTTTAGAATATTGATGCAATTTAGGACACAATCAATACTTTCACTCTTACATGGAGCAGTAGTCCACCAAAAATGCTTCTAGCAGCCCTGCCAATACATTCAAACTTACACGTAGCAGCGGTTCAACAACAATCGTTCTACCAGCCCTGGTAATATCTTCACACTTGTAGATAGTAGTAATACATAACTAATCCCTCTACCAGCCATATCAACGCAATAAGTCCTTCTACCAGCTCAATCAACGCTTTCACACTTACACATAGCAGGAATATAACAACAATCCTTCTACCCGCCAATACAACAGTTTCGTATACATGGAACAGCACTACAGTAGCGCGCCTTCTATGATCCACGGCATGTGTACAACACATACACTCAACAGTAATATACTAAAAATGCATTGGGCCGGCATGAAACAACTTCTCCATAACATGCCAGTGTAAATGTGTTATTTGCACTTTACTCTGTTCAGTACTTGTATCATTCCGCTAAATGCATGAAGAAAGTGAATATCATCAAAGTCTGTAATATCTAATGTGTCTTGTAATGTCTGTACAACAAATTATGGATCTTAAACTCTCGTATTACTGCATAGCGCCACTCGGAGTGAAGATCATATGCTTAGTTATTGATCAAATATCACGTGTTAGATATTCTGGAAGCTGTATTTCTTATGTTGAGCATCGAAATACACTTGCTGTCTGGCTGCTGGAAATAGAAATATTTACCTCATAACAAAAATCAGGAATTTCCATAAATTTATTAAAGTTATTCAATGCATAGTGCTTTTTGCTGTGACATTTCACTGGAATAAATATGAGTTATTAGTGTGTTTTAACACATCCTCAAACACAAACTAATGAATATGTGCGAGTATCCAGTATGAGAAACGTAAGACGGGAAAGTACTACACCAATGTCTGAGTGATTGAGAAATCCCCCCCCCCCCCCACCACCACCCCCGCCAAAAAAAGAGAAGACAACCCCATGACAACATGATCAATGGCTGAATGCTCAGTAAGGGAAGTTATTAATAGAATAAAAAAGAGAGCATTTTAAATTTGCATATCCGGGAGTGTACCAGACATTTCCTGAGAAGAACTTCAGTAATGTTATAGGAAAATGTAATATCTATACCACATTACCGTGATAATATCTATCATCAAGTATGTACATATTATCTCCAATACACTTATAGTCAGCTACCTCTAGAAATAGAGGGATCCATCTCTAGCTATACACCGGTAATTTTTGCTAAGCTCAGCCCACTTTGTAGGCTGGTCTGAATTGATTTTAACTCTTTGAATCCTCAAATTAGATTCAACATATTCTACAGAATGTTGATTAAATTATAAATGTACCAAATCCATACAATTCAGACACTTACTGTCTGATATTTGCCATTTTCGTGATGGACCTACATCAATTGTTTGTGAAGCAACTAACACGTGATGCATTTTGCCTATGGCATCAGATACTTGAGTGACAGATGGGACCAGTCGATTGGAGATGTTAGAACTGGCTGCAGATGATTTCTTAATGGCCAATCACAAAACCAAACAACATCATACAAATGTTGAATAATTTCAAAGAACGAAGGGATCATGTGAAGACACTGCTGATGTCTCACATCATGCGTGGACTGGTAGAAATCTCAAGCGAACACTTGAGCCCATTGCCAGTAGGCCCTGGAACATGTTGTATAATGTTATTGAACCAATTCAGGAATAGTATCACATATGCAATTATCTTCATATTGTGAAAAAGATTACTACACCAAGCCATCTTCTCTACATCATATGGCCTCTTCCAGCATAGTGTACAATTCCTTCAGCCTACATTCCCCACATGCACAAGTCAGGTGAAATGCATTCAACATTGCTAAATTCATTGCCAATCGTCTATTCACCCTCTCATGTATGATGGGAGAGGAAGCGCAATTTCCACAATCTATTTTCGTTACATGTCAATAGCTAATTGAATTCATCAAAATATCGGCTTCTACATAGGATGTCGTGAGACAATAGTAATTGGATTCGATTTTAGCAGCCTAAATGCGTCATTGATTTTCTAACCTGACGTTCGTTAACAATTCTGTGAAAAATCACTAATCAAAGTTACTGCTTAAACTTGTTACAATGTCGTTTGCTACTGACGGAACTGTAGGAATGGGCACGCGAGTTATTGAGAAGTTGGACGACGTTCAAATAGGAAACTAACGATTTTGCTCATGCGGGAGAAGCGTGTTAGAGAGCTACAGCATATAGCAAAAATATTTGACATATGGCTATAATTTTATTGTTGAAGTGCCAAATAGACCAACTTTTTATTATGTCACATGCCACTCGATGCGTTCGTTAACTCTTGATCTCTGAACTCTAATACTCTGAGTTTCTATGTAGCAATACAGGAAAGAATTCAAAATTTTGACACTAATTTGAGAGAAACGTGTTGCTTCCAGACAAATTAGTTTCAAAATTTTGAAAAGAGATATGTTACATCGAAAAGTAGTTGGTGCTTTAGGACTTCGTGTTCAAAGGATAAATGTGACATTGATCTTAAAATTATTATGACAATTTATTCACGTGCGTTTGATAAAGAGGAACGTAACGACCAGTTTTGACTGAATGCTAGCTTTCTTTCTTGCTTGTTTTCTAGATCAATATGATGCCACTTTGAAAGGCCATTTCAAGAATAATACGGTATCTTTGTTCTAAGCCAAACAGATACTGATTTCAGGTTCATCTCTGGTATGTTATTTCAATATTGGCACTGGCTTGTTCATCGTGCCATTCTGGATGGCGTCTTCATCAGTAGCTAGACAAATCGTATCGACTGCCAAGTGCCAACACACTTAAAAATTATCCCATTCGCAAACCACTCTTGAGTTTAAGGATCATAACATCTAACATGTATTGTGGAGAATTTCGAGTCTGACATGGCCCCCGACATATTTCAGCATTTTCCGCCTCAGTTTCAGGTTAGTTTATTTTCGATTAACTTCTTTTGATATATAAGAAATACAATATACAATAGAATATGTCATGCAATAAACAGTAATAATATGATTCAAATCATATATGAGTTCTAGATATATAGTACAAATATGATAAGCATGCAATAGAGGGACCTAAACATCTAGCCAAACTGTGCCATGACATCTGACTCCTGGCCTTTGACTGTTTGGCTTGAAAATCAAAATAATTCTTGTGATTACTCAAACTTCGATCTCAAACTTATTGGTAATCCGGAATCTTGTAAGAGCGCTATGTAAAGTGTATGGTAATAAATATAGATAAGGCTCGAAATCAAATTGTGCTTTAAAAAAACTGATAGGCCCAAGACTTGTTTTTCTATAATTCGCCTTTTCTTACGTTATCAAACAACTCTTGCCTTCAACACACAGAATATATGTGTTGCATCCTCTGCAAAACTAGTTTTTATATTATAGTCTGGCGCTACTACTTGCTTTGGTGTAACATCGAGAAATCTATGCAGAGACTAAAACAGTCGACCCATGACTCTGAAAGGAGAGCATAATCAGATAAAACTTGTGTTGACCAATCATGATTAATGAAATGAAGACCTCAATGATTATGGGAGGGCAACTTAATTCATGCATTATATCAATGTTAGTGCTTTTCCTATATAAAAATGAGGAGAATAATATTACAATTGATTCACCACTCATAAAATGCTTGCTTAATATTTTAAAAAAGAAACATAATACTACTCTCTCTAAGTATCTTACTTGTATTAAAGAAAGTTCAAAATCACATATTATGTTACTGGCATATAACAGAATTTAACCATATGGTACATTAATACATCAATGTCTTAGCATCAGGTTTCCAGTTAGTTAATTGTTTTAGAAAATAAAAAGTAAGCCTTTCAGCCCTTTTTGTAAAAAAAAGTTTATTTAGTCCAGGCGAAACAGCCTGATTCACTGTAATGCGTAGAAGAGATAAGTGGGATAATTATTTGCTTCATATGATATTCGAGGACAGACAGTGGCTATACTAGCTCGAGCGTATTGTATTAGCTTGATTGTTCTATGACAGAATATGGTGTGATTATTACGTTATAGTCATTGTCACATTTCAGCTAACCAAGTACTCTATTAATAGATAAATGTGTTTTAAACGGCTTTATTAGATCGCTCATAATGCAGCATTTACCACAGGAACGTAACAACTCGATTTAACGTAGTTTATTAGATTTTATTTTTCAGTTCTATTTATTGAATAAAATGTCATGACGTCTCGCGCTGTAAGAGAGAATTTTGTAACAAATATAGCGTGTCTATTCTTGAGACTCCTATTTTAGATGCAAGCTGATTGTGTCTGAAGGCCGCTCATAGATATGCGATTGTTGTTGGATATTTTCCTTCTGACGAGAAGATTGTTTACTAGAAAGAGGACGGTAGTATGGCATCGTGGGCTCATAATAGACAATCATAATAAATTGAATGCATTCCCTCCAATATGCAATGGCCGATATTCATGAAGCGTTATTTCGCTTATTATGTAGACACATTGTATAGAAATTTGTTCCTGCTTGGAATAGCAACACGTTTTATCAAAGTTCATTGTGTGTATTAACACATTAGCCTTCAAATTTGATCAAGAAAATTTGAAATTTCTCATGGAAAATGTCCATTTGCAGACCAAGTAGAGACTATTTTTGAAAGTCATTCCAGTGGTAAATTTTCAAAAATAGTCTTCTCTTGGTCTGCAGATGGACATTTCCTAAGACCACTGCAGAAGCCGTTTTTTTGGCTGATATGAGTGTTAAATGGTTAAATGCTGTGCCAAGGTTATCTCCTTTGAACCCGTGTAAACAGAATGTGAGGATGGGGTGGGTGGAAATGATTAAAGAGCCGATTATTGACCTGGAATAATCTTGAGTTAGGAAGGGTCACAGTCAGAACTAAATTGCACTCGAGGGAGATGCTGACTCACACCTTTGCGCGCTCTCTTGCCAATATGCTTAGTGACACCTGTCACCTAGATAGGTGATCCGTTGACCTGTACCCCAACTCAATTAGAGACTCATAATATGAAGTCGTGTGCTAAATCTGCTGATTGTACCTACATGCATTCCAGAGTTATGGCCCAAAATGTATATTCAACCACATTTCGTGACCCCGTCATCTAGATAATTGATTCTTTGTCCGGTAGGTCATGAAACGTATAATCACCTAATGACTAATATGAATGGATGTGCCAAATTTGGTGGTTCTACCTACGTGCGTTCCAGATTTATGGCTAAAATGTTAATTTTGTGACGCAATTAGTGACCCTGTGATCTGGATATTTGAACTCTTAACCTGAAATTAAGTTTAGCGTCTAGACAACCACAGCATGAATGAATGTTCCCGGTTTGGTGATTCTACCTTCTTGCATTGGTGAATTATCTACAAATATGTGTATTCAGGTATGCACTAAGGGATAGTGAATTTTTTACCTTTGGACCTCAATCTAAAATTCTTTCTAAACGCTCATAATATGAACGTATGTGCCAAATTTGTTGATTGCACATCATATGACTCTGGAGATATGCCACGGACAGACAGACCGACCGACGGACGGCCCAACTGATGGACGGACCGACTGACCGACCAACTGGCTGACCGACTGATCAACAGGCCGACCAACCAACATACAGACAGACAGACAAACAGACAGATCATCAGGCGGGTGGGCAGGTGGGCGGGCAGCTAGGCAGGCAGACAGACAGGCAGGCAGGCAGGCAAGCGAGCAGGCAGGGAAGCAGGCATGCAGGCAGGATGGAAGGCAGACAGGAAGACAGGCAAGCAGGCATGCAAACATACATATAGACAGACAGACAGACAGACAGACAGACAGACATACAGACAGACAGACAGACAGACAGACAGACAGACATATAGACAGACAGACAGACAGACAGACAGCATGACAGACAGACAGCATGACAGACAGACAGAAAGACACTGATGTATATCAGGATAGAAATGTTGCTGAATCATTCTTCTGGTTTAAACAGCAACAGCATAAAGCAATATTATTGTAACGATGGATACAGCAGCCATCAGCCTAATTATCTAGATAACTGTATCTATCGATCATACAGTGTGCTACGAGGGGACCTCAAGAACGCAGGACTCTGTACACTCAAATCAAGAATGGACCTGAGGAAGCTGGCTGAGAGCAAGACACAGTGGTCAAAAGTTAAGGACTGATTGCAGCTGTAGGATGTTTCTACTACTACAGCCGCAGAATACAGTAATACTACAGTGTAAGGAAAGTGACTCCGTCAGATTACGGATGAATGTCGTTTAGCGGCCCAAAGATGAGGCTACAGCTTATGCATTTTATCTGAGCTCTTAGTATGTGATAACTCCTATATTACCATGTTTAACCAGTTGCTATAGCTAACCATGGTGCGAGCTGGAATCGTCACATCCCTGATAGCCAGATTTCCTGACACCATTGATTGCACTACGCTCATCGGACATTTGCCATTCAGTTCGCATGAGGCGTCATTCAACGGGGAAAGCCATATGTCCACAGAAAGACGTGCCTATTACCCATATACTACAGAGCATACCAAAACCTTTCTCTGCTATTGAATAATAGCATTATTATTCCACATCCTCTCAAAGGGTGTTTCAAGAGAGTAATTATTATCATGGTGTGTGTGAGTTAGGAGAAATATCGAGGATCAGCAATTATCTATGGCTCATATTACTGTGTGCCATGAACTGATGTTAGGAGTTCGTGATTTGGTGTTGAGTGCTTTGTCGAAACATTAATGTGTAAGGCAGCGTACATTGTTCTTCCTATCATTTGCCAAACATGACCCTCACATGTTCATACACATGTGCAAGTATGATAGTCACTGGTGGCAAACTGATTAAAATGAGTCCGTCAATAAGACCATCATGTTGTTACTTACTATGACTCTTCCGTGTAAGGTGATACAAATTATGACACAACAGCAGCATCTTAGCCATCATGTATAAAATCCTTTATATTTATATTGATACACATATAGTCCTCAGCCTTTGAGCTCGAAAGCTCATATTGGAAATCTCATTCACAATGTAATACATATTCTATTGAATACATTGATATATGGCAGCAAGAGTTTCCTGTTAAATTAGTTTCATATTCATATCTGTATGGGTATCTTTGAAAACATTCGATACTATCAACCACCCTATCAATCATCCTATCCACCACCCTATCAACCGGCCTATAAACCACCCTATCTTAGTAATAATCTAGAACCTTATGGCACGTGAGGAATATAAAAAAGTATCTTGTCAACTACTTAAGCAAGAGGGGGACAGTTTGCTTTGTTGGCAGAAACCTCATCTGATTACATTCAAGTTTTACGTGGGTGTTCTCGTTTACCTGTCTCAGAAACGCTCCCAGGTTAGCTATCTTGTTTTATTAATGATGACGATCAAATTTGCAAGGTCCAAGCTGCTCAAACAAATTCTATTTACAGGTAGTGCAACTGCTTTCAAGATTCGAAAACAGATTCTATTTGTAGATGATACCTATTTTATCCAGATAATAAAATGTAGCGATTTGACGTATTGAAAATGCAATCAAGATCGAGAACACACACTTTAAAAAACTGAGAGTCCTGGAGCTTACAACAATGTAGTCATAATAATATAGACACGATAACTCATTTAGTACGGTCGGTTATCTAGAAAGCAAGAGACTACGACTCATACCAGGCTCATGTACTGCGTATGGAAACCAGATTACTATCTTTACCATCAACACCTGCAAATCATGTACAAAAACACCATCATTAACATCTGCATCGTCTACACGAATAAATTATTTAAAATCATTGCCAACGAGTTGTCAAATATACGCTTCCATAGGTACTTATCCACTAATGCGCGATTAACAGTACATTTAGCAATGCCATTACAAAGGAATGAAGCATGTTTAATGTACCCCAATGAAAGTGATATGACACATTAATAAGTCACCATTAAATAAAGCCCAATAGCTAATGATCCTCACAATTATAATCAATACTATTGTCTATTAAACACATTTATAAAAACTCCTAACAATTACGGAGCGGTCTTGATGGTGTTGGTTGAGAAGTACTAACAAGCAGTTATTGTAGAAATGCTAATTTGTTTTCGTAATTTAAGTTGTATGCTTTATGCAACGTACATCTCTTAATTAGGAACATGATTGCCACAAGAAATTACTCATCGGTATATCCATCACAGACATAGCTACATGTTCGTAATCCGTTGTGTTGGTTACAAGATGATTGCCATGACTCCTGGTCAGAGGTCTGCATACGTGAATACCAACTCGAGATTGTATCTACAACGCATCGTAATCTTTCCTGACGTTATATAACAGAATAACCATAGATCATTATTTGTATTCAGCCTTCTAACCTATTTAGAAAAAAATGATGTTTCCAGAAAACATAAGCACACTATTTATAAACACTAGACAGTCTGCCTGACACACTAGAGTTTCTTACGCTGATGTAAATGATACCTTTTATGATCAATGCCATTTAGTACCATCTCTGAACACCATGCATCCGGACTTGTCAGGTTAGATTACATTCAACCAGTGAAAAATGAAAATGTTTTAAACCAGAACTGACTCACCAGTACCTCTATTGGCGCACGATGGTAACAGGAGATCCACAAATGCAATCTGGTGTGAAAGATTTTGTGAGCTGTGTGATGCCATTAATTCCTCGTTAGTGACTAACTATGTTGCTGCCCTGCACATACTGATGATGTAGCTGATTATATGGCGTATTACATTCTCCTACCTACAGACATGCCGACAGGTAGGTCAGCAGACAGACATACATGCAGGCAGACATGCAGGCAGGGAGGCAGGCAGACACGTAGGCAGCAAGCATACAGGTGATCAGACAGGCAGACGCATATGATGGGAATTAAAAACCAATTCAGTCCACTCCATAATGATCGATATGAACAAATTCAACGAAAGATAATGAAAAGAAATATTTTCATCAGTTAGATTAGGTGTAATAATCCCACATGGCCTGTGACACCGCAAATGTCGAAAATGTAGACAAGACGCGATACGCTAGGTTGTTTAAATTTTGTTATGTACATACTACAGTGTTATGAACTACGTTTGTAAATTTGCATCACAGAAGCAGAAATATTAAAAGGTTGGATTGGAAATAATTTCAAGCTCGAAATAATGATGTTTTGCTTAGCAGCTTAAATCATTATACACATTTATGAATGTACTGGTACACCTATAGCTCCCCTTCTCTATTATTTATATTTATGCTGGAAGAAATATACATCTTATTCTGTAGCCGGAATCCATAGCTGTGCTTTGTAATTAGCCATCTCCATGTAAACGAACGTCACTTCAATAGCCGCGGCTAGCTTTGCACTAGTAAGATATCATTTAACACTCTGAAACCTACATTTCCAGAAATTTCAAGGTAATTATACAGGTAAGCTGCTGAATATTTTGAAATCATTTGCAACAGCTGTCAAATTAGTTGCAGAATACGCAAAATAATATGTATTAAATGGCAAAGGGTATTGGTGTTTGGTCCTTTAGGGGTCAAGGCGTTAATAAGTACAGCGATGTATTGTCACTGAATATTGGCGGAGTAAAAAAGCAATAAGCGCACTCTACATCTGTTTGAACAACAATCTCACACCACGTGATCCAAAATCAAATAGTTGTCTGAGCATCTTGATAATGGGGGGATACGATCTGTCACTCAAGTATATGACATCATAAAGAATACATATTTAATCGCGACACATGTAGGCTGACGTCACAATCAACATGCACAATGAATGACGTATCTAGCTCCGTCATGAACATTTAAATGTCCGTCAAGTGTAGGAATTGTATGTCTATGATGGATTTACCATTCAATAAACATTCCGTTGAATATCTTGAAACAACGCCAGTCAATTAGTATCAAAATATTCAACATCTTACCTGTATAGTTACATTGAAAATGGGATTACGGGAAATCAGTGTTCAAAGAACATAAATCGATTGCAACACTCATAAAAGTGGACAGAGCTTGGCGAGAAATTGGCGGGGCATAGATAGGAATGCTCGGGGCATAGCTAGAAATGGGCGGAACATAGCTGGAAAGGACTACTATCCTTAACAGCCACAGATTATATGACAATATGAAAGCAGTATTGATCCGATGGTGTGGGTGGGCGCCGTAAGAAAGATTCATTGTTAGGCGGGCCTGCACAACTACTTAAGCTCTGTCCCTATGTTTCGTCATCTCAGACATCGTCAATAAAGAAGTGATTGGTTTGATTGGCACCAATCGAGTCCTTGATTCCAGATCCCAATCAGGCCATAACTAGCGAGATTTATATATATTTCAGTCTATTATTGGTAACTTCCCAGTATTACACTGGTACCCATTTGAATTCCTGGGTGGAGGCAACAATGAGTGAAGGAGATCGCGTAAGTTTCCACCGATTTATCGTCCGCCAGCTGATCGCCTGACAGTTGAGCGCGATTTGACTTCTGTAGATAACATAATGAGTGTGTACATATACCGCTTAATCAGAAACATCGTGTTTGATATCAGGGTGGAGTGACGCATGACAATTGAACGTGTGCTTGATATGTGCTGTGGATGTCACTATGGGATAGGTGGCTTTATGATAGCATCTCTCTGGTTGTGTTATACTAACACACTACGGTACTTTTGAAACATAAAGAGCTATCGAGACCACGCCCATGCAGGTAAAGTGTATGATAATACAGGTAAAGTGTATGATAATAATGCTGGCATAATGAGCATAACTGGCCTCCTTCAGAAGATCAAAGAGGAATGCTAAGTAGGCTGTGATCAGGTCTAGACAAATCTGTGTTCAATTCAAAACAGAGGAAAAGAGGAAGTTAGAGTGATTGAGTGGAGTGCATGTGTCAATCAGTGTATTGGACTTGTTATTAAGTGAAAATACCCCTATTATCGGGTCTAGACAAATCTGTGTTCAATTCAAAACAGAGGAAAAGAGGAAGTTAGAGTGATTGAGTGGAGTGCATGTGTCAATCAGTGTATTGGACTTGTTATTAAGTGAAAATACCCCTATTATCAAACTAGATGGTTGACACGCGTATGGCATGAGACATGTGATGAGTTATATCGATTAATGGCGGAGATATATTGGAAGGAAAGTAAAAAACAATTAAATCAAACATATCAGTGTTCAGAATATGTACAGGCAGGGTAGCGGTGGGTAAACTATGGTTGCGGCCAAGTCGTAGACGGCGCTATGGGGATACACTATGAGAAGGGAAAACATGGGGTGGCGGTTGGGTGGTAGTGGGTGGGGGTGGGGTGGGGTGGGGATGGGGTGGGTGGGAGGCAGGGGGGTGGGGGTGGCGTGGCTATCGACCCCATTGTACCCATCTTCCTACGCCTCTGACATGATATATAATGAATGGTCTGAGAAAAGAAGCTGACAACGTTAGCTTTAATGCTAAACCAGGAAAAATACCAATATCAATGCATGTTGCAGCAACAGCGCCCAGTCCAATTAGTTTCAAAATATTCAACAGGATGTTTATTAAATATTAAATCCCTCAAAGACATGCCATTCGTACTTGCCAGACATTTCAATGTTCACGACTGAGCTAGATACATCAAAAGCTACCTCATAATGATTGTGACGTCAGCTTACTAGTGACGTAATTGATTATGATGTCAGATACTTGCTTGACAAATATGATCTCTACATTATTAGTTTGAATGAATGATTCTTGAACAAGACTCCTGACTTTTATTGGCCAATTTTAAGCTTCATAGCATAGCCACAGGAGAGCGTTTGTTTGTTTGAATGTATGTGAAGGCATCAACGTACCCCCTGAGAACAATGCACTCTTGACCAAATATGATTCAATTACAAAGATAGGAAATGTAGATACTGTAGTCTCCAATCAATCGGCCGACCGATTCACAAAAATTGCATGTAATCCAATGTGTCCGCTGAGCCAATGTACCAGTTATATTTTAAAGCAGCTAGATATTAGATCTCAGCGGTCCCTATCCGCTTCTGTTATTATGTTCGGTATTATCGTTTGGAGAAGATTCGCCATTTTCAACGTTTTGTGGAAGAACATGTGTGATCAGGATGTTTTGGAAACCTTAAGAATGGTAAAGTTAAATTCTTAAAATAACAAAAATGCCCGCAGCACCGTACGCGGAATTGCACAATGAAGAAAGCTGAGAGGTTATTTAATTGCGAGAATATCTCAGACTGATGCATGGCATATCTAATGTAGTTTCTTACATTTCAACGTCTCTAGCTAGAGGCACACCTATAGGCGTATACATTGCCATACTCTTCTAGTGGACTATTTTGGGCCGTTTCGATCAACTCGACTCAGCGCTATGTCAGGCGATGAAAGCTCGATGAAACCTCGCGAAATCAGCTGAATTATAAATTACATGGGGAAATTCTAAGAAAACCAACATCATTGTTTTAATTATTATTATCATCATGTTTGTAACATTTAAGAATAGTTCCAGCCTATCACATATATTTACACCATTACCATTGGATAATTTGCTACTCTGAGGCTTCGGATATCTATGTTAGGGTGTAGTTGGGTGGGGTGGGAGTGTAGGCAAGTGGTAGGTGGGGCCTCATCACAATTAATCCACCACCTAATTTTAACAGAAGTAACACGTATTGAGTTATGATTTTACATGGCATTAATAAGCAGCATATTGGATTCCCATGAGTATATGGCGCTGCAAACAAACGATTTGTTATGGTGTTTTAGTCTCAGGTATTCACTCACCTGCATACTAATTATCACACATTATGGCTCCCTTATTATTGTCACAGAGATGTAAAATTAGATGAATGCTTCATGTGAATGTCAAGATTCTTGGCGTTTCTAGTTATTTCAGTGTTTTCTCTATACATAAATAACAATGGTACAATAAGTAAACACCTTTCCTGATAATGCAGGTTATTGGCCCGTATTTGCCCTGTATTTGTCCAGTACGGGCCCAATAACCTGCACATAAGGATTAATATGGAGTATTTGTATGACTGCACCAACAACCCGCTGTCAGATGAAAAGATGCATAACCACTTAAATAGCTGGCACTACAAACATGGTGTGTTAACGACAAACACATACCACAGCATCATCAACTCACTATTGAAGCACATTGCGAACGTGTTAAAAGACGTTCACTAATAATCACTTCATCCTTTAGTGCTTTAGAGTGATAACAATATGACCGGTTATTTTCAGTTCTTACTGTGTTGAGCATGAATGACATACGAGCTCACATAATTTTGCGACATCGTCAGCTCTCTCACATGCTCCTTCAATCAAAATCCAGAGAATTACATTAACTCTTTCTTTTCGAATATCCCAAAACCGACAGAAATCGCCAGAATTGTATGGCTCTCTTGAATGTACATTTTAATAAACATAATGTAGAAATTGAGAATCTGAGAATTCATGAATCCATTTCCTCACTTAATCATATGATGTCATATTCAGCTATGTGGTGTGTATGCTGAAGTCATAATCGTGACATTTTGAATGATTCGATATAGTCCATCTTTAATGCTTAATAGTCCGACACATTGTACGAATTGTATGTCTTTACCATTTAATAAATATTCTTTTGAATACTTGGAAACTAATTTGACTGGACGCTGTTGCTGCCATAGGCAGCATCAGCGCCCAGTCATATTAATTCCAAAATAGTTAACAGTTTACCTGTATAGTTTTCTGGAAATTGATAGTCATGGGGTTCAGGGATCGATCGATCCCAAAACAGACGAGGTGTGGGTGGAGCTTAGATGGAGATGGACGGGGCATAGCTAACACCGGAAAGATCCATTCACGGTCCAAATAGTTAATATTGATTCAAACGTGCATACAAATTGGGCGGAGCTTAACTTGATATAGGCGGAGCTTATTTAGAGATGGATCCCAGTATTCTTCATAGTCATCATTGTCGATTCTGTGACAAGAGCAATGCTTTCTGTCAGATGAACACAAGAGGAATTGACATTTGACATTGGGGTGTGGGTGATGATAAAAAACAGGCTGTTGACTTCGCTTCATTCACTGACAGCTAATAAAACGGAACCGAGTCTTAGCATTGGTACCACGAGAAGAATCATTGAACTAAACGTCCCAACATAATGAGGTGGATTGATTTTTTGTGGTTGTGGTGTTAGAGTAAGCTACCTAAAAGCTTGTCACTAACGAAGCCAGACAAGGATTTCACCGCTTTCTTTGACTTAACTCCATTAAGAATTGTTTGAATATAATGCACGGTGTTATGTTCATGGCGGCTTTGAAATGGATGCAGCAATTCTTGCTAAGAATAAAGCGTAAATTCTTTCGTAGGTCAGATTTGGCACATCACGTTCATTCGTCGATCCGGTATTTCAGTCACATATGTCTACAGAGACAAGTCCAGGAGCAGAAGTAAATCAGCATCTGTCGGAAATGACCCTACCAGACCATGGGGTTGTAAAATGGAACACAAGAAGGCCAACACAACCAAATGATGATCTTTTTTATAATTAATTAAAATTAATGTACTATTTGCATATTTTTGAATTCCTAAATAATAAGTTTTGCCATGGAAGGTCACTACCTTCAATTTCCATGAGCATCAAGTGACATAATCAGGTGACTGGTTGAGTGGGGTGGGGTGGAGATGGTTAAAGAGTCGATTATTGACCTGAATAATACCGTGATAGGAAGGGTCACAGTTAGAACTATTTGCACTCGAGGGAGATGCTGATGATTCACACCTTTGCACGTTCTCTTGTCAATACACTTAGTGACCCCAGTCACCTAGATAGTTGATCCGTTGACCACTACCCCACTCAATTATAAGTTTCGTAATATGAAGGCGTGTGCTAAATCTGTGATTCTACCTTCTTGCATTCCAGAGCTATGGTCCAAAATGTAGATTCAAACACACTTCCTGACCCCATGACCTAAATATTTGATTCTTTGTCCGGAAGCTCATGAAACGTCTAATCACCTAATGAATAAAATGAATGGATGTGCCAAATTTGGTGAGTCTCCTCTCCAGATTTATGACTAAATTGTAAATTTTGGGATGCACTTAGTGACCCCGTGATCTAGATATTATTCACAAAGTCAGTAAAGGAACTAATTGACCAGATAATCGCGCTAAACAATATGGTGATGGAGAAAGAAGCCAGGATAAGTAGACTCGTACAGGAAAATACCAACCTCCGAGGTAAATTAGCTACAAATATCATAAGTAAACCTACGGTGGACAAAAGTGTGAATGTACCTGAACGAGTAGCGACCCAGTGCAGTCCCTTAAACATAAATACCGGGAGCACTAAATCCGAGTGCAAATCGGTCAAGAAGACAGTGAGCGGGACGTCAACCGTGGCTATAGCGCGGACGGAGGCGATAACAGTGGTGTCTACTGACGAACCAGCAGGTACAGTGACGAACAATCAACCGGATCGTCCTGTGAAACTATCAGAAAGTGACAAGAGCCATCCCCCTCAAACCATCGGCGTTATAACAAATGTCACGAAATCGGCGACCAAACAGTTTGATGGCTATGCTTCAAATCCCGCTAAACAAACACTGTTAATAGGGTCATCAATCGTCAAGGGCGTAAATGAAAGCGGCTTAGATCCCTCTGTACAGGTTATGTGTTGCAGAGGAGCTAAGATTATGGACATTCTAGAGGTTCTATACTCCATAGACCTACAGAATTATAGAAATATCATCATCATGGCAGGTACGAACAATTCGAATAGTCCGATCGGTGAGGTGTTGCATGACTTTGACAAATTACTAAGTGACCTACACACGCTGGCACCGCAATGTCAGTTGTACATCTGTCAGCTGTGTCCACGGGGTGACGATCGAAAGCGTAATGACTTCATCACTAGATACAATCGCCATTTAGAGGTGCGGGAGCAGTTCTTGGACTTCACTCTTATTGAGTCGGCGGACTTATTTTATTCACGAGCGGGTATGATAAACAATTCCCTGTTTTATGCAGATAAAGTGCATATAAACAAAACCGGATCTTCTCTACTGGTACGTTGCATAAATGATTACGTGACCATTCTTCGAAACGCGGTGTGTAGGTTTTGTGGTGAGCCCAATCACAAATCATCCATGTGTCGTCATGGTCAACTGGTTCAATGCTATTCCTGTTACGGCTACGGTCATAAATCAAATCGGTGCCTTGGACATTAATTGGCCGGCCAAGAAGGAGCGCCTATTGTAAACAAACTGTGTAAAATTAACAAAAATATTTCTCAAACAAAGTATAATAATAATAATAATAATAATAATAATAATAATAATAATAATAATAATAATAATAATAATAATAATATTAATAATTGTACGTGTATTTATTCCACGGAATATATGTATAATGTTGTAACCAGTAACAGATATGATTTATTAAGATATTTCGATGATGAGAATAATAGCCGTATATCATCAAATTATGACCATCCACCTATCAGTTCAAAGTCTCCTTCTGTTGTATTAGGAACTGCTAGTGCTACTTGTACTGTCACTAATACAGTAACTGTTATCGCTAATGTTAATTCTATGACACCTACTACAAAGTGCTGTCTTGATGATGATACAAGTCATATACCTATTGCCATTCCAAATGATGTTCCATGCGCCCCTGATAGCGCTTGTATACCCGCCAGCCCATGCGCCCCTGATAGCGCTTGTATACCCGCCAAGACATGTGCCCCGTTTAGTGTTTGTATTACAGACAGCCTGTGCACCCCTGGTAGTGCTTGTCTTACCGCCAACCTATGCGCCCCTGATAATGCTTATCTTACCGCCAACCCATGCGCCCCTGATAGCGCTTGTATACCCACCAACACATGCGCCCCTGGTAGCGCTTGTATACCGGCCAACTCATGCGCCCCGGGTAGTGTTTGTATACCCGCAAACCCATGCACCCCTGAAAATGCGTGTATACCCGCCAACCCATGCACCCCTGATAATGCTTGTATACCCGCCAACCCAGTTGTCGCATCTCCACGCGTTCATTATAGTGCTCATATTACCACATTTCCACATACCGCTACTAGTGCTAATCTATGTTATGATAATAATAATAATAATAATAATAATAATAATAATAATAATAATAATAATAATAATCTCTCCTTTGCAAATAATACCATGAGTGGAGAGAATTGTAATATGAGGATTACGGATAATAATTATCTAAAATTCGTAAATATTTTCTACTACATGAACATGTCCAAAGTAAGTTTTCTAAATTTCATCAATATTATTTCATACTGTGTCGTTGGAAAGATAACCGACCAACAAACACATGCAAGTGTTAGGTCACCTCTTGATCAATGGAAATGTAACAATGCTTTTATCAAATTAACAAAACAATATGACTCCCCATTGTTCAATTCAAATGCGAAAGGCATACGCATAGGCCACTTAAACGTACAGCACTTGTTGCCCAAAATAAGCCAATTGAAAATAATGATGGAAACAAGCATAAAACAAATTGAAATTCTTGGTACAACAGAAACTTTTCTTAGCAGTATCTCGACTAATAACCTAATCGAAATTAATAGCTATAATATCGAGAGAAAAGATAGGTCAAATCGCTCGGGAGGCGGCATTGTAGTTTACGTTGAGGAGAGCCAATCATATTTTAGGAGGGCGGAGCTAGAATCTGAGACTTTGGAGGCACTATGGATTGAAGTTAAGCCGTACAAAACAAAACCATTTTTATTAGGCTGTGTTTATAGACCGCCGGATTCACCGTCTAGCTGGATCGACGAATTCGAATCTTTACTCGAGGCCGCATATTTATATAATACTGATATTGTACTGATAGGCGATTTTAATATAGATTTTAATGTTCCCATAATAGCAAAATGGCAATCATTAATGGATGCATTTCACTTAGTGCAGTTAATAGATAAACCGACCAGAATAACAGAAACGACTGCTAAAATAATCGATCATGTATATTGCACTGAAAAAAGCAAGCTTACTTCTGCGAGTGTAGGCGAGCTTGCGCTAAGCGACCATTTCCCCGTATTTGCAGTGCGGCATAGTGTCACTAATAAAACTAATAGTCATCATTCAATAAAATACAGATGTAAGAAAAAATTTAACAGCAACAAGTTTATTCAAAATTTATTAGAATATAATTGGGATATAATTAATTTCGTCAACGATCCAAACGAAGCACTAAGCGTTTGGCATGAAACATTCCTTAATATTTTAAATAACCACGCCCCGATTGTCGAGCGACGAGTTAAAAAGTACTCCCAACCTGGATGGATGAACCAAGACATCTTGAAAACGATGAAAGACCGAGATTATCACAAAAAGTTTAAAAATATTGTCAAATACCGGGAATTGAAGAATAAGGTAATGTCATTGATAGAAAACGCGAAGCGGCACTATTTCGGTATACAGCTGACAGAAAATAAGCATAATCCTTCAAATATATGGAAGATCTTAAAAAGCATCAGCCCCAAAACAAACAAAATGCCATTAATATTATTAGATAACCAGGGAAACGAGGTTAGAGATACCGGACAACATTGTGAGATGTTCAATAAATACTTTGCTACTGTTGCATCCGACCTTGCGAATGCCATACAAAATAAAAACCACGCGATTTCACAGGATCTTGTAATGCATGTTAACAGTAGAGTTCCAAACGATGTCCAGTTTAAAATACCTGGAATAACAGTAGATTATGTTTACCGTGAAATTTCCCGTTTAAAAACTAATAAATCCGCAGGGTATGATACTTTGAACGCGCATTTCCTAAAGCTGGCCGCTCCAGTTATCGCACCATCAATCACCGCCATTATTAACAAGAGTATTGATACAGGAGTATTTCCTACCATGTGGAAATGCGCAAAAGTTAAACCCTTACACAAGTCCGATAATAAAAGCGAAATTAGTAATTATAGGCCCATTTCTATTCTGCCAATTTTATCGAAAATTCTGGAAAGACATGTACACAATTATCTATATAAATTTTTGACTACATATGATCTATTATGCGAATCTCAGTCAGGCTTTAGACCCAAACACTCCTGCGAAACCGCGTTGCTAAAATTAATAGACACGTGGCGATTTGCAGTCGATAATGGAGAATTCGTTGGAGCTATTATGATAGACTTCAGAAAAGCGTTTGACCTTGTAAACCACGACATACTGCTACGAAAACTAGGCATTTATAAGTTTCATGCATTTGCGCAAAAATGGTTTAGATCGTATTTAGAAAACAGACAGCAGTATGTTTCAATCTCGGACAAAACATCTGGCATGTTACCAGTCACGGTAGGCGTACCGCAAGGCTCGGTGTTAGGACCTTTGCTATTTATTATCTACGTGAATGACCTCCATATGAATCTTACCTGTAATGTCGATATGTATTGTGACGATACAACCATGCATTGCCATTTCGATAATGTAGCAAATATAACTGAAAAATTAACAGCTGATATGGCATCCGTCCATGATTGGTGTCAAAACAATAAAATGGTTATAAATACCGACAAGACCAAATTACTAATGATAGGCACTAAATTCAAACTAAAACAGATAAATCCGGAAATTAAAATATCTATCGTCGATGGAGAAATAGAAAGTGTAGAAAATGCAAAACTCTTAGGCTTAAATATTAACAACAATCTCTCCTGGCAACAACACATCAACAAAATTTGTAGCAAAATATCTTCCCTAATTTTTATGTTAAAGAAAAATAAACGGTACATGAATGTTGAGCAACGAACCTTATTTTACAAATCATACATACTTTCGCACATTGATTACTGTTCTCTCGTATATTACGCAGGTATGCCAACATTGTTGAGCAAACTAGAAAAACTTCAAAAACGTGCAGCGAGAATCATCTTAGACGTCCCACATAGAACACCATCGCGGCAATTATATGATGAATTGAAATTGACGCCACTATCACAACGTATAACTATTAAATCAAACATTATGACATACAAAGCACTAAACAACCATACACCTAAGTACATCAGCGACATGCTTACACCCATAGAGACAGCACACACATTACATCTACGATCTAAAACTAATAGCCATTTGAAGCCTCCGAAAATACGAACCAACTATGGAAAATACAGTTTCACATACACAGCTAGTCAAAATTGGAATTCCCTTCCTACGTGTGTTATAAATTCAGAAACGCTATCATCTTTTAAGCACAACATGCACATACATACACACTTTCAATGATTTTATGCTTTGTTTCAACGTACCTGCATTAATAATAATAATAATAATAATAATAATAATAATAATAATAATAATAATAATTAATAATAATAATAATAATAATAATAATAATAATAATAATAATAATAATAATAATTTATCGATTGCAAAATATAATAGTATCTAACCATAAGAGCCGAATTTAACCTGCTCGGGGCCCAGGGCTAATAACTTTCTGGGCCCCAGTGTTCATTAATCTCCCGAAACTAACGGACTTCTCCGGGTTTATCTATGCCCCGCCCATCTCTATCGAAGCTCCACCTACTCATCATTCGTGTTGGAATCGGTCGATCTCCGCAGATTTTGGATATCATTTTATAGAAAACTAAATAAACTATTGGATATTTTGAAGCTAGTTTGTCTGAGTGCTGTATCTGCCTAAGGCAGAAACGACACCCAGTCAAATTAGTTTCAAAATACTCAACAGCATGTTTATTACATTAGCATAGAATTACAAATACATACTTATTATTGTCGTCTTTCCGCCATTTGATATTTGATATTGAAATGGTTGAAAATAGGTTTTCATTGCAACAATTATGTATAGTTTTGTATATATTTTGTGCATGATTTGTAAATTTTGTAAATATAATTCTAATTAGTTCATATAGTTATTTGGCGAGGGCCTCTGGGAGATCAGGGCATTGCTCTGAAGATTTACCCTCGATAAATAAAGATTCTTATCTTATCTTATCTTATCTTATCTTATATTTGAACTCTTAACTTGAAATTAAGTTTAGCTTCTAGCCAACCACACTAAGAATGCATGGTCCCAGTTTGGTGATTCTACCTTCTTACATTGGTGAATTATCTACAAATATACGTATTCAGGTATGCACTAAGGGACCCTGTGACATAACGTTTTGACCTTTGGTTCTCCATTTAAATTTTTTCTAAACGCACATAATATGAATGTATGTGCCAAATTTGTTGATTGCACATCATATGACTCCGGAGATATGCCTCGGTCAGACAGACCGACTGCCCGACCGATCGACCAACAGACAGACAGACAGACAGACAGACAGGCAGGCAGGCAGGCAGGCAGGCAGGCAGACAGACAGACAGACAGACAGACCAACAGGGCAGGCGGCCGGGTGGACAGGCAGGCAGACACATAGGCAGACGGGGAGGCAGGGAGGCATGCAGGCAGGCAGGCAGGCAGGCAGGCAGGCAGGCAGGCAGGCAGGCAGGCAGGCAGGCGGACAGATAGACATACACTGATGTATATCAGGATAGAAATGTTGCTGACTGATTCTTCTGGCTTAAACAACAACAGCGTAGAGCAATATTGTTGAAACGATGAATGCAGCAGTCATCAGCCTAATTATCTAGATAACTGTATCTATCGATCATACAGTGTGCAACGAGGGGACTTCAAGAACGCAGGACTGTGTACACTCAAATCAAGAATGGACCTGAGGAAGCTGGCTGAGAGCAAGACACAGTGGTCAAAAGCGAAGAAGGACTGATTGCAGCTGTAGGATGTTCCTACTACTACAGCCGCAGAATACAGCAATACTACAATGTAAGGACCGTGACTCTGTCAGCGTACGGTTGAAAGTCATTTACCTGCCCATGGACGAGGCTACAGCTTATGCATTTTAATGTCTAGAGTATGTCATCACACTTATATTACCATGTTTAACCAGTTGCTATAGCTAACTCGTGCTGCGAGCTGGAATCGTCACATCCCTGATAGCCAGATTTCATGACACCATTTATTGCACTACCCTCATCGGACAATTGCCATTCAGTTCGCATGAGGTCTCATTCAACTGTGAAGCCATATGTCTTCAGAAAGACGTGCCTATTACCGACATCACAGAGTGTGCCAACACCTTTCTCTGCCATTGGATAATAGCATTGTTATCCACATCCTCTCAAAGGGGTTTTCCAAGAGTGTCATTATTATCATGGTGCGTTTGATTTAGGAGAAATATCGAGGATCAGCGATTATTTATAGATGATCTTACTGTATACCATGAACTGATGCTAGGAGTTCATGATTCGGTGTTTAGTGGCTTGTTGAAACAATAATGTGTAAGGCAGCGTGCATTGTTCTCCCTATCATTTGCCAAACATGACCGTCACAATATTAATCCACAGGTGCAAGTATGATATTCACTGATGGCAAACTGATTAAAATAAGCCGCTCAAGAAGACCATCAAGTTGTTATTTACTATGACTCTTCCGAGCAAGGAGATTCAGATTATGACATAACAACAACATCTTAGCCATAATACATAATATCCTTTATATTTATATTGATACAGAAAATCTTCGCTATCATACATAACAGCTGTTATATTTATATTGATACAGATAGTCTTCACCATCATACATAACAACCTTTATATTTATATTGATGCAGATAGTCTTCGTCAACGTACCGATCCATCGACCAACAGATAGACAGACAGACCAGCAGGGCAGGCGGATTTCGCCATCATACATAACAGCCTTTATATTGATACAGATGTATGTATGATTACTGTATTCTGCGGCAGTAGTAGTGGAAACATCCTACAGCTGCAATCAGTCCTTCTTCGCCTTTGCCCACTGTGTCTTGTCCTCAGCCAAAATCTGTATCTTCCTCAGGTCCATTCTTGACTTGAGTGTACTTAATCCTGCTTTCTTGAGGTCACCTCGTAGCACGCTTGGCAGATTTATGCAATGGCGTCCTCTCCTGGCTCTGTATTTGCTGGCTCCGAGTAGGGCGAATTCCAAGGCTCTCTGTGCTGGTGTGTCTTCCTGAATCCTTAGCACATGGCCAAACATGGACCATCTTTGCTGGGCGAATTTTACAGACAGCGGCGGCGTATTACACATCTTGCATAGTGCATCGTTGGAAATTATGCTCTCTGGTCATCGGTGTCCAGTGATGGTGCATAGGTGCTTGCCGTGGCAAGCGTCAAGTTTGTCTAGAGATGCCTTTGGATCTGCCCAGCTGTTACAGTTATACATCATCAAGGATACGCAGGTTGCATTGTATAGACGTCGTCTTTTTACCAAGGGCATCTTTGATCTACGAATCCATAGCTTCCAGAAGGACTAGAAAGCTATGTTCCCCGTGATGCAGCATGCAGCAATGTCAGCAGCACTGCAAAGCAGCGAGCCCAGGATTTTACCTTTCCTCCATGGTTCACCGCCACGGAGTGGATCGTCATTTTCTTTATTTTTATACTTTGTCGATAGGTAAATGTGGGTGAAGTCTGCTTCGGATTCATTAATAAAGAGATTCTCAATTTTTAGCATCTGTCGAGTTCTGGATTCCATGTCCCATTCACGTCACATCTAGGCTGGTTTATATATATTTCAGTCTATTATTGGTAACTTCCCAGTATTACACTGGTACCCATTTATACTTATGGGTGGAGAGAGGCAGCAAGGAGAAGTAGATTGCCTGTTTCCACCGATTTATCGTTTGCCAGCTGATCGCCTGACAGTTGAGCGGGATTTGAAGCCTGTCCATCTGACTACCAGTCAATCACGATAACACCACGGCCATTCGTCTCCACTTTGGGGCATCGTAAATAGACGAAGAGCACTTTATATATGTGCCATCATATCCCAATGTGCGGTACCGCGTATGAGAGTGTACTAATTTATGCGAGACATTGGTAAAGAGGACGCAAGCAAGAGCAATGATGGTAACAAGGATGTAATTATCAAGCATTATGGCACAGGATACGAGGTACAAGATTTCGTAGCTAGGTATGTGTGGTAGGCAATACACCAATAATATTGCAATAGCCTGTGGTAACCATTTGTTAATCGTAAAAGAAATTAAAGAAGTTTCGGTTAATTAACTCTTTGACCCTAAAATTTGTTCAAGAAAATTTAAATTCTTTCATGAAAATGCATCAGTCCATCCGCCCGTCCATCCATCAATTTGACCATCCGCTTGCCCACCCACTCTCCCACGCCTCCGCCCGCCAGTTTTCCCGCCTGCTTGCCCGCCCGTGTGCACACAGGCACGCACTCATGCACGCACGCACGCACGCACACGCACGCACGGACGAACGCACGCATGTACGCACGCACACAGATATTTCCTGGTGGGACTAATCCAAAATATTAATCGGACTTCTGTAGATAACACAATGCGTGTGTACATATACGGATTAATCAGAAACACCGTGTTTGATATCAGGGTGGAGTGACGCGTGACAATTGAATGTGTGCTTGGTATGTGCTGTGGACGTGACAATGGGATAGGTGGCTTTATGATAGCATCTCTCTGAGTGTGTTATATTAAAAAACAACGGTACTTTAGAAGAATAAAGTGCTATCGAGCCCACGCCAAAGCTGGTGAAGAGTATGATAATAATGCTGGCATAATGAGCATAACTTGACTCCTTCAGCAGATCAAAGTGGAACGCTAAGTAGGATGTGATCAGGTCTAGACAAATCTGTGTTCAATTCAAAGCAGAGGAAAAGAGGAAGTTAGAGTGATTGAGTGAAGTGCATGTGTCAATCAGCGTATTGGACTTGTTATTAAGTGGAACTACCCCTCTTATCAAAATGGATGGTTGACACGCGTATGGCATGAGGCATGGGGTGGGCTATACCGAGTACGGCGGAGATATACTGTTAGGAAAGTAAAAAACAATGAAATCAAACATGTCAATGTTCAAAATATGTACAGGCAGGGTAGCGGTGGATAAACTATGGGTGCGGCCAAACCGTAGGCCGCGCTATAGGGATACACAATGAGAAGGGGAAAACATGTGTTGGCGGTAGGGCGGTGGCTGGGTGTGGATTGGGTGGGGGTGGCGTGGCTATCGACCCCATTGTTCCCATCTTCCTACGCCTCTGACATGATATATAATTAATGGTCTAAGAAAAGAAGCTGACAACGTTAGCTGTAATGCTAAACCAGGTCAAATACCAATATCAATGCATGTGGCAGCAACAGCGCCCAGTCAAATTAGTTTCAAAATGGTCAACAGAATGTTTATTAAATATTAAATCTCTCAAAGACATGCCACTCGTACTTGACAGACATTTCAATATTCACGACTGAGCTAGATACCTCAAAAGCTATCTCATAATGATTGTGATATCAGCTTACTAGCGACGTAATTGATTATAATGTCAGATACTTGCGTGACAAATAGGATCTCTACATTATTAGTTTGGGTGGATGATTCTTGAACAAGACTCCTGACCTTTATTGGCCAATTTTAAGCTTCATAGCATAGCCAGAGGAGAACCTTTGTTTGTTTGAATGTGCGTGAAGGCATCAACGTAACCGCTGAGAACAATGCACTCTTGACCAAATATGATTCAACTACAAAGATAGGAAATGTGGATACTGTAGTCTCCGATCAATCGGCCGACCGATTCACAAAAATTGCATATAATCCAATATGTCCGCCGAGCCAATGTACCAGTTACATTTTAAAGCAGCACGATATTTGATCTCAATGGTCCCTATCCGCTTCTGTTATTATGTTCGGCATTATCGTTTGGAGAAGATTCGACATTTTCAACGTTTTGTGGAAGAACATGTGTGATCAGGATGTTTTGGAACCCTTAAGAATGGTAAAGCTGAATTTTTAAGATAACAAAAATGCCTGCAGCACCGTACGCGGAATTGCACAATGAAGAAAGCTGAGAAGATATTGAAATACGAGAATATCTCGGACTGATGCATATATAATGTTGTTTCTTACATTTCAACGTCTCTAACTAGAGGCACACTTATAGGCGTATACATTACCATATCTTCCAGTGAACTATTCTGGGAATGTCGATAAACTCGAGTCGGCGCTGTGTCAGGTGATGAAAGCTCGATGAAAGCTTGATTATAGATCACATCGTGAAATTCTAAGAAAACCAACAACATTGTTTTAATTATTTTTATCATCATGTTTGCAACATTTAAGGATAGTACCAGTCTATCACATACATTTACACAATTACCATTGAATACTTTGCTACGTTGATGATTCGAATATCTATGTTAGGGTTGGGTTGGGTGGGGTTGGCCTGTAGGTAAGTGGTAGGTGGGGCCTACGCACAATTAATCCACCACCTGATTTTAACAGAAGCAACACGTATTGAGTTATGATTTTACTTGCATTAATAAACGGCATATCGGATTCCTATGGGTATATGGTGCTGCAAACAAACGATTTGTTATGGTGTTGAAGTCTCAGGTATTCACTCACCTGCATATTAATTATCACACATTATGGCTCCCTTATTATAGTCAGCGGGATGTAAAATTAGATGAATGCTTCACATGTGTAACGTTTACTGAAGCTTTCATACGAGGATTTCTGTGAATGTCAACATTCTGAGCGTTCCTAGTTATTTCAGTGTTTTTCTATATACATAAATATGGTGCAATGAGTCAAATCCTTTCATGATAGCGCAGGTTGTTGATCCGAATTTGTCCAGTATTGGTCCAGTACGGGCCCAGTAACGTGTACTATCAGGATTAATATGTAATATTTGTTTGACAGCACCAACAAAGCGCTGTCAGATGAATAGATGCATAACCACTTAAATAGCTGGCACTACAAACATGGTGTGTTAACGACAAACACATACCACAGCATCATCAACTCGGTATTGAAGCATATTGCGAACGTGTTAAAAGACTTTCACTAATCACTTCATCCTTTACTGCTTTAGAGTGATAACAATATGACCGGTTATTTTCAGTTGTTACTGTGTTTGAGCATGAATCACATACGAGCTCACATAATTTCGCGACATGGTCAGATCTGTCACGTGTTCCTTCGATCAAAATCAAGAGAATTGCATTAAATTACATTAACTCTTTCATTTTGAATGACCCAAACTGACAATGATCACCTAAAGTGTATGCCTCTCTGGGATGTACAGTTTAATAAACACTATGTACTAAGGTTGTCTAATACCGTGCGTTTGTCTATACATCAGGATCTTTCATCTGGCTAGTGAGATAACACATACGCGTCTTTATAGTTACGGTAACACTTTATTACTGTACAACTTACGCTGGGGCACTGTCGCTGGCTCGTTTGCACAGTTGGCCACCATCCACAGTTTGATATTCAAGTCGCAGAGTGGGACCAACTATCCAAAACAACGAGTGACCGTGCCCAACGCCAAACTCCAACTGACTGCCGTCCCATGTTCCATTAGAAACATGTGACGTCAGTCCATAGTCACACACCTTGGTGACACAGTATATACAGTACGTATTACTAGATTAACTAAAACAATAACGTATGGACACAATATATTCAACAATCCTCTTTTGTATAAGCCTACGGTGTATATAATCGGTAGTTGTGTGTGTAAGTCAATGGCGGTGCGTGTCACTGTCAATGTATGTTAGTTCACTTGTGTGTTTATCTGTGAGCGTGGCTTGTTCATATACTCATGCATGTGATGTGACTGTCCTGTGCGCGCGTTCATGGGGTCCTCTGTGTTCTCCTTTATCGGCGTGTGTGTATATCCATTTCTGTCCTGGAGTGTGCTGTATATATTCTGTGTCCTGGTGCGCATGTGGTATATGTCTGTTTATGAATCGTGTGGTCTGTTGCGTGTCCTTGTGTGCGTCTTTCTGTGTGTGCTCAACCTCTCCCGTCATCTGTACCATATTATCCCCTGCTTCCCCTAGGATACTCCGTATCCTGTGAAAAGGTAAAACATAGAGACAACGTTATAATTCTTTAGCATCAGGTAATTTTCAGTGAGTTCAGTACAAAGACAATCTGGCATCATATTTAACATCGAAATCCTAGAAACAATCCTTTTAACAATATTTGTACATTAGAACTTTAAAGGAGAACGCCAGACCCCCACCCACGCACCCCCACCTCCCCCCATTGTACTGCTTGATATTGCATAAAATCTACACTGAGTAACGTTTCAAAAGTATAATTATAGCCTCTATAATAGAATTAGAGGTATGAATAATCTTTATCTTAAAATGTACTATATTATCAAACTTTCTCTTCCTTAGTGGAACGCTTGACGTCACAGTTCGAATTAGCTGGAAGAAACTTATAGAGCCATAGCACTTGTATACAATTTATTAGTCCTTAAATACCAATGCCCCAGAAACTTATTATACAGAAATTTTGATATGTGCTCAACCACAGAATTGTGTGTTTTATTCAAAACACATCTTGTGTTCTCCTTTAAGTAGCGTGCAATATTATGATATTTTAGGATACTAGTTAATAATATCCCCGCTTTCAATCAAACATCATTGCTCGTGCATCCCTGATTATGCACTCATTCATTATTACTAATTCATACATTACTACCCCTTCATACATTAGTATTTATTCCCAGTTTATTATTCATTGATATTCCCCATTTTTAAACGTTTTATGAGAGAATGAATCGGTCGGATTATCATGTCACCAGGCAAGATATACGGTTTCGAGTTGGTAACAGCAGCAGACAAAGACATTAACAGATACCGTTTACAAGTTTCCAGGAACATCTTTCCGGAATAATATTTCCAAAAAGATTTTTCCAAATGCAAACGAAAGCCGGAATCAGCGGAGGTAGTATTGTGTGCACCCAATACTGCCATCCTAGATACCAGGCTATTATGCAAGTAATCTTTGCTTGCACACCAAAATCCATGCATATTTCCTGCATGAACCAAGATACAGACATGGTTACATCGGATACTTAACGATTTCACATTTAGACCATATACTGGACTCATTAATAGTCACTTTGATACAATAAACTCACCTTTATCATGGCTTATTCATTACATTATGTACATACTATCCTCGCCTCGTGTTTCAATCGTCGCTTGCCTGCTGCCTGTCCTGCAAAATAAAAGGCGAAGAACACATAGCAGAATCATTTTAATCAAATACATTACCATATGGTTTCCTTATTTTTAAGATGGGTGAATATTTGAGTATCCCTCTGAACATAAACAGCACTTAATTATTATCAGATCTAATAAACATATAACTTAAATATGATACACTATGCGATACATATCACCTTTATTACTGGATACCATGATTTTCATTAGCAGTGCCATGTAATTAAATTATTCTACAATATCTTATGTATCATCTAGAAATAGTATTGATCAAGGCGAGATGGTCTGGTTTGGGCATCGGGAGATTTCCTTCAATATCTCCTACTGCGGGGTTTGTCTGGGGTTTTCCCATTGTTCTGGCAAGGCTGTTAAGTTCTTCATTTATTTGCAGTAATAACTCTATATCAGTCCGTGTAACCTGCCCATTAGTTAATTTCTCTTGTGCTATGCTTGCCAGATCATCTAGATATTTTAGCTTGTTGCTATGCGTATTTAGTGCATTTGCATAAGTGACCTGAGAACATACATTACATTCACATTTGTTTTCTTTATTTTGACCATTCATGTCTATCATTGGATTTCTGCTGTGATGAATTGTAGCACATATTACAAAAACACTCTGCATCTCTTTGATCATTTGACCTCTGTTTGTGTTCATATTGACCATTTGACAATGTATAGCACTCATTACAATCACAATATTTATTTGCTTTCCTCTGATCATTTGACCTTTCAACATATTTAGGTCTATACAGTGATGAACCATTGTACTCATTGACTTTAGCATGTTTATAAGTTTCCTGTTGATCATATCATCTGAAACCGGAAGATCATTTCATCGATTTCTATGACCTAAATCCATTAAGTATTGATTATAAATAATGCATGGTGTTATATGTTCACTGCTGCTTTGAAAAGGATGCGACAATTCTTGTTAGGAATAAAGTATACATTGTTTCGTAGGTTTGATTTGGCACATCATGTTCATTGGTCAAGTATTTCTGTCGCATCTGTCTATAGCGACATCCCAGGAGCAGAAGTATGCCAGCTTCTGTGGGAAATGACGCTATCAGAACATAGGTCTGTGAAATTGAACACAACCAAAGAAGGGCCAAAACACACCGCATGATGATTTTGTATAACCTAATTAAATTAATTTAATATTTGCATATTTTTGAATTCCTAGATATTAAATTTCGTTGTGGAAATTCACTATCTTCAATTTCCATGAGCATCAATTAGTGGCATAATCACGTGAATGATTGTTGTGCTAATGACGTTGACAATCACGTGAATGATTGTTGTGGTATGACGTTGACAATCACGTGAATGGTATTCTGTTGTCGATGATTGAAAGCTCGCAGAAGCTCATTCAGACACCGCCATATTCCTGAGATGCAAAGGAAAAATAGAACTTGAATCGAAGCTGATCAGTGGCGCAAAGTGGCCCAGGTACAGAATGTGAGTGGGTCCTGGAGTTGGGTGTCGCTCTCTCAAAATGTAATAGAATGGGTGTGGGTGTGGGGTGGGCTGGGGATGTCCTCCATATGGGCAATTTTGAATTTTAGATGCTCTGAGAAGCCATCTGCTGGGTTCTGAGTGGTAAAATATGTTTATTTTACTGGGACACATTATTATCAATAAATACATTTCTAAACGTCTAGATAAAAACATCATTGGGTCAACGCTAACGGCCCCAAATAATCGGAGCCCAGGTTCATTGAACGTATTGAACTTGTCATTTTTATGCCACTGGAGCTGACATTCCACTTCATAACTTTGTTAGACGCCAGTTTCATGCAATCCAAACATACATTTTAATTCAAAACACATGATAAAACCTTCTTCTGGCGGCCTTTGTGTGATCGCCTTTTGACTGTTTGACTGATTGAATGACAAATAGACAGACGGACAGACCGATCGAGTGAATGACCTATACTATTTAGTTGCGAGTTAAAACTAAAACGTATGAAGAAAAACACATGTTACTGAATAAATCAAGTTAGTTTACACTATGCATTCTCTCTATTCACTGTAACACGCTATTCCAAAATGAACAGCGATTACATGCAGTGGAACATACTACTGTCTCTGTAAATATTAGCTATATTCTAAATTATAACGAATCAGTGAGAAACACAGGACCTGGACCGATTTCATATCACTATTATCAACCGAGTATAATATGATAATTTTTGACAAGGTTGACAAAAGTGATATGAAATATGACCGAGTTTGAGATTCTATTTATCACAAAAACTGATAGTTTGACAAAGGTTTAATACAGCCGATCTAAAAAGCCCGTTTGAGCGTACAATTTGGACCGTTTTTGTCGCTGTGAGGCACCACATACTAAATGTTCTGACAACTAAATAATAACAAACAAAACATCGTTATTCCGCACTTGAAATTACCTTTAATCCAACTTTTACTATTTCTGCGTCTATCATGAAAATATACAAATGTATTTCATAACTCTGTAGTATATATATTACACAATCTAAATCAACAACATAACACATCCCGTATTATTTACATTTTCGTTGTCGTCGTCGCAAGGACACATTTGCAGTGTTACTGGCATCTGAAATTATAATTCGTTATCTAAACAATGACAATACATATTACACGTTATCTAAATAATGACAATCTTTCGTTGACTGTTCCACGTGTGTTCATATAGAGAAATAGCGAACGGGGCTGTAATCCTTGTTTATATGGTAAATGTCGAATAAAAAATGGCAAAAAGAGTCAGCTAAGAGCTTGCATTTGGCTGGTTGCCAATTTTCGATTTATATGCTTTAACTAGCTGATCGATTCAGAACTATTGCTGAATGAACAAGGAACTTTGGCATGTGGGCGCGTGTGTATGTGACTGTGTGCATGTTAACCTGAGGTTTAATGGCGACATCCTTAGGAAATTGTTAAAATAAATTAATATCATTGTGTAACTTGTAACAGTTTCTACACTTAACACGTCTGCCAAATGTAGGCTCAGCGATCTAATCTAGTTTACACAATATATGCATTCTGAGACACACACGCACAGCTAAATAGTATCTCTCTCTCTCTCTCTCTCTCGCTCTCTCTCTCTCTCTCTCTCTCTCTCTCTCTCTCTCTCTCTCTCTCTCTCTCTCTCTCTCTCTCTCTCTCTCTCTCTCTCTCTCTCTCTCTCTCTCTCTCTCTCTCTCTCGAGAGAGAGAGAGAGAGAGAGAGAGAGAGAGAGAGAGAGAGAGAGAGAGAGAGAGAGAGAGAGAGAGAGAGAGAGAGAGAGGGAGCGGGATGCAAGCTGGAGGGGGGAGGGAGAGGGAGAGGGGGAGGAGAGGGAGGGAGGGAGGGAGGGAGAGAGAGAGAGAGAGAGAGAGAGAGAGAGGGGAGCGGGATGCAAGCTGGAGGGGGGAGGGAGAGGGAGAGGGGGAGGAGAGGGAGGGAGGGAGAGAGAGAGAGAGAGAGAGAGAGAGAGAGAGAGAGAGAGAGAGAGAGAGAGAGAGAGAGAGAGGTGATGGAGTAACATCGCTTGCTATCTTGGGAAATTCCGTAATTAGACCCCAGGTTAAATTAACAAATTAGAAATTTATTGCACTATTTCCACGAATAGTTAGCAACAATGACACCAGTCGGAAATGTTACACAACTCTCAACTTGAATAAAATGGTCATTCAGGCTAAATGACTGAGGATGCATAGTTACAGGTAAGGTCAATCTATATACTGTCGGATAAAGTAAACGAAGGTAACAGATTCGAACATGTTCTCGACTTATGGGCTAAAGATATTGCTCTGTGAATATAAACACTATCTCAATAGCCATACCACAGAACAGAGAAGACGAAACAATGCAGAGATCCGACGTCTCATTCAAGTAAGTGACGTCATAAGCGATTACGTCACATATAAGCTGATGTCACAATCAAAATACATAATGAATGACTTATCTAGCTACGTCATGAAGATTGAAATGGTCGTCAAATATAGGAATTGTATGTCTTTATTATTTGATAAACAGTTTATTGAATATTTTGAACCTAATTTGACTGTGAGCTGTTGCTGCAATAGCCTATGCAACAATATCTCGGAGACAAAGCCGTTTCAAAATATTAAACAGCTTACTTCTATCGTTACCTTGAAATTGGGATTCTGGGAATGCAGGCTTTAAGGTGGTATATATAATTTGATTCCATCATAGCTAGCATTTTCATATTAACATCGCTGCAGCATTTACTGGATATCAACTGAGGTTCACAAACAACGAAACATGCCTATGGGATGTAAGTGTCAGGTTAGCAGAGATTTACGATTGAAATGATGTGCCGCAAAAAGGGTTGTTTTTTAAACTTGGCCTTTGTTTTAGCCGTGGCCCTGAACCAGGCCCAAGTTATATAATGGACCTTTGCACTGTTTTCACCCTTCATATGACGCCATAATCAACTGCGTGACTTATAGAATGACGCGTCATTAAGGCGTCATGAATGTCATAGATAAGCACGTCACGAACGGATAGTTCAAGACGGACTATGCGTTGTTGTACGAATTGCATGTCTTTACTATTTAATAAATATCATGTTGAATATTTTGAAACTAATTTGACTGGGCGCTGTTGCTGCCATAGGCAGAAACAGCACCACGCCAAAGTAGTTACAAAATATTCAACAGCTTAACTGTATAGTTTTCAGGAAATTGATAGTCAGGGCATTCGGGGATCGATCAATCCCAACACGGAAAAGTGTGGGCGGGGAATAACTAAAACTGGAAAGGTCCATTCAGATAGGAATAGTGATCGTCCATTGCACTACAGATGATAATTTCATTTCCTTTGTGCTTTAGGTAAAACCACCTTAAACGAGTTTGATTTTACTAGTAAATGTAGTACGATAGATTCTGAGTTCCTTCAACTCTGTTGCTAAACTACGAATTTTTAGTGAAAAGTAGGCTCCTATTTAGCAGATAATAATTATGCCCACACCTCTGATTATAGAAGCCATGCACATGCATACCTCTATTAATGCTGAATGATTCATCAGGACTCGTCAGCTACAGAACTGATGTTCTTTGGTTAATACCATATTGAGATAGTGTTGATACACGCTGTTGCTCTCAAATACAGCAACAGGTTTCAGCAGAATCGTGCTTAAAGTATAGGTTACACCAATCGATCTTCTACCAGCCATGCCATGTACTCCACACATGCATGCACCAGCCACCCTTCTACCGCTAACAACACCATTTCCACACCAACATGCAACAATAATATATGCACAAACAATCCTTCCACTAGCAACGACGACATTTCTACATCTACACGCGACAGTAATACACGCACCAGAAGTCAGTCTACCAACCACAACATTAACTTCCTACACACCCGCGGCAGTAATACCTGAACCACTACTCCTTCTTCCATCCACGACATTGACTTCTTACCTACACGCAGCAGTACCATATGCAGCCACAATCCTTCGACCAGCCACGAAAACACCATCATACATACACATCAGCAATACATACACCAGCAACCATCCCACAACTCCATCCTCTTCTTCGATCATGGCATCAGACGGACATCTGAGCTGTCCAGATGGAAGCGCTGTCAGGTGCAGATCCCCAACAGCGCCATACAGTTGTTGCTGAAAGTCTCAAGGCTGGGTGCAAATCTGTTTCTCCTAAGATGTTTGCAAGATGGCACTCTATCATAACTTGTCTTGTAGTCATGCGTTCATTACCATATTACCCATTACATTGATCTTAGTTTCGAATTGTGATGCTATTTGTGACACCATCAATACCTCCATCTTAGCACGTAGAGGCCAGTAGTCTACAAACCACCCTTCTACCAACCCTATCAACACCCCCACTCTTACACGTAGCAGAAGTTCACCAACAATCTTTCTACTAACGCTGTCATCATCTTCACCCTTGAACGTAACAGTAATACATCATTAATTCTACTACCATCCATATCAATGCAATAATACAACAACAATCCTTCTACCAGTCCCACCAACACATTCATGCTTACACATAGAGGCAACACATCACTAATCCTTCTATCAGACAAGATAACAGCACTACATCAGCGGCCCTTCTACGAGTCACGGCTATGTCTGTACACATACACTCAGCAGCAATACACTAAAATCGATTGAGCCGGCAGGAAAACACATACAAGAGCAAATGTGTTATTTACGGTTTCTTCTGTTCGGTACTTGCATCATTCCGATGTTCAGCTAAATGCATGAAGAAAGCGGATATCATCAAAGTTGTTATTCACTTATGTTTCTTGTAATGTCTGTACAATAGCCTATGGATATTAAACTCTGGTATTAGCGCATAGCACACACAATCGGAGTGAAGATCATATATTTAATTATTGATCAATGAACCTTTCCAAGTTTATCCATCGATCATTTGTCGTTATATGACGTCAGAACCAACTAAGCAACGTGTATGCTGACGTCATAACCATTGCGCCATCAATGATTCTATTAGGCCCGTCTTTAACTCTTAATATTCCGACACGTTGTACGAATTGTATGTCTCTAGTATTTAATAAACATGCTGTTGAATAATTTTGAAACTAATTTGACTGGCAGCAACAGCGCCCAGTCAAACTAGTTCCAAAATATTCAATAGCGTACCTGTAAAGCTTTCTGGAAATTGATAGTCAGAGAGTTCAGAGATCGATCGATCCCAACACGAGCGAGGTGTGGGTGGAACTTAGCTAGAAAATGGGCGGGACATGAGCTAAAAGTGGAAAGATCCATATCACGTGATTTTTAGGTGTTTTGAAAGCTGTATTTCATATGTGGAGCATCAATGCACAACACTCGCAGCTGGATATAGAAATATTTAGATCATAACAAAAATCAGGAATTTCCATAAATCTATTAACGTTATGCAATACATAGTGTTTTTCTTGTGACATTTCAGTGCAATAAATATGAGTTGTTCGTGTGTTTTTAAAACATCCTCAAAGACGAACTAATGAACATGTGCGAGTATCTAGTATGAGAAAATTAAGGAGGCGAAGTACTACAGCAAAGTCTGGGTGATGGGAAAATTCTCCAAAAACGACAACAAGATGAATGGTAGTTCGAGCTTACCATTGAATATAATCAAATACACCATACACACAGAATGAATGCTCAGTAAGGGAAGAGAAAAATCTGTGTCGAAATCTACAAAAAAAAAAATTACCAACAGTCAGAAAATATTGCTCAGCTTTTCAGTGAAAATCATAGAATATTCTATTAGTAGTATATCAATAAAATTCCAAAGACAGCATTTTAAAATTGCGTGTCTCGAAGTGTACCAAGCATTTCCTGTGAGGAACAACATTGTTATAAGAAAATGAAATATCTGTACCACATTACCGTGATAATATCTATCATGAAGTATGTACATATTATCTCCAAAATGCTTATAGTCAGCTACCTCTAGAAATAGAGGGATCCATTTCTAGTTATGCACCTCCCATTTTTGTTAAGCTCCGCCCACTTTGTAAGCAAGTCTGAATTGATTTACCTATTCAAATCCTCAAATTAGTTTCAAAATATTCAACGGAGTGTTTATTAAAATATAAATTTAGCAAAGACATACAATTCAGACACCTACTGTCTGCCATTTGCCATTTTCGTGATGGACCCACATCATTGTTTGTGACGTCAACTAACACATGCTGCATTTTGATTATGGCATCAGATATTTGAAGACAGATGGGACACGCCGATTAGATATGTTTGAACTGGCTGCTGGAGATTTCATGATGGACAATCACAAAACCAAACAGCATCATACACATGTTGACTAATTTCAAAGAAAGAATGGCTCATGTGACGACACTGCTGATGTCCGACATCATACGCGGACTGGTAGGAATCTGACGTGAACAGTATCCACTTTCGAACATATGTAAAGGATCATTGAACCAATTCAGGAATAGTATCAAATTTCAGATATCGTCATGTTGTGAAAAAGGTTACTACACCAACTCATCGCATGCTCATCACACGACCTCTTCCAACATGATGTAGAATTCCTTCGGTTTACATACCTCATATGCACACTTAGTCACACGCAGTGTATTCTTAGCTGTACCAACGTTGATAACTTTATTGATAATCTTCTGATAACCCTCTCATGTATGATGGGAGAGCAAACACAATTCCCACAAACTATTCTCAGTACACGGCAATAGCTATTTGAATTCATAAAAATATTGCTATCTAAATAGGATGCCATCAGGCCGTAATAATTTGATTTGATTTTAACAGCCTAAATGATTCATTGATTGCCTACCATGACGTTCTCTGTGAAAAATCACTAATCATTGTTACTGCTTAGACTTGTTACCATGCCGCTTACTACTGATGAAACAGCAGGAATGGGCACCCGACTTATTGAGAAGTTGGACCACGTTAAATAGTTAGCTAACTATTTTTCTTGTGTGAGAAACAAAGATTGTCTAGAAGGTTTATATAGAGTTAAAACATTTAGCAAAACTGTTTGCCATATAACGATATATAGACCAACTTATTATTGTGCTACATGCCATCTGATGAGCTCATTAAGTCTTGAATCCTGAACTCTCATACTATCAATTTTAAGGCAAGAATGCAAGAACAATGCCGAACCTTTGTTCTAAGCCAAACAGATACTGGTTTCAGGTTATTTCTATGTTGCGATTGCATTATTGGCACATGCTTGTTCATCGTGCCATTCTGGATGGTGTCTTCATCAGTCAGTAGATCAATCATATCGACTGCCAACACACTTTGAAACTATTCCGTTCGCAAACTACTCTTGAATTTAATGTATGATCATAAAAACTAATAGATATTGCGAAGAATTCCGAGTCTGGCATTTTCGTCTGTATTTTTCGAAGATCATGACGGTTGACTTCATGGACTAACTGTTTGGCGCTAATATCAAAGTAATTGTTGTGAACACCCAACTTTCATCTCAAGCTTATTGGAGATCAGAAATCTAGTAATATTACTGTTTAAAGTGTCCAGTAGTAAAGAAAGATAAGGTTCGAAATCTAATTGTGCTTTGAATAACTGTTAGGTCCTATACTTGTTTCTATGTAACTCGCCCTTTTTTACGTTATCAAACAAATCCTGCCTTCAACACACAGAAAATAGTTGTTGCATCCTGTGCCAAATTAGGTTTTATATTATAGTTTGGTTCTACTACGTGCTTTGGTGTAACATCAAGAACTCTAAGCAGAGACTAAAACAGTCCACCCATAACTGTGAAAGGAATGCATCGTCAGATAAATGTTGTGTTGTATTGAAGCGACATTCACACATTACATCAAAGTTAGTGTTTTACCTATATAAAGTTAAGGAGAATAATATTAAATCTGATTTACCGTATTTTATATCTTTGCATAATCTTTTTCTAAAAAACCTATATAATATTACCGTCTTTAAGTAACTTGCGTGTATTAAAGAAAGTTCAACATCCATATTATATCACTGGCATATAATAGAATCGATATAACTGTATGGTAAATGAATACATCAATATCTTAGCATCAAGTTTCCAGTCGGTCAATTGTTTAAAAAAAAAATAAAGTACGCCTTTCAACCCATCTTTTAAAAAGTGTATTTAGTTCAGGGGAAGCTCCCTGATGCACTAAATGCGTAGAAGAGATAAGTTGTATAAATATGTGCTTCATATAATATTTGAGGAAAGACAGTGGCTATTATAGCTCTAACCTATTGTATTAGCTTGATTGTTCTATGACAGAATATGGCGTGAATATTACGTTATGACCATTGCCGCTTTCCAGAAAACCAAGCTCTCTATTAATAGATAAACGGTTTTATTAGATCGCTCATCGCGCTGTAGCATTTACCGCAGGAACGTAGCAGCTCGATTTAAGTAGTTTATTGGGTTTTGTTTTATCCGTGTTATTTATTGAATAAGATGCCATGACGTCTCGCGCTGTAAGACAGAATTCTGTAACAAATATAGCTGGCTATTCTTGAGGCTACTATTCACGATGCAAGTTAATTTTGTCTGAAGGCCGCTCATGGATGTGCGTTTGTTGTTGGATATATTCATTCTGAAGAAAAGCACGCTTACCAGAAAGAGGATATAGCCACACCCTCACATATAACCCTAGAATGGCAGTAGGGCGTCGTGGGCTCATAATAAACAATCATAATAAATTTATCGCATTCCATCCAATATGCAATGGCCGATATTCATTAAACATTATTTCGATTATTTTGAAGACAAATTGTGCTGAAATTTGTCCCTGCCTGGAAAAGCAATGGGTTTCATCAAAATGCATTCTGTGTGTTAAATGTATGCCGGTGTTATCTCCCTTGAATAGGAATAAACGTAATGTAGGATGGTAGGATGGTAATGGTTAAAGAGTCGATTGCTTGGCTGAATATTACAATGGTAAGAAAGGTCACAGTTAGAACTAGAATGCACTTGAGGGAGATGTTAACTCAGACATTTGCGCTCTGTCTTGTCAACATACTTATTGACATCTGTATCCTATATTATTGATCGTTTGACCTATACTCAAACTCAATCATAAACTGCCGTAATATGAAGTCGTGTGCGAAATCTAATGATTCTACCTTCTTGCATTCCGGAGTTATGGTCAAAATGTGTATCCCAGTATGCACTTCGTGACCCCGTGACCTAGATATTTGATTCTTTGTCTGGAAGCTCATGAAACGTCTAACCACCTAATGAATAATATGATTGAATGTGCAAAATTTGGTGATTCTTCCTACGTGCATTTCCGGTTTCTGGCTGAAATGTGAATTTCTGGATGCATCTAGTGACACTGTGACCTAAATATTTGAACCCTTAACCTGAAATTAAACTTAGCTTCTAGCCAAGCGCAATATGAGTCACGAGTTGGTATTTCTACCTTCTTGCATGCAGAGTTATCCATAAAAATATGTATTCCGGTATGCACTAATTGACCATGTGACATCGATTTTTTTTTTAACTTTGAACCTCAATCTAAATATTGTCTCTAACCACCCATAATATGAGACAGACAGACGGACGGACGGACGGACAGACAGACAGACATACAGACAGACAGACAGACAGACAGACATACAAACAGTTTTAAACAGCAAAGCTTTCATCGATTGTATTGTAACGATGGAAACATCAGTCATCTGAAAGTTGTTCAGTTGTCCAGATGCGAGGCTACACCTTACGAATTATGTCTGAGTGTTTAGCATGAGATAACTCCGATAATCTCAGGAAGTTTATTTTGTATTCCAGCCCGGCCGGTTTGGAATACACCATTGTTTGTTTAGCCATTACCATGTTTAACCAGTTGCTATAGCTAACTCGTGCTGCGAACTGGAATCGTCACATCCCTGATACCCATATTTCCTGATTGCACTACCTTCATCGGACAATTGTCATTCAGTTCGTATGAAGTCACATTCAACTGTGAAAGCCATATGTCCACATAAAGACGCCCCTATTACCCACAGACTACTGAGAATGCCAAAACCTTTCTGTGCTATTGGATAATAGAATTATTATTTCACATCCTCTCATAGGGTTGTTCAAGAGGATCATTATTCTCATGATCTGCGTCATTTAGAAGAAATATTATGGATCAGCGGTTATCTATTGATGATGTTACTGTGTATAGATATCCGATGTTAGGAGTGATGCGGCATTGAGTGGTTTGTCGAGACATTAATGTGTAAGGCAGCGTACATTATTCTTCCTACCATTTGCCAAACATGACCCTCACATGTTCATACGACATTGGATCATGTGTAAGTCTGACTGTCACTGATGACAATCTGAGTAAAATATGTTCTTCCATAAGACCACCATGTTGTGGTCTTTATAGCAGCCTTTATATTTATACTGACACAGATATAGTCTTTGGGGTTCGAACACCAAAGCTCGAATTGGAAATCTCATTCACAATGTAATAAATATTCTATTGAATCACTTTGAAATAATTAACTTGGAGCTGTTGCCACCTATGACAACAACAGCTTCCTGTCAAACTAGTTTTAAAATATTCAACATTTTACCTATATGATTACCTCCCAGTTAAAATTCTGGAAATTTGGGGTTCTACGAATTAAAATGGAGAATTTACAGGTAGGAAAGTCATAAATAAGGGATTGGGTAATTATTATGTTAATTGATGATATGGGAATTGCAACATCTGATTATTCCACATTGCATATAATCATTTGTCAGAACAAAACGAAAAGTATATGTCCTTCACTTTGTGATGCAGAGGCAAACAAATTTGTGAAGAAATGCTCCATTAAAATATATTGAGATCGCATAAATTATTACGATTACAAATAGGAAATGCAAAATCGTCACGCTTTGTCAGAAATACTATGACACTTGCCTTAAACATATCACAGATTTTCCGAAATGGCATATCTCCAAGTAAAGAAATGGCGAGGATTATCCAAATTTCAGATCTGGTGAGAAAAATTAACTTCTGTGCTACAAACATGCACCTTTGCTATTCAAATATTCTAACATGATTAAATTCTTATTCTTTTTACTGACATATTGATAAATATGGTATGTTCAGAGATAGCCACTACAGGCTCAGAGTCAAAGCACAAGCTTCCTTTCTATTGATAGAACGAACCGCTGAACTCCCTGATCGTATTGATACAGTAAAGTACACAAATCCATATCTGTATTAGCATCTCCTAATGCATTCGATGCTATCGACCACCCTATCCTAGTGGTAATCTAAAACATTATGGCATATGAGGTATAGCAAACAAGTAGCTTGTCGGCTACTTAAATTAGAGAGACCGGTTTGTATTGTTGGGGGAAACGTGATCTGATTACATATACGTGTTATGCGGGTGTTCCAAACATCTCAACATTGCTCCTAAATTACGTATCTTGTTTATTAATGATGACTGACACGCTTCTAAGCTCCTAAAACCGATTCTGTTTGCTGATGATACAAACGCTTCCACGCCTATAACAGATATTCTATTTGCGAATGATTCAAACAGTTTATTTATAGGGTCAATACCGGGCTGCATTGCCTCTTTTATTGATACCCTAGCCAGCATATAAAATAAGGTACAATGATCAATGCACATGGAGCTTTGTGACCGTGGTTGGGAGTGTGTGTGCGCGTCCTCACTTTGGCAGTCCATGAGCATGGGGAGAGTGTCCCCAGAATGAGATCTAGATGCTCTCAGGCGACGTCTCTTGCACTTCTGGAGGTAAACATGGACAATAAGTAGGCTGTGAAACTATTCTATTTTACCCATTTGCTGCTAAACAATATTTAAATTACTATCGCCAAGAAAATATATTTGGTTAAACTTAGCGCTGTGGCAAATTTGTGACGTTATCTAAGCTGGGTTCTTCGATAAGAATGGCATCCCTAAAACTATAAGTGAATTACATCAGATAGCACACTTATAACACAATAACAGTGAGCAAGTAGCAGAAGTAATACAGTCTAGAGCCTAATATAACATTGTGAATAGTAATACTGTTTTGGATAGGGGTTGTCTTTGCTTTAGGAGAATTGTTTTGGTGCGCATAATCAGGATGATCGCTGGACATATATGATTGGACACTGCGCATTTTGGGAAACAGAACACTTATTTTATACGCTGCCAGTACCATTACACTGTTGGTTTGATTAGAAGCAACTCTCTTGTAGAGATAGTTAGATAAGCTCCATGATATTTGAAATAAGGAAACTAAAATCTGGGTATGCAGTACACATACATGGAAACGGCACGGTGTTTGGCACATACTTTCTCTGAGGTTAAATTAATAACAAATTAATGTTTGGATTAAACATATAGATGATACCTTTTCCACAGTATTAATTATTACCATATGTATCATAGAAAATATTAGATAGTTTACCAATAATGCAGTACTAATCGCGCCTCTATCTAACTCGCTAGTAGACAATGTACGAATATATGCGATGTTCATATATTTAGAAAATGAAATGAATAGAAAATGTGGAACATAGTATTGGTGGAGATGTGAGTTTTCAAGGACATGTGAGTTAAATAAGAAGCTACGTCTAGAAGCAATTACTACAGTTTTGTGCTTTTAATTAGCAAATATAATTTAAACTCATTGCGTTAATGTCTCCAACATACTATTAATAGTTCTTTCTTGTATATTATGTAATATAACATTTATGTGGATCTTACCAGGGTAATAAACGGGGAGTCTTGGGGCCGCCACAATGTAGTTATAATCCGATAGAGACGATAACTTATTAAGTACCGTACTCGTTTTGAAGTTCAGTTATGCAGAAATCAAGTGGCCACGATCTATGCCATGCCTGAGCAATGCTTATGGAACACAAATTACAGATTTTACCACCAGCACCTGCAAATCACGTGCACACACGCCGTCATCAACACCTGCATCGTCTACAGGAATAACGCACTTCTAATCACTGCCAACGAGTCCCCAAATTGACGCTTATATGGTAGAGGAGATTTTAATAATTATGAAAAACAATAACATATGTAAGCCACGCCAATCCAATCCTGATGTCATAGGTGGCCGATAAGTATAAACCCTGAATAAAACACTATGTGGCACAATCATGCGACGCAATCACGCCACGTACGAACAATCAGAACGGCCGTCCTGCGATTAATGACAGTCGACAAGACTTGACCAGTCTCAGCGAGTCAATGCATGCCGAAATAATATCATAGCAAATGACACCTTAGTCTGTATCATTAACATGTACTTAAGAGGTCTTTAGATCTAGGGGTGATAACCTTCTTGAAGTGTCCTATGTGACAATGGTTGTCGCTAAATGGCTGCTTTGATGCATGTAAAGTGATTTCAACGTTTCTGACATTTTGTCACATAATTGGGCTTGTTAAACGTCAAATGACACTTATATAATCTATATTTAATGATTCTCGTGATCATTGTCGAAAACTGTATAAGAAGTATAGTTGTATAATGGTTCAGGGAGTTCGTTGGTGGGTGATTCCCACGAGAATACTGTCTGTATACTGTTGTTAAATTTATAGGAAGAAGAAATTATATGATAGTAAAACTTACAGTGTTGCCAACTTAGTATTATGTTAAAAGTTAAAATAAAACCTAGTCTATAAAGCTATATGCTAGTCAATGAAGACAGTCGCGCAGTCAGTCGGTCGGTCGGTCGGTCGGTCGGTCCGTCGGTCGGTCGGTCGGTCGGTCGGTCGGTCGGTCAGTCAGTCACCCAACCAGTCAGTCAGTCCGTCAGTGCCTCGGTCGGTCTGTTAATTAGTTAATTAATTGATCCGATCTATCCTTGAATATTCAAGTCCGGCTGTCAGTCTGTCACTTATCACAGCTAATAGACAATTATATACTCACATCAGTTATTCATTCCATCGCCATCTCGATCATTAGCATCAACCCCCGAAGCCGTAGACACTTATATACATCTGTCCGTCGATCATACCATCATCTCTAGAAATAAACAGTATGCTATTAAGCCATATACAAAACTTACATAGATGCTTATCCACTAAAGCGCGATTGACAGCACATTTAGCAATGCCATTACAAAGGAATGAAGCATGTCTAATGTGCTCCAGTGAAATAAAGTGATTTGACACATTAGGAAGTCAACATGAAATAAAGCCAAATCTTCCTCCAAATTACAGCTAGCAATATTGTCTATGAAATACTTTGATACAAACTCTCAACAATTCACCTTTCCAGAGTATACATCTATCATTTGATGCCATATGACGTCAGCTAAGCGGCGCGTAGGGTGACGTCATAATCAATAGTTCATAAATGATTCTATTCGGCCCGTATTTAACTCTTAATAGTCCGACACGTTGTACGAATTGTATGTCTCTACTATTTAATAAACATGCTGTTGAATAATTTGAAACTAATTAGACTAGACAATGTTGCTGCCATAGGCAACAACAGCGCCCAGGCAAATCAGTTCCAAAATATGCAATAGCTTACCTGTGTAGTTTCCTGCATTCTGTTGAATATCTGGAAACTAATTTACTAAAGCGGTTGATGCCATTGCCAGCTACATTGATTTTGATTTATCTATCAAGTATTGGTTCACACTAAACACAGCCAGTTCACACGAAACCTGGTATACAGACAGACAGAGAGATAGAGACATACATATACACATGCGGGCGGGCGGGAGGGCGGAGGGAAGGGTGGGCTGCATGCTGGCTGCCGGGCGGGCAGACAGACGGAAAGACGGACAGACAAACATACAGACAGACAGACAGACAGACAGACAGACAGACAGACAGACAGACAGACAGACAGACAGACAGACAGACAGACAGACAGACAGACAGACAGACAGACTGACTGACTGACTGACTGACTGACTGACTGACAGACAGACAGACAGACAGACAGACAGACAGACAGACAGACAGACAGACAGACAGACAGACAGACAGACAGACAGACAGACAGACAGACAGACAGACAGACAGACAGACAGACAGACAGACAGACAGACAGACAGACAGACAGACAGACAGACAGACAGACAGACAGACAGACAGACAGACAGACAGACAGACAGACAGACAGACAGACAGACAGACAGACAGACAGACAGACAGACAGACAGACAGACAGACAGACAGACAGACAGACAGACAGACAGACAGACATGCAGGCAGGCAGGCAGGCAGGCAGGCAGGCAGGCAGGCAGGCAGGCAGGCAGGCAGGCAGACATACAGACAGACACCCTGAACGATAAAACTGATGTCTTAGAATATTCCCTTGCCTACATCTGCTACAAAATTATATTTCTCCAAACACCTTAGAGACATTTATGAGTGTCGTGTTATACCTAGGGCATATTCATCCAGGCGCCCCCTTCTCTATTCATCCTATTGGCGCTGACAGAAAACATAAATTTTACTTTGGAGCAGGAATCCATAGTTGTGTGTGGTAATTAGCCATCTCCATGTAGACGAACGCCACATCAATAGCCCCGCCGACCTCTGCACAAGTAAGATTTCATTTAACACTCTGAAACCTGCATTTCCACAATTACTCAATTTCAAGGTAATTATACAGGTAAGCTGTTGGATATTTTGAAACTAATTTGACAGGAACTTGTAATCTTCCAGTTACATTAGTTTTAAAATGTACAACGGAAAATGTATTTATGGTAAGCGATGTTGGAAATTTGGCCTCACGGGTTTAAGAAGTTGGTGAGTACATCGGTGTATTGTCATTGACCATTGGCAGATTAAAGACGCTATATCTGTTTGATCGCCGCCTTCACACCACGTGATTCAAAATCATATAGTTCTCGAAGAATATTATTAATAGAGAAATCCGATCTGTCACTCAAGTGTGTGGTGCCATAACCAATTACATAATCGATTACGTCACGTGTAGCCTGGCGTTGCAATCAGAATGCGTAATGAATGGCGTATCTATCTCCGTCAGGAACATTTAAATGTCCTTACAGTGTACGAATTGTTTGTCTTTGGTGGATTTACCATTTAACAAAAGAAACAATGAAACAATGTCCAGTCAAATATGATTCAAAATACTCAACATCTTACCTGTATAGTTACATTAAAAATGGGATTCTGGTTCAAAGCATGCAAATCGATTAAAACACGCGTAAAAACTGCTGGTTCTACTTTATGCTGATGACACGACCACTATTGCAGAGAAAAAGCAAGACTTACAAAATAAGCTCGACGAATACTGCCAATACTGTAATCAATGGAACCTAAAAATAAATGCGGGAAAAACTAAAATCGTTGTGTTTGGCGACACCATGCGTCTTATAAAATCGCTTAGTTTTAACATGCAAAATACTCAGATAGAAATTGCAAATACTTATAAATACTTAGGTATATACTTCACCCGAAACGCTAAATTTACAGATGCAATTAAACACCTTAGAGACTGATGTAGAAAGGCTATGTACTGCCTACTTCGGCGCATCACCAGTTTAGATCTGACAATAGACTGTAAACTCCAATTGTTCGATGCAACAATATCACCAATAGCAGAATATGCCAGTGAGATATGGGGCTTTGAAAATACCAAAATATTAGAAGGTATCCATTTATACTTTCTGAAATTTATATATAAGTTAAAAAAACCACCCCATTATACATGGTATATGGCGAATTGGGAAGATACCCCATGCAGACAAGATTCCAATGTAAAATGATAAACTTTTGGGCATCACTTGTAATGGGAAATCTTAATAAACAAATATATGTATGATAAATATACAATAGATGGAGCACCATACACATGGTTTAAAAGTATAGAGTCAGTGCTTAATACTACGGGGTTTGGGAACATTTGGATTGAACAACAAATAATAGGAGATAGAAAAATCACTATAAAACTGATTAAACAGCGACTTCTTGGCCAATATATACACAAATGGATTGGACTACTAGAAAACTCATCTAAAGGTGGGTCATATAAAATATTCAAGGTAGAACTTAATATTGAACCATATCTTTTAGAACTAAACGACTACAACAGGATAGCCCTTACTAAATTCCGAACTTCAAACCACAGACTGCCAATCGAAACCGGAAGCTGGACAAATACCCCCATGGTAGATAGGAAATGCATATTATGTGATCAGGATGATATTGGTGATGAATTCCACTACATATTTATTTGTGACTACTTGGCCGAAATCCGGAAATCAACAATTCCCAAATACTACTATCTGCGGCCAAATTATTTCAAAATTAAACAATGACTTGGAATAAATAAAATAAGCTTACTACAGAAATTATGTTCTCTTATTCTTGCAGAATTTAACCGAATATAAATGATTTCTATCGATATCCTTCACACTATGCTTATTTTGGGATGCTTATCACGTCAAAACCAGACTTATATTGTATAACCTTCAAAATAATAATAATAATAATAATAATAATAATAATAATAATAATAATAATAATAATAATAATAATAACAATAATAATAATAATAAATGCTTGTCCACCACAATATGATGCAAATATCATGTAACCCACATACATGTAAAAGTATTGGTGTAAATAAATTGAATAATCATCTCAGACATCGTCAATACACCAGCAACACTTTGTGAAATAAAATATTATATATTAAATTATATGTGCCATCATATCCCGGTGTGCCGTTACCGCGCATGAGAGCGTACTAATTTATGCGAGACATTGGTAAAGATGGTGCAAGCAAGAGCAATGATGGTAATTATCAAGGATTATGATACAGGGGAAGAGGTACACGATTTCGTAGCTAAGTATGCATGACGGGCAACACACCAATAATAGCAATTCCATTTGGTAACTATTTGGTAATCGTACTCGAGAGAAAAAGAAATTAAAAATATTTCGTTTAAGTAAACCTTTCATCCTAAAATCTGTTCAAGAACGATTTGCACATAAAAATGTGTCGTCCATCTATCAGTCTGTCCATCCGTCCATATGTCCACACACACACACACACGCACGCACGCACGCACGCACGCACGCACGCACGCACGCGCGCGCGCGCGCTCACACACACACACACACACACACACACACACACACACACACACACACACACACACACACACACACACACACACACACACACACACACACACACACACACACACACACACACACACACACACACACACACACACACACACACACACACACACACACACACACACACACACACACACACACACACACACTAATCATAATGAGTGTGTGCATAAACCAATTAATGAGAAACGCCTTGCCATTTTATCAGGGTGGAGTGGCGCGTGACAATTGACTCTGCGCTTGATATGTGCCTGTGGAGGTGACAATGCGATATACATCTATCTGATAGCATCTCTCTGATCGCGTTATACTAAGAAACAACGGTACCTTAGACGTATAAAGCCCTATCAAGACCACGCCCATGCAGGTAAATTATAATAATGCTGGCATTATGATCACAAAGCGATACCGCCAGAAGATCAATGAGGAATGATAAGTAGTATGTGATCATGTCTAGACAAATCTGTGCTTGATTCAAAGAAGAGGAAACGAGGAAGTTATGATGATTGAGTGGAGTGCATGTGTCAATCAGCGTATTGGACTTGTTATTAAGTGGAAATACCCCTATTATCAAAATAGATGGTTGACACGCGTATGGCATGAGGCATGGGGTGGGCTATACCGAGTATGGCGGAGATATATTGCAAGGAAAGTAAAAATCAATGAAATCAAACATGATTAATGTTACGAATCCGTACATGATATATAATGAATGGTATAAGAAAAGAAACTGACAACGTTAGCTTTAATGTTAAGCCAGGCAAAAACCAACCAATGCATGTCACAGGAACAGTGCCCAGTCAAAATACTTTCAAAATATTCAACATACTGTTTATTAAATAGTAAATTCTTCAAAGACATGCAATTCGTACGCTTGACAGGCTTTTCAATGTTCATGGCTGAGCGAGATATGCTATAATGATTGTGACGTTAACTCACTAGTGATATATTTGATTATGACGTCAGATACTTGAGTGATAGATCGGACCCCTCCATTATTAACTCGGGTCGATGATTTGTGACCGAACGCTTGAACAATTTAAAAATGCATAAGCTAGCCGGGTGATAGCCTTTTGTTTATGTAAATGTATGTGATAGCATCAACGTAACCGCTGAAATATGATTCTCCAACAAAGATAGGAAAAGTAAATACTATAGTCTCCGTTCAATCGGACGACAGACTCTAAAAAATTGCATATAATCCAATATGTCCCGAGCCAATGTAGCAGTTATATTTTAAAGCAGCAAGCTATTTGAACTCTGTGGTCCCTATTCGCCTTTGCCATTATGTTCGGTATTATCGCGAAGATTCGACATTTTTAACGTTTTGTGGATGGACATGTGTGATCATGATAAACAGGATGCCTTGACAACCTTAAGAATGGTAAAGCTGAATTCTTAAAGGGATATTCCACTGGGGGATTTTATGCATCTGACGTAAAGTACTAATTTCCCGCATTAATTTGAGACCAAAAGCACAATTTTATGCCCACAAATAAAAAAGATATCCTCAATTTAAATTGCTAAAGTAACCAGTAGATAGAGGCGCCATTTTGGACAAGCAGCTGACGTCACCGACACACCAACTCTGTTTGCCCGATCGAGGATAGCCGTAACCACGGGAGGTAAATCTTGCATCTCGTGGATAATTAGCGTACTGGCTAAACAACTGACCCTTTGCCACAGTGTTTGGAGGAAATTAAAGTGCAATTAGTGTCCCGATGATCGCGCCAGTCATTGTAGTGCTAAATTGTCAAAAATTGTTTTCTTATCGGCAATTTCTATTTTTTAAAAACATTGAAGGGTTATGACAGGAGCGTGTTTGCAATCAACCAGCTACAACAAATTCTTGAAAAATGTTAGTTGAATAAATGTTGAATGTAATTTCTCTGAAAGCTGTTGCTATTGCAACTTCTGCTTCCAGTCAAATTCCAGTTTCAAAATATTCAACAGGCAGTAAATATGGGTCAACATTAAAAAATTTGGGATCAATTAGTTAACCCTTTCAAGGACAGAAAATCAGAAAGCTTAAAATTTACCCTGCATAGGCCTATTGTGTGAAACTAATTAGTTTGGAAACTACTGCAACATAATTCCAGGAAAATTTAATTCAGAATATTCAACACTCAGTATAGTTATTTTAAAATTGGGAGTAAACGTTGTAAATGATTAATAACGCTGGATTTCAATAGTGTGAAAGCACTAAACTACTAATTATGTCTAGCGTACACTTGTCATTATTTACTAGCTGTCACCTACTATCGTCTACGAAGTAAGCCGCTAAGCGGTTGCCTATAATTGACCGACCGGGCAATCAGCGACATCGTTTCATTTTGGTTTGCAAATCCCGTTTTACAATTGATGCAAGCAAATACGACGTTAATTGTTGAGTTTGATTCTGTTATATTAAAATTAAGTACTGCGCCTTTTGTTTTGAAATGCATGACACATTATTTTAAAATTATACAGACTATATGTTCTAAACTTGTGTCATCCAAATTTAAATGTGGAAGATATCCATCCAGTGCCGATATTATTAAGCCATCTTTCAGTTAGCCCCTTTTCATGCGGATGCTTCTGTGGATCCGGTATCTGAAAATGTGAATTTCCGTACCCTTTCCATGATCGTTTCTATTACTGCAAGCCCATGCTTGACATGCGGACATGATGCGATTTAACCATTTCACGCCAGCACTGGCCTCTGCAATCGTCAAGTTGAGGACGTAGGTCAAAAGAAGGCTATTTTGAGAATTTACAACTAAAACGACTGTCTCAGTAACCGAACCAGCCATTCCAGTGGTAAGTTTTCAAAAATAGTCTTCGCGTGGTCAGCAAATGGCCATTCAATAAGGCAATATTCTGATTTTCCTGACAGAGTTTTGTCATTAAAAGGTTAATTCATATTCGGCCTTCATAACGCGAAGTAAACAGGTAAATCTAAAAGCGCTGGCGATATTTTGCTGGTGTGTCGTTGACGTCATAATCTCGCGGTTTCTCGCTCTCGTTGCGAGAAAATGGATGCGCCCAGGAGTCACGTTTTCGAGCGTTTTGGGCATATTCATTTTATTATTTCTCGGCAATGGAACAGTGTATTTTATATTTTTTTGCGGCAACTATTTCGGATTATAGTATACTTTTAGTTGACTTATTCCCGATTTTCACTGGAATTTCCCTTTAAGATAACAAAAATGCCTGCAGCACCGTACACGGAATTGCACAATGAAGAATGCCGAGAAGCTATTTAAATGCGAGAAAATCTCAGACTGATGCATGACATATCTGGTGTTGTTTCTTACATTTCAACGTCTCTAGCTAGAGGCACACCTATAGGTGTATACATTGCCGTAATGTTTCCGCGAACTATTCTGCAAAAGTCAATTTGGCGCCATGCCAGGCAATGTAATCTCACTAAATCAACGGAATTATGGATTACATCGAGAAATTCTAAGAAGAACAACAATAACACTACATTGTTTTCGTTATTATTATTATTATTATTATTATTATTATTATTATTATTATTATTATTATTATTATTATTATTATTATTATCCTGTTTGTAACATTTAAGAATATTTCCAGCCTCTCACTTATATTTAGACCATTGCTCTTGCGTACTTGGTAGTTTGCTGATTGGGATAAGTATGTAGGAAAGGGGTGCTAGAAGCGGCGTAAACACAATTAACCCACGAACTAATTTTTACTCGAGCAAACGTGAATGGACCTTTCCGGTTTTAGCTATGCCCCGTCCATCTCTAGCTAAGCTCCACCCACATCTCAGGTAAGCTGTTGAATATTTTGAAACTAATTTGACTGGATGCTGTTGCAGCAATAGCGGCCAGTTAAATTAGTTTCAAAATATTCAACAGCACGCTTATTAAATAGCAAAGAATTACAAAGACGTACAATTCATACAAGGTGTCGGACCATTTTTGATTTGATGACGGTCTATATGGAACCCTTTATGACGTAATGATTGTGACATCATCATACACGCGCTGAGCTGATTATGACGTCATACGAGGTCATCTGATGGATGGATACTCTGGAAAGGTGAATTTAGTTATAATTTTATTTCTAAGCATATTCCGTTTCCTATGAATATATTGTGTTGCGGACACACGATTTGCTATGTTTCTGTATCCCCAGGTATTCAATCACCTGCCTAGTACTAGAGAGATCCGATCTGTTACTCATCTATCTGCCGTCATAGTCAATTACGTGACATGTATCCTGACGTCACAATCATAACTGACACAGAATACTCCATCATGAAGATGGAAATGTTTGTCACATGCAAGAATTATATATCTTTGATGGATTTACTATTTAATAAACATTCCATACAATAATTTGAATCCAATTTGACTGGGAGCCGTTGTTGCCTATGGCAGCAACAACAGCCACTCAAATTTGTTTGAAAATATTCGACAGCTTCCCTGTATAATTATCTCGAAAATTATATTCTGAGACTACAGGGCTCAATGTATATAACTCGATCTCAACTCACCCGAATCTTAGGTGGAAATGGGCGGGGCATAAATCGAAACGAGTTTCTCTATCATCACACATATATTAATGCTATGTTATTATCGTCACGCCGTTTTAACATTAGATGAATGCATCATTACAGGTGTAACGTTTATCGAAGCGTTCCAATGACATTTTCTGCGAATGCTAAGATTCTTGGCGCTCTTCGTTATTTCACCCCATGAAAACATGTGTATTTTGTAGCCAGTTTATTTATCCTACACATAAATACAAATGGTACAACATGTCAAAACGTTCTTTGATAACGCCGGTTATTGTCCCGTATTTGCTCGGTATTGGTCCAGCATGAGCCCAGTAACCTGCGTTATCAGGGTTACTCTGTAGTATTTGTTTGACAACACTAACAAAGCGCTGTCAGATGAACAGATGCAGCACCACTTAAACAGCTGGCAATACAAACATGGTGTGCTAACCACAAACACATACCGCAGCATCATCAACTCAGTATTGAAGCACATTGCGAATGTGTTTCATCAAAGCTTTTCCTGAATAATTTCATTGTTTAGTACTTTCTTTAGTGTGATGCCAATATGACAGGTGGTTTTCAGTTTTTACTGTGTTTGAGCTTAAATAACACACGAGCTCAAATTTATGCGACACTTTCAGATCTGTCACGTGTTCCTTGAATCAAAATCTAGAGAATTGCATTAAATTACATTGACCCTTTCGTTTCGAATGGCCCAAACCGACAGTAATCGTCCGAATTGTATGGCTCTCTGGAATTCACAGTTTAATAAACACTATGTAGATTATGTTGAATGTTGAGACTAATGTGACTGGGAGCTGTTGCTGCCATAGCTTTCATGCATAGATGCCTCGAAATTGAGAATCTGGGAATTCATGGTATAAATAGTTAATATCATTGATATCATATATACAGCCAATATAATTTTATTTTTGATAGAAATTTGCAAATTTGCGTCTGTTCAATTTCTCTTCCAAAGATAGTCTTGTCATCAATATAATGCATCCACAAAAATCAATCTGCTTGATTCTTTTGGGGCGTTTATGTCAATTATTCTTCTCGTGGTACCCCTGCTAAGAATCGATTCCATGTTTTATTAGGTATCAGTGAATGATGCGCATTCAAATGCTTGTTTTTGCAACATCACTCACATTCAAATGACAAATATCCGTCCATTACTAGATAAGCTCCGCCCATTTCTAGTATAAGCTCCATCCACGTGACGTGAGTTCAGTAAATCGCAATTGCGCATGACCGGGTATTCACTGACTGGCTAACGCAGACGATCAGCTGCATATATATTTGTCATTTGAATGTGAGTGATGTTGCAAAAACAAGCATTTGAATGCGCATCATTCACTGATACCTTATAAAACATGGAATCGATTCTTAGCAGGGGTACCACGAGAAGAATAATTGACATAAACGCCCCAAAAGAATCAAGCAGACTTATTTCTGTGGATGCATTATATTGATGAAAGAGACTACAGCTTACGCTAAAAGTGTGTCACCAAAGAAGCGGGACGAGCGTTTCACTGGTTTCTCTGACCAAAATCGATGGAGAATTGATTGAATATAATGCATGGTGTTATCTCCGGTGTAGCTTCGATCGAAGAGGATGCAGCAATTCTTGTTAGGAATAAAGATTAGATTTCTTCGTAGGTCAGATTTGGTGCATCATGTTCATTGGTCAAGTATTTCAGTCACATCTGCCTACAACGACTCCCGCAGGAGCAGAAGCAAGCCATATTCTGTGGGAAATGGCGCGATCAGAACATGCCTCTGTAAAGGGGAATACAAACAAAGAAGGACCAAAACACACCGAATGATGGTTTTGTATATCTGAATTAAAATACATTTATTATTTGAATATTTCCGAATTCCTAAATAGTAAATTCCGCCATAGAAAGACACATTCTTCAGTTTCTACAAGAACCAACGAGTTATCCGCGTGATTGATTGTTGTGATATGACGTCATCGCATGAATTATATTTTGTCGGTGATGTTTGATAGCTCACGAAACCTCATTCAGACGTTACCATATTCACAATAACAGTTCAATAAAAGTGATAAAGAAGAGGCGAAGAAGAAAAATAGAGAGTAATAACGAAGTTCTTATCGTGGCGAAGACACATGGGCGGGTGCGATTGTCTCCCGCAGGGTCAGAAAGATAGATCGTCTGACTCGCGATTTGGCGGCTGGATATCCGGCTGTAGGGCTCGTTCCCAGTCGCTGAAGTATTTCTTGGGAGTGGTTTGGCGATAAATGGACAACTTCTTTGTTAGCTCGTAAGCACGACCTGATGACGAATGTCCAACCACCGCTGGTGTGATGGTATACTTTTGGTTGTTAGTTCATCTCGCTTGATCCGGGCGGGGTGTTAAAGATTGGCATAGCTCATACGACGCATCACTGGGCTATGGTAGTAACAGTAACTCAGCGCTTAGTACTCAGAGATATGGCATGACAGTCGCACGCCCTCTCTGTCGATGTTCGTCTCTTTGTCAGCTTATCTACAATATGGGAGTGTGACGTGACAGCCTCCTCCTTCCAAGAGTGAATGAGAGGGTTTGTTTACATCGTAAAGATGCTTTAATCTCTAACGGGCCAATTTCTGACTGCTTGGTTAGGTGCTTCAGCCGTAGGTGATAGAGAGATCTCTAACGTGAGATACCACAGAGCAATTTAATGGACAACTCCAGAATGACGAAGGTCCTCCATGTTGAAAATGTGCAGTCCCACTATATATCGCGACCGTGAAGTACGCGCTATATTTATTTAGTGCTGGACGGTGTGTACTCGCTCATAAATTTCTTCGGCAACAAAGTCTTTGTTTAGGTTTAGTGTGCATGCACAACACTGGGGACTTCCAGCGCGATGTATGCACGCTTTCAGCGCAGGCCAGCAAGATGAGTAGTTTCGCTGGTCGACAGATGAAAGTACGAGGCCATGCCCAATAATGATCGCGGCCACGCCTCCATCCGACTACACTGTCAACACATCCACTCTTACATGTAGTAGCATTTCAGGAACAATCTGTATACCAAACCTGTCAACACATCCACTCCTACACGTAACAGTAGTTCACCAACAATGCTTCTACCAACCCTCTCAGCACCTTTGCACTTGTACGTAACAGAAATACATCATTAATCCGTCTATCAGCCACATCAATGCAATACTACAATAATAATAATAATCTTTCCACAAATCCCATCAACACATTCATGCTTACGCGTAGAGGTAACACAATACTAATCCTTCTATCAGACAAGATCACAGCTTACAGGGTCCACCACTACACCGGCAACCCTTCCATAAGCCACGACGACATGTGTACAATATTATAAAAGAGTACATGTGCTATTGACGGGTTTTTCTGTTCATTACATGAATCTTTCAAATATTCAGCTGAATGCGTGAACAACGTGAATATCATCAACATTTTCTTGTAATGTCTGTACAGTAGATTATGGATCTTAAACCCAGGTATTACTGCATAGCGCACAATCAAAGTGAACATTATATGTTTGGTCAGTGATAAAATATCACGTGATTTTAGATGTTCCGAAAGCTATATTTCATATGTTGGGCACCGAAATACAGCACATGCAGCCAGGCTGCTGGAAATAGAAATATTTACCTCATAACAAAAATCAGGAATTTCCATGAATCTATTAACGTTATGCAATACATAGTGTTTTCCCTGTGACATTTAGGTGGAATACAGGTCAGTTATTAATGTGTCTTTAACACATCCTCAAACACAAACTAATGAACATGTTGCGAGTATCTCGTATGAAAAACGCAAAAAAGGGAAAGTACTACCACAAAGTGATGGGAAATCCCCCCAAAACGGCAAGGCCTATCCACCCTTACAGCTACCATGGGCAGGTAATGAAAGGAAAATAAGTAAGAGCCATTGGGAAGTCCCCACACAAGACAGGAATAATGCCAATATGAATTTTTCCCCAAGGCAAACAAAATGCGTTATGCCAGAATGGATCTTGAGTAAGGAAGGAAAAGATATTAATTAAAAATCTACCAATACTCAGGAAATACTGTTCAGCTTTCACTGTCCATCTTAGAATTTTCTATTAGCAGTATAGCATGGTATAAAAAACAAGACGCAGTTTAAAATTATGTATCTCGACTACACCACTGTGAGAATTATAGACTCACAGATCCCCACTAGTTAATTCCTAGTATTTATATAACTGCCAGGAAAAATGAAGTAAAAAATAACGTCTATGACGTGCTGATGTAGATATTTTAAATTAGTCCACGCATCCTGACAGTTAGTATGGTCCTTTCTGAGTCAATACAGACTGCCTAATGTATACCAGACATTTCTTTGAACGATCCTCTCAGCAATGTTATTTAAGAGAATGAAATAGCAGTACTACATGTATGTGCAAATCTTCTCCAATACGCCTATAGTCAGCTATCTCTACCAATACATCGGCCCATTTCTAGCTACACCCCCTTCATTTCTAGCTCTGCTATGCCCGCTTTCTAGATGAGTCTGAATCAATCTTATCTCTTTGAACCCTGAATTCCCAAAACCTTAATTTCAAGATACCAGTACAGTTAAACTGTTGGATATTTTGAAACTAATTTGACAGTGATCTGTTGCCGGATATTGTAAATTCACCAATATCTGGCATTTGCCACTTTCGTGTAGCGTATCTTGATTATGACGTCAGAAACACAACCAGCCCCACGTCGTATACTGACTGGTAGAAATCTCGAGCGAACACTTGCACCCTCTGTCAGTATGCCCCTTATCCATCCATTATATATGTCATAATCAACTACATGACGTGCAGGATGACGACATAATCTATGACGTCATGAATGATGTGGATAAGTACATCAGGAACGCATAGTTGAGGATGGACTAAGCGTTGCATGTCTTCACTATTTAATAAACATGCTGTTGAATATTTTGAAACTAACTTGACTGGGCGCTGTTGCTGCCATTAGTTCCAAAATATTCAACAGCTTACCTGTATAGTTTTCTGGAAATTGATAGTTAAGAAGTTCAGTGATTGATCGATCCAAGAACGAACAAGTTGTGAGCGGAGCTTAGCTAGAGATGGGCTGGGTATAACTAAAATTGTAAAGGTCCCTTCAGATATCGTTATATTGAGAACACAGATTACCAGACCAACCCATCTCATGTTCATCACACGGCTTCTTCCAGCATGATGTAGAATTCATTCAGTTTACATACCTCAAATGCACACTTAATCATGCGCAGTGCATTCTTAGCCAACTTTGGAAAGTTTATTGATAATCTTCTACTTACTCTCTTATGTGTGATGGGAGGGAAAATGCAATGCCCACAATAGCTAATCACATTCATCAAAATATCGCTTAATAAATAGGATGTCGTCAGACAGTAATAATTTGATTTGATTTTAGCAGCTTAAATGGTTCATTGATTGCCTACCCTGAGTTCGCTAGCAATTCTGTATAAAATCATTGATCAACGCTACTGCTTAGACTTGTAACCATGTCGCTTGCCAGTGACGAAACGGCAGGAATGAACACGCAACCTATTGAGAAGTTGGACCACGTTCAGATAGTTAATTAACCATTTAGTGGTGGGAGACAGATTTTGTAGAAGCTTGTTAGAGAGTTAGAGCATACAGCAAAACCGTTTACCATAAAACTATACAGCATTTGATGCCGTGCCGAATAGACTAACATTTTATTGGGCTACATGCCACTTGGAGAGCTCATTAACCCTCGATCGCTGAACTCTAATACTTTAAATTTCAAGGTACCAATGCAGGAAAGATGTTGAAAATTTTGAAACTAATTTGAGAGAAACCTGTTACTTCCAGCCAAATTAGTTCAAAATATTGAACAGAGTATTTATTACATTGTAAAGGAGTTTGATTCTTTAGCATTTCCTGTTCAAAGGATTGGTGCGACATCGTTAAAAAAATCATTATGACAATTTCAGGTAACGTGCACCTGTACCGATCAGCTTTGACTGATTGCCAGCTTTATTGTTTTGGGAAAAATCACAAAAATGCAAAATGTCCCACCAACGGCTTCTTCGGATTGCGCCTAGTTCAATATGAAGCCATTTTAAAAGGCCACAACAATAAAAAATACGGAATTTTGTTCTAATCTAGACATTATTGTCACAGACTTGTTCATCGTGCCATCTGGATTGTGTCTTCAGCAGTCGTTAGACCAATCATATCGACTGCCAACACACTTTGAGCATCGATCGATCCCAACACGGGGGACGTGTGGGCGGAGCATAGCTAAAGATGGGCGGGGCATAGCTGGATAACTGTATTCCTCCATTGAACAGTCTGCCAACATTTAATCATTGAAACGAAGACATCAAGGGGTGGAAAGGCAACCTAATTCTCACTTTACACCAATGTTAGTGCTTTACCCATATACAGTCACTGAGAATCTGATTAACATTAAATTTGATTTATCACTTATAAATTCTTGTACAATTTTGAAAAAAATATTGTTTTATAATAATTTTATAATAAGATTAATGAAACCTCATATATCACTATGATATAAAAGAACTGATGTAGTTGTAATGGTAAAAAAATAGACCAATGTCTTAGCATCAGGTTTGCAGTCGATAAATTGTTTTACGAAAACATTTAGTAAGCCGTTCATCACTTTTTGTTAAAAGTTTATTTAGTTCAGGAGAAACACCCTGATTCACTCTAATGCGTAGAGGAGATAAGTGGGATAAATATGTGCTTCGTGTGATATTCGAGGATAGACGGTGGCTATTATAGCTCTAACATATTGTATTAGGCTGATTGCTGCTTAACAGAATATGGCGTGATTATTAGATGAGCATTGCCGCATTCCATCTAACCTCCCTATTAAAAGATAAAGGGTTTTAAACGGTTTTATTAGCTCGCTCATAGCGCTATAGCATTTACCACACGGACGAAGGGAACAGCTCGATATAACATAGTTTATTGGGTGGTGTTTTTATCCGTGTAAATTTGTTGAATAAGATGTCCATGTGATGTCTCACACCAGAGAAAAAAAGAAATGCTGTAACGAATATAGCGTGCCTATTCTTAAGGCTACTATTCGCAATGCAAGTTAATTGTGTTTGAAGGCCGCTCATGGTTTTTTGTTTGATATTTTCTTTGACGCAGAGAAGGTTGCTTACCAGAAAGACGGTCTTGCCACACCCTCATATATAACCCCAGAATGGCAGTAGGCCATCGTGGGCTCATAATAAACAATCATAATAAATTTGTCACATTCCATCCAACATGCAATGACCGACATTCATTAAACTGTATTTCCAGTAGCGTCAAAACAAATTTGCTCCGGCCTGTGAGTAGCAATACGCTTCATGAGCATGTTTTGTGAAGGTTCAACATGTGTCGGTGTTATCTCCCTTGGAATCCATTAAACAGAATGTAGGATGGGAACTGTTAAAGAGTCGATTATTGGGTTGAATAATACCGCGGTAGTAAAGGTCAGAGTTAGAAGTATCCAGTATATGAGCGTAACATAGTTGGGCTGCTCACATGTATCACTTTATTGTGGGACTAATCCTCATGGGAATGTGCTCCTGTATGTTGTCCGAGTGAGATCGATATTAGATAGAAAAGACATACGAGTGATCAGAACGTGATCGATTAAGTATTAATGGTTCAGCAGAGATTATAGAGAGCCCTTTATAGACAGCAGGAGATATATTCCTATCGTACCAGTATAATATGTATGGTTATAGTGCTAACCTTACTCTGTACTTACACAGCTACCATAGAAATCAATGCATCGGCAGCCAGAACTTCTATTCTTGATCCAGTGCTTGACTAGCTATTTTATTTATGTACGTTAAATTATTGATAATAAAAGAAATGGATACAACCACTCTTGAAACAATCGAGGATTGATCTGTCCATTAAGTATCTCACGTCAAGAGTATAAGAATGGACCTTAGTTATGCCCCGCCCATCTCTAGCTAAGCTCCACCCACACCTCGCTCGTGTTGGGATCGATCGATCTTTGAACACCTTGACTATCAATTTCCAAAAAACTACACAGGTAAGCTGTTGAATATTTTGAAACTAATTTTACTGGGTGCTATTGCTGCCTAAGGCAGCAACAGCGCCTAGTCAAATTAGTTTCAAAATTTTCAACGACATATTTATTAAATAGCAAAGAATTACAAAAACATACAATTCATACAACGTGTCGGACCATTTGAGATTTGATGACGGTCTATATGGAACCCTTTGTGACGTAATGATTGTGACGTGATCATATACCCGCTGAGCTGATTATGACGTCATATGACGTGATTATGACGAGGCCAGATGATGGATAGATACTCTGGAAATGTGAATTGCTTGTCTTTGATGAACCTATAATTTAATAAACATTCTATTGAATATTTTAAAAGTAATTTTTGCATGTGTGATCTATGACTCTGGTTGGTAGGAATTTGGTGGGTCTGGGAGGGTGTATCTCACTTCCAGTGTTGGGGGTTTGGGGCTTCCCGCTATGCCCCCACCCATGTGAAGAATGTTTAAGATTAGATGCTCTTCGAAGTAATTTCCTACTTTATAACGTTGTCTATTATTAAAATATTATAAACTACGAGGTCTTTAGCGGGGTGGGGCTGGTGATGGGCTGGGTGGGTTGGGGGCGATCGCCCCACTCGCCACTCTAGATCCGCTCATGATTTTATTGGGGTGTGTGTGATAGCTAGAAATGAATGCCACCATTGGAAGGAACTGTTGGAGCGGGGATGGACATAGATATCAAGTGAATGATGGCGTGCACTGTGTTGGCTTTCCTAGTTTACACAATTATTAAATATAGGCCTATGATGATTATAATCTCCACAATTTTAGAAAACCCTTGATGACGCTTAATATATGCTATGTCTGTGTCAGTGTGGATGGGGAACACGCGCTCGGATTAGTAATTGCAGAATAGTAATACAATCTACTGATTATATCAGGACAATGAAAAGTAAGACTCTAAATGTGAAGTTAATATCTAGAGTAACAACCAAAGATTACACTTCCTGTTTTTGACGTATTGTAATTTTTCTTTGGATTTCTCGTATTTTCCGGATCCTGACCAACCATAGTTGCAAAATCTTAATGTACGGTCATGCCGTTTCTTGTAATAAACGTTGAGCGAAAACGGACCACTAATATTCGAGATATCCATAGATCCGGCATTTGATCCAAATCCGGATCCTGGTTTCTTATTCTGATCACAGACACAGTCTGGAAAGTTGTAGTTGAAAGTTGGTTTCACGGTAAGATCCTTTGCAGCATCATAGTTTTAGTTAATGGGATTCGAAGTTTCTGAAACACAGCTGGGGACACACGCACACGCACATGCACGCACGCACTCACGCACACACACGCACGCGCGCACGCACACACACACACAGACGCACGCACGCACACACAAACGCGGGCGCACACGCACGCACGCACGAACCCACCCACGCACGCACGCACGCACGCACGCACACTCAAGCACACACGCACGCACGAACAGACACCCATACCCACACATACGCGCGCATGTGCATGCTCAGACAGACAGACAGACAGGCGGACGGACGAACGGGCAGGTGGGCGGGCTGGCAGGCAGACAGACAGACACGAATACAATACCGTTTCCCGCTTATGGGGGTGGGTGGGTGGGTGGGGGGGGGGTAATAAAATCCATAGCTAGAAGAACATCAATTGAATTGTAAGGTGTTCACTCATGCCGATTCAAATTCTGATATATAAGAGCAAGGGTTAGAAATTTTGCTGAAAGATCTTTCTGTCATCAGTCCTCAGTCTCAATATCTATATAGCTTTATCTACCGATCATACAGCATAAGGAATGTGATTCCGTCAGATTACGGAGGAAAGCCGTTTAGCTCCCCAGGGACAAGTCTAAAACCTTATGCGTTTTATCTGAATCTTTACTATGTGATAACTCCGATAATCTAAGGAAGTTTATCTTGTGTTCCAGCCATATCGGTTGGGATTACACTATTATTTGTTTAGCCATTACCATGTTTAACCAGTTGCTATAGCTAACTCGTGCTGCGAACTGGAATCGTCACGTGTCCGACAGACAGATTTCCTGACACCATTGATTGCACTACCCTCATCGGACAATTGTCATTCACTTCGTATGAAGTCTCATTCAGCTGTGAAAGGCATATGTCCACAGAAAGACGTGCCTATTGCAGACATCGCAGAGCATGCCAAAACCTTTCACGTCCTCTCAAAGGGTTGTTCAAGAGGATCATTATTATCATGGCCTGTGAGATTTATAAGAAATATCGAGGATCAAGCTACTGTCTACGGATCATATTACTGTGTACTGTGATCTGGTGTTAGAAGTTCGTGATTCGGGTCTGCCTAATTTGTCGAAACATTAATGTGTAAGGCGGTGTACATTAATCTTCCTATCATTTGCCAAACATGACAGTCACAATATTCATCGATGCTTGGACATGTGTAAGTATGAGAGCCAGTCGTGACAAACTGAGTATGACAGCAACTATTTCCAGTCATATTAGTTTCAAACGATTCAACAGCCTACCTATATATTATGATGCAATTCATACTGCAAGTTAACTATACAGATGATCTGTTGGATATTTTGAAAGTAATTTGACTGTATTCTGTTGCGGGCAGCGACAGAGCTCAGCCAAATACGTTTAAAAATATTCCACAGGATATTGATTAAATAGTACAGACATACAATTAGTACACTTGAGGGACTATCCAACGTTAATAATGGATTTAGATACGTCATTCATTACCCATTTTGATTGTGACGTCAAACTACATGAGGCGTAACTGATTATTACATTATATGCATGAGTGACACATCGGACCTCTCCATTGTGAAATAGTCACATACCACTGATATTTATATCTCACAGATCTTCCGAAACTTGCACATAAAATGGCGACGATTATCCCAATTTCAGATCTGATGAGCAAAATAAACTTCTGTGCTACAGACATTCATCTTTGCTATTCACATATTCTTACATGTTTGATTTTATTTTATATTATTCTAAAGAGACCTACCTATCCACACATATGGTTTATTCAGAGATAGCCACTACAGATTGACAGCCCACGTATCAGCTTCGCTTGCATTGATAGAACGAGCAGAGGAACGTGCTGATCGTGTTGATATAATAAAATACACGAATCCATATCTGTATTGGCATTTTTGAAGACATTCGATACTATCAACCACCCTATCTTAGCACTAATATAGCACATCATGGCATGTGAGAAATAGTAAATATGTTGATTGTCAAGAACTTATGTGAGAGAGACCCGTTTGTTTTGTTAGAAGACACATGGATCTGATTGCTTTGAAATCTCAAGCGTCATGCCATTCCAAATGGCTCTGCATTGCTCTTAGCTTTTGCTTATTAATGGTGACTCTCGTGCGTACAAGCTTCTGAAGCAGATTATATTTGCAGATGATACACATGTTTCCAAGCTTCTAAAGCAGATTATGTTTTGTTAGTCCTTGATAATGCATGTTGGTTGAGCAGTACTGCGCCAATACTGGACCGCATTAACCAGGCATTGGTCCCGTTCGCCTACCCAAGTTAAAAAAAATATCAATTACATGGGCTGATCTAATGGGGTGCCCCTAATCCGATAGTTGGCGGCGGAGTGGCCTCCCCAAACGACTTTGATATCCAGATGCTCTGAAACGGCATCTACTGCACTTCTGGAGGTAAATATTTACAATTGGTAAACTGTGAAATTATTATATTTTAACCATTTTCCACAAAGAAAACATTCAATTATCACAACGAAAATAAATTGTAAATGTAATATGGCAAATGTGTGACGTTGGTTAAACTTGGTTCTTAAGACAATGGTGGCATTCCTTAAAATTGTAAGCGAAAGAACCTTTTCAGTTAAAATATTCAACATTACGTTTATTACATAGTAAAGATATACAATTCGTTCAACAACACTTAGTCCTTCATCAGTTACGCGTTTGTGGCGAACTTAGCTAAGCCATTCATGACGTTATTGATTATGACGTCATCATCCACGTCACGTAGATGATTATGACGTCATATGATTGATGGATAAACTGGAATCCTCCATTCAGCCCAGCTATATGATATTTTGAAGAAAGAAAATAAAATCTGGTCCTACTTTACACATACATGAAATCGACACGTTTTGGCACACACTTTCTCCGAGGTTAAATTAAGAATAAGTCAGTTTGAATTAAACATTTAAATGATGCTCTCTTCCACGATGTTGGTTTTTACATTTATTCCACATAGAAAATAATAGTTAGTTTACAATTAATGCAGTACTAATTGTGCGTATAGCAGTTAGCAATATACATGTATATGCAATGTTGATATATTTAGTAATTTTTCCACGAACATGTAACTAATATAAGAATCTACGTGTGGAAGCAATTACTACTGTTTTGTGCGTTTAATTTGGAAATATAATTTAGATTTTAGATACGCTCTCTAAGCCACTATTAATTGTTAGAGTTCATTCCTGTACGTTATGTAGTATACCAATCACGTACACAAATATCATCATCAACACCTGCATCATCTACATAAATAAATTACTTAAGAATTCTTGCCAACGAGTTGTCAAATATACACAATAGTTGCCATTAATGTATATTGTCAGTACATTTAGTAATAGAATTACAAAGGAATGAAGCATGTCTCACGTACTCCAGTAAACGTGATTTGACACATTGAGATGCCATAATGGAATAAAGCTAAATAACTAATGATCCTCCCAATTAACATTGGCAATGTTGTCTATGAAAAACCTTGATAAATCCCCCAAATAATTATGGAGTGGCCTTGAGGGTGTTGGCCGATAGATACTAACAAGCAGTTATTGTAGAAATTCTTATTTGTTTTCTTAATGTAAATGTAATGGCTCTGTGCCATGTACCTCTCATAATTAGGAAAAAGTTTGGCATAGAAAATTGCCTATTGCCGTAGCTTTTTTCAGCACAGACATAGCTGCTGGGCCTTAATCTGTTGCATTCTGTAACGATACAATCGTAATTATTCCTGGTCAAGGGTAGGCATAAGAGAATAATGATTCAGGACTGTATCTACACCTAATGATCACTGACGTCATAGAATACAGTCATTAATAATATATCATTATGTGTATTCAGGTTTCGAACCTATTTAGAACTAAATGCTTTTTTGGGGAAAACATCGGCAGACATTTTGTAAACACTACACTCTATTGGCGCAGGATAGCCACAGGATATCATGAAAGGCACTCCGGTGTGGAGCATTCTGTGATTGTGTGATCTCATTAATTTCTCGTTAGTTACTAACTATGTTGCTGCAATGTACATAATGATGATGTAAATTACATGACGTATTATATTCTCAGCGTTAGGCAGGCAGGCATACATGCAGCCAGACAGGCTGGCCAGCGGTCCCGACAGATAGACAGACAGCTAGATGGACAGGCAGGCAGTGAGACAGGTAGGCCAGCAGGTAGACAGATAGACATACAGATAGATAGACAGCTAGATGGACAGGCAGCCAGTCAGACAGGCAGGGCAGCAGGCAGACAGATAGACGGACAGGTAGATGGACATGTAGATGGACAGGCAGGCCGTTAGACATGCTGGGATTTAAAACTAATACCGTGGATTATCGTATAAAGGAGGAATTCAGCCCGTATCATATTTCTCGATATGAACACACGTAATATTCAACGAAAGATCTTTATTGGATAAATGCCGCATAAGAAATATTTTCATTGGTTAGATAACACGTAATAATCCCAGTGACACTGCAAATGTTTCCTAGCGGCAACGACGGCGAAAATGAGCTGGGATACGTTATGTTGTTGATGTAAATTTTGTAATATATTAGATAGTTAGGAAATGTATTTGTAAATTTGCATGATAGACACATAAGTATTAAACGTTAGATTAAAAGTGATTACAACGATGTTTTGTTTGTCATTATGTTTTGTGGCGATTAGGTCAGAACACTTAGCCAGTGCTGTGTCACAGCGACGAAAACGAGCATCGCAAAACTTTGTGTTCAGACTAGGTTCATGGATAGACTTTATTAGAAAATTGGTCAAAATATCAATTTATATGATAAATAGAATCTGAAATTCGGTCCCATTTCATATCACTACTATCTACCTCATCGAAAATTATCATTTTCGACTATGTTGACAATCGTGATATGGGACAGAGTTCCAGATACTCTATTTATGGCCTAGTCTACCGGTTCCAATATTAGATTTCTCCAAGCAACTTAAATAATTATATACAATTTTTTGAGGGTACTGATAAACCTAGGCCATATTCAGCCAGGCTACCATTCTCTCTTACTTATATTTACGCTGGAAGAAAACATAAATATTATCCAGGAGTAGGAATCCATAGCTGTGTCCGGTAATTAGCCATCTTCATGTAGACGAACGCCACTTGAATAACCGTGACTAGCTCGGCACAACTAAGCTTTCTTTTAACCGTTTGCACTCTGTATTTCCAGAACCTTATTTTCAAGATAACAATACAAATACTGTGCTGAATGTTTTGAAACCATAGGCAGCAACTGCTTCCAGTCAACTTAGTTTCGAAAACAGAATATTTAATAAATCGTAAAGGACTTTGGGTTCAAGGCGTTAGTGAGTACATCGATGCATTGCCACCGAATATTGGCAGAGTAAAAAGCAAGCAATGCGAGCACTCTAAATCTTTTTGAGCATCAATCTCACACCACCTGATCCAAAATCAAATAGCTGTCTGAGCATCTTGATAATCAGTAACAGCCACAGAATATGTGAAATATGAAAGCATTATTGAGACGGTGGTGTGGGCGCGTGGTGTGGACGCGTGGTGTGGACGCCGTCAGAAAGATCGAGTATCCAGTATTAGGCGGGCCTGCATAAGCCCTAACCCCCCCCCCCCACCCCCCGTTTCGTCATCTCAGACATCGTCAAGACACCAACAACATTTATTCTCTGATTGCTTTATTATACTAAGAAACAACAGTGCCTTAGTGGTGCAAAGAGCTCTCGAGACCACGCCCATGCAGGCAAAGAGTATGATAATAATGCTGGCATAATGGGCACAAAGTGATACCTTCAGAAGATCAAAGAGAAACACTAGGTAGGATGTGATCAGATTTAGACAAATATGTATTTAATTTAAAGACGAGGAAACGAAGAAATTACAGTGATCGAGTCGAAAGCGTGTACCAATCATTGGACTTGTTGTTATTAAATAGAAATACGCCTATTATTGACATGCATATAGCACGAGCGACGGGGTGGGTTATAGCGACTATGGGGGAGATATATTGCAAGGAAAGTAAAATTCAATGAAATCAAACATGTCAATGTTCAGAATGTGATTGATAGCTAATACATTCATAGTAAGATTTAGGTCCTTGAATGTACATTATACAACATACATGCTTGGTGGATACCTTAGGTTAACAATATTACATTAAAGGACACTTCTGGGATTGGTAAAAGTGTACTTTATTTGAAGGACTATTATATGACTAACATATTGGATGCTAAATAAAAACAATAGACAAATAATACGAGGAATTATACAATCGTAAACGTGGGATTATTTTATCTTCCGGGCGGCGCTATTTTCTTGCAACGAGAGCGAGATTTCACGAGATCCTGACGTCATCCCCGCACAAACGCTATCTTTGCCGAGCACAAAGGCTGTACAGAGTAAATATGTATATGCATGGAGGCCTAACATGCGCTAATTTGTAATCGTTAGGACATTGTCCAGTTAAGCTAGTAAGTTTTTCAAGTAATTCTAGTATCCGAAGGTGGTGCGGAATCGTTAACCCCTACACCGCTGAAGCATAGATTCCATTTTCCCTATCCTATGCTGTAAGTCATTGCTGTGCGGGACAGCAACACGTTTCAGCAACACTTTTTTCAAAATGTACACGGCAATATCTCTGTAAGTAGGCTATTACGCATTTTACACCATGCGATAGGGGTTAAATGAAGTGGCACACTTGACACGTGCGTATTGCCAAATTACTCAGCCGACTAAGATACCATTATAGCGTGTGTCGCAGGCCGTGTAAATATATATTCCAAGAAAACATATGATATGATAATATTGCCGGAACCACAGAACTGATTGTAGTAATTCTGATACCTAGCTGTAGCTACAAATTCGAAGATGTATCCAATGCTAGGGATGTTAGAATCGGCCTAGTCGTTCAAAAGATACACTCTGCGGCAAAATCTCAAACAAAAATATCAGAATGCGCTCTATCCATCATCCCATATCAGAATGAGTATTACAGCGACAATGACAAAATTTGCTGTGCCGAAGATTTACAATGTTATCACATAACGGGAAAATTCCATCAAAATATCTTAATTACTGAAATTACTACAGCTTGCCGGGCAGTATTGATCGGCGATGAATGGGCCCAGATTTTATGTCAAAATGTTAATTCATTTGGTGATATCTCTGGCAGTTTTAAGCACACTCCAATTTAATGACAATACGCAAAGATAGAGTCTGCGAGACAAAAACCATCTCATGCTGAATATTACCCAAAAAAGGATAACATATTCTCAGATTGTATCTTAGATGAATAATTTGTTATATATTCCAGTCCGATATTAACATCCATTATATCATATTAATCCCGAGGTCGGCACCTATTTAGACATCCTAGAATCACTGGAATCGCTTCAGCTGTTCGTTTGCTATTATCATTTACGTATACTTCCTTAAAATATATACCCGCATCTATGGGCCTCGCGCCTCCAGTCATCGCAATAGCGGTGGTGCTGGGCTGACGTCGCTAGACGCGATAAAATGGCCAGATGTGCGAAAAATTGTCAATTTTACAGACTTTATCTAGCGATAGTTGGTTACGCTATTTCTATCTGGTTATTATTCTGGCGCAATTTCATTAAACATGTAATAATGTTTCAAATAAAGCACACTTTTTGTCATCCCGGAATTGTCCTTTAAATAAGTGTTACAATTATATAAGTACAAGTAGACAATTTCTTCTAACAGGATCAGTACTTTCCATGTATTTCAATGACAAAATGAAACTATATGCTGGGTACGACTGTGCGGATAATGGAGAGATCTGATCTGTCACCCAAGTATTTGACGTCATAAAAAACCCAAATTGACGTAATGCTCCGTCGTTAATATACGAATTGCATGTCTTTGGCGAATCTACAATTTACTAAACATTATGCTAAGTATTAAGTATTTTGAGATTAACTTGACCGGGCGCAGTTACTACCTACGCAGCAACATCGCTCAGTCAACTTACTCCCAAAATGTATAATTACCGTAATATGTACAGAATAGTTCTGTAATGAATGGTTTAAGAAAAAATATTGACAACATTAGCTTTAATGTTAAACTGACATACCGTGAAAATACTAGTAAATCCACGTGACATTTCTTAATAGAGGGATCCGTTTCTAGCTATGCCCCGCCCATTTCTAGCTAAGCTCCACTCAATTTTTACGCAAATTGGAATCAAGGCTCTGAATCCTGAATTTCCAAAATCTCAATTCAGGGTAACTATACATGTAACATGTTGAATATTCTGAAACTAATTTGACTGGGTGCTGTTGCTTCCTACATTATTCATTATTAAATCTGGTCGATGATTCCTGAAAGCCCCCCCCCCACCCCGATTCTATTGAATCAATTTTAAACTTTATAGGATAGACAGATGAGAGCCTTTTATTTGTCTGAATGATAGCCCTTAAAGTAAGAACTATAGGCGCTCATACTCGGGACTCGGAACTTGGGTCCTATTGTAGTTTGTTTAATTCTGACGTTATTTCGTTATTCCTTGGCTGATTAAGACCAAACCTGGTCAAAATGTTTCGACTGACATCTAATATTAGCCCTGTTAAAATAAAGTTTATCCGATGTCAGAGGCCAGAGTATTATCCCTTGGAAATTGTCCAAAATATTGGAACCGATGAGGATAAATGGTACTTGGTGGACTGTTTCGTCATATTTAGCGCGCCTGACCTCAGGTTTGGCTTGTGCGTGCGTTGGGGGATCCCGTACCAATGACAAGGAAACTATGTCAGTCTAGGTCAAAGGACAGTCTTTCCATTGGAACCTATAGTTAAATATTCAGCCGTAAGATTTTGTCTTGCTTTGAAGTATTTGCACCAAATCCTATACACACTTTACAGCAGCATATGTGAGATAGAATGTATTACTACGTCAATTTCCTGAGTTAGGGACATTATCACAATTATTGAAGTCTTTTGGGAAAGATAATATTTCGGCAGTGCCTTTCATTGTATTTAGAGCTGTCAGAGATCTTTATGTTGGCTGCTGGGCAGCTTTTGGCATGAACTACCGGCTACATAAGTACTAGGACATGTTAGCAGGCATTATGTAGCATGGAGGCAAACGGTGCATATTCCCACTGGATCTACAGTAAACTATTCTGTTAGCGCAATATAAGGCATTGCTGGAGTGTGCTACCAGTCACAGAGTTGGTTGCAGTTGAGTTTGAGCGCCTCCACTCCTGTATTTTGAAGTGTCTATGGCGAGAGGGCTAAGTAATCAATACACTAATGAGGGGAAAGCTTCTTCCATTTATTAATTTATACGAAGTGTCTACAGCCAAACCTGTCTATAATGGCCACCTAGAGGTCCACCAAAGCATGGTCACTAATGGCACATTCTCGGCATAGATACACAATTTACCAGTCTAAATGACTTTTGTGGTCACAAGATGATGGTTCTTAAAGATGAGTTGTCTTACGACCCACCTGCCCTTTAGAACAGGCATCTTTTGGCCCAGAAACAAATGGCCGTTGTAGAGCTTTTACCGTACGTTGTTAATTCTGACATGATGCTTTAATTCTTTTTAAGAGAACGTACTGTAATGGCGCTATGATTGAAACTAGATAAATGGAGATAAATGAGAATTTCGTTGCATTATATTTAGAGCGTTTGCACTCAGGTTTGGCTGGTATGTGTCTTTGGGCATCTCAACGCATAAAAACTAGCCTCTCTGACCTATTTACTGACGAATATAGGGCAAGGCACAATTTTACAGTGGAACCTATAGTAAAATATTCAGCTATCAAATTATGTCTTTTTTTTAGGTATTTGCACAAAGTTATGTCCAAAGGTTCCTGTAAGTGCACTTTATATCAAATCTGTCAAAACGAAGATTACTCTATGTCAAATTCCAGAGTTATGCCCCTTAGAGTTTTTCGAGTATATTGGTGTCAGTTGAGAAATATAATACTTTCGTTGCATTTAGATATACCTTAAATTAAGACAAAATGTGATAGCTGAATATTTTATTATAAGTACCCTTGGAAAAATTGACCTTTGACCTATATTCTCCAGAAAGTCTGTCAAACTGACATAAATTTTATGTGGTTGTCAGAGAATACCGCAAGGTACACACCAGACTAATATTCTAAATATGACGAACCAGTCTACCAAAGTGTCAATTATCCCCATTAGTTCTAATATTTCATAAAATCTTCAAGGCCCATAACTCTGACATTTGATATCAAATAAACTTCATTTACGCAAGCCGGATATTAGATGTAAGCAGCAATATTCGGATTCGGTCCATGGTCTGAATGTATGTGACGGCATCAAACGTAACCGCTGATCACAAATTTGATTCTCCTACAAAGATAGGAAAAATAGCTACCGTAGTCTCCAATCCGACAACAAACTCACAAAAATTGCATATAATCCAATTTCCGCCGAGCCAATATTGCAGTTATATTTTAAAGCAGCAAGCTATTAGAACTCAGTGGCCCCTATCCGCCTCTGTCATTATGTTCGGTATTATTGGTGGGAGGACATTCGACATTTTCAACATTTTCAACGTTTTGTAGAAGAACATGTGTGATCAGGATGTTTTGGAAACCTTAAGAATGGTAAAGCTGAATTCTTAAGATAACAAAAATGCCTGCAGCACCGTACACGGAATTGCACAATGAAGAATGCCGAGAAGCTATTGAAATGCGAGAATATCGCTGACTGATACATGACGTATCTAGTGTTGTTTCTTACATTGATACGTCTTTAGCTAGAGGCACACATATAGGCGTATACATTATTACATATTCTTCCAGCATACTATTCTGCGAATGCCGATAAACTCGACTCGGCGCTATGTCAGGCGATGAAAGCTCGCGAAATCAACTGATTTATAGATTACATCGGGAAATTCTAAGAAAAACAACAACAATGTTTTCATTGTCATTATCATCATCATGTTTGTAATTTTATGAATATTCCCAGCCTATTACATACATAGTGAAGATTTTGGATCTTCGGGTCACTACGGTTCCTACTACTTCTTTGGCAAGATTATTATGTAAGCGGTTGCTGCGATAACCTCTTACCAAAGATGCAGTAGTAGATGATTACCGGCTCGCCTCGTCACAGATGAGAGTGACGATATTTTTATGTGATAATCGGGCCTATCTCACTATCGGAAGATTCCTAGCTTCGGCGCAGTGTTGTTCTGCGCTCTGGAGTTCACTATCTAACACCCAACCCAAACTAGTGTCTTGCTAAGCAAGAGGATGCTTTTATTTTGCTTACACTAACTGTACACTTAAACTAATACTGATATATTTGAATTGATGAGAATAACTTAGACAATTTTACGATGAAGACTTTGATTACTCCTAGAATATCTTTCTAGTATGACTATCGCAATTTCAACTTACGTAGCAGCACGGTGCCTACGGAATCACGATGGTGACTTGATTAATTTTTCAATAGGCAAAGTGCCTTATTTATTCATCTCGGTGTACCCGAAGTTATATACATATTACGATATATAGATATATACATATCGTGATATATATTCTTTGTTTCAATGACTCTTCTAGGTTGGTTATAAGCACAGCTTGATTGGTCTGGATAATCAGTCCGCCAATCAACGTCTGCTTATTTCCTCCTAGAAGCTTCTACTTGTTACTGTTGGTCGACCTGACCAATCCATGACTATCTACCTCTCGATTTCACTTTGAAACATGTTCTTTATATTTCTCTGCCACAGAGTTCGATCGATGCTCATTGATCATGACGCCATCCTAACTAATCAAACTCTGGGCTTCTCTTCTATGGAGCTACTGCTGCACAGGGTCAAAGCGGTGTTGGCTGGTTCTGATTTGATGTGATCTGTCGGCTAACTAACAACATTATGGAATGTGTTGTTGTAGCATGCCTTTCTATGATTGACATATAGTTGATATACAAATTTCGATTGTGTTATTAATTCCTACAGGACGCTGCAATGTCCATGTCCTGTCCCTTGCCTATCGTGAATAAGCCTGTAGGATACGATCGTTAATAGGCACATGAGCTGTATGATGTCATTGCCAGCTGGTGTTGTTCTACTCTCGTAAGAGAGTCGGAATGCCTACCGTCATCAACTATAGTCAGTCTGTCACGGACGATTCCATCGATTCTTATCACTCGATTATTTCCTAAACTACCGGCCAAAACAGCTGCTGAATATTATAAAAGCGTGTGCCGATCCCACAGCAACAACTTTTATCTCAACTATTGCCAGATACACATCAACTCAGAACCGGAGGTCTTATTCCATTTAATTCGACTTTTAACTTTAATGATGAATATATCATTCGACATTCCTATTCAGTTTCGACTTAGTTTCGTCGAAACTGTACATCAGCAGCGCTGGTTGATGTCAACCAGTACGGCGTAATACATATCTAAATAATAATGTATATGATGATAACTCGGTTCATTAGCTCACCTGGTATTTTCAAATATGAATTTCATTTAGGACTTACTTGTAAATATAAGATATCCGGCGGGGTCATGACTTCCCACAAGACAATCCCATATCTACAATAGGTGGGGCCTAAGTTCAATAAAACGGCCACCTAATTTTAGCAGAAGCAACATGAATTGAGTTATAATTTTACTTGTATTAATAAACAACGTTTTCGGGTTCCCATGAATATATGGGGCTGCTGATAAAAAAGTTTGTTATGGTGCTGTAGTCCCATATATTCAACTACCTGTATATTACTTATCACACATTGCCGTTCTCTTATTATAGTAACAGGATTTTAACATTAGACCAATAAATCATTACAGGAGTAACGTTTACCGAAGCTTTCCTACGAGGATTTCTGCGAATGCTAACATAACTGGCGCTCCTCGTTATTTCACACCATGAAAACATGTGTTTTTCTGAGCCAGTTTATTTACCCTACCCATAAATACCAATGGTACAACAAGTCAAAACGTTCCTTGATAAGGCAGATTATTAACCCGTATTTTCCCGGTATTGGTCCAGTACTGGCCCAGTAACCTGCATTATCAGGGTTAATCTGTAGTATTTGTTTGATAACACTAGCAAAGTGGTGTCAGAGGAACAGATGCAGACGCATTTAACAAGGTGGCAGCAGGAATATGGCGTATTGAACACAAACAGATACCACATCATCCCAAAGTAAGTATTCGATTTTTTGGCATATGGGCTCACACTTGAAACACAAGCTATAGAATTGCAGAAAAAGTCGTGTTTTTACAAGAATTACAGCGAACTCTCAATAACAGACTTATGCTCAAGAACTTTTAGCATGCGCGATTACGAGTGCCATAATATTTTACCCCAGAGGAAATCAAATTGGTTCAAAGGCTAAAGAAAATAGTAAATAACTACATGGCTTAAATTTAAAATCCCAATCTATTCCCAAAAGAGAAACAGAATTGTGAAGAATTGAGAGGTGGTAATTGCAAGGGAACGTCGCCATCTTCCATGCTATTATTATACGGGGTTCTATTACCTAAAAAAATGTTCAGCTTATACTTTTCAAATAGAAACGAAACACGAATTGACGCACCTCAAAATCCTGTTCAACTCTTGGAACATGACAGAGTAAACGCGACCTTAACCTAAGATACTTGTAAGAAATACATAATTTGATATTTTGAATGTCATTTGACTGGACGTTGTTGTCATATATGCCCCGGCCATATTGTGATCAAATAGTTCGTAGTTGATGAAAACCACGTGTAGAGAGATTCAGAATGAAGGGCTAGATAAAATCAATGGAATAAGAGGAGTATAAGGCTCTGTTCCCATTAGAGTGGCACTCCCTGGTAACGCTGATGTATTGATTACCGGCATATATCCGACCACGCTAATTCACGGTACTTGATTAACTGATACTTGGCGAGAATGAATCAACCATCATGTCATTTTCAGCAGCCATATGACGAATAAACGACGTTAGATCTGGTTACAAATTGTAAGTGAAAATGTTGCATTTGCCTCATATGCCAGACATCAATGCTTCTTTCATGTACCCTAGGAAGATAATCAGTAGCTATAGTGAAACACAGATAGACAATGCTATTCTAACAACATCTACCTAAGTATACGTTGATAGACACTATTAACATGTGCTATCTCGTTAGCTGAATTCCCGTGTTTTATTGAACTTGAGAATACTCCACTTTGATAACGTCGTTGTAAGGCTATGAGGTGGTCATAAGTTATATATATATATATAGTCTACCAGTCCATGCTGTCACGTGACTCCACAAGATCTGACCAGAGTGACGTTGCCAGCGACCGTCAGTTAGTGTTGTAGAAGTGACCGAGATGGTCACGAAAGCTACATTCAAACAATTTCTACATCCTGGAGAGGTAACTATTTTTTCCTTATTATCTTTGATATACTGTTTAGCTATACTATTGGGAGAAATCCTTGTGCAGTGGGTTAGCCCTTCAGTTTTCATTCCGATCCTGATAACAGAATGGATATTTCCAGTTTTTGTATCAGCTATGCCCCGCCCACCTCTAGCTAACCTCTACCTACACTTCGCCGTGTTGGAATTGATCGATCCCCGAATTTCCTAACTATCAATTTCCTGAAAACTCTACAGGTAAGCTGTTGAATATTTTGTAACTAATTTCACGGGCCGCTATTGTCGCCATAGGCAGCAACATCACCCTGCCAATTAGTTTCAAATATTCAACAGGTTACCTGAGCCTATAGTTACGCTGATATTGGGATTCTGACATTTAAGTGTTCGATTGTCCCACCACGGACCACGTGGTGGGACAATCGAACACTTAAATGTTAATCTATCTCACACGGACAAATGAAATTATTAGACACCCACCGGCCAGCATTGTAATTGTCAAATACCCCACGGCTAGTAAGGGAATTATAAGTTATCTCACATTAACTGAGAACATTATTATAAGATATCCCGTAGACACACACATCGGAAAAATTATGACTGTAGTGCTACCTTGCAGAGAGTGAGAGAAAATCCTGACGGTAACACGTAGGACGTGTTCTCACTGGAGAGTTAATCGGGAATTACGCCATACCTCAGTATTGCGCTACGCCGGTTAAGTCTCCAGTAATAACACGGCCTAGATTGCAAATTTTGAGGGAATCGGTTGCGTTCAGATAGGAGAGCAATAAAGATATATCGGAAGATAAACCGCCGATTTTGTGGGATTAAGGCCGTGTTCTCGATAACGCCACACCTTAGTATTGCGCTATGCTGGTTAAGTCTCTAGCGAGAACACGACTTAAGGCTTGTTCCCGTACAGACGATAATTCGGTAAATACCGGGTATATCGTTTAGCCTTCTTATTGAACTGCCTTTTGTTCCGGGATAAATACGTCACTTATTTCGGAAACTAAAGCCATACGTGTTCTTCAGTATGGTGTTAATCCCGATTAAGTCTATACCGCACTAGACAAAATTAACTACTTTCGAAACAGGATTATAAAGTGTAAGAGACTGCGTAGTGCTTTGAATAGTGTAAAATATTTTATTTTACGGACATTTTGTCTCAAGAGAAAAAAACATTTTAATAGAAAGGTGAGATGATGTGAAATCATTAATGTAAAAAGAACGTGAACTAAGGAAATTATAAGATATCCCCGCGGGACGAAGGACAGCATCAGATATACCACATGGACAAGGCAATTATATGATATCCCACAGGAACTAATGGAATTATATGATATCACACTTAAACTAAAATAATTATAAACCAGAGCAATCACAGATTGAAGACCCTCGCCCTCACGTGTTTTGTCACGTTGTAAAAGTTTTAGAATTATCTTGATTTATTTATATTGTCTGGACTTTATCATCACACCCAACGTTATGGAAGCTTGTGTGCGGTCACACGATTTCCGGCCTTAAAATTTGAGCCCGATCGGACCAGTAGTCTCCGAGATATAATAGTTCGGATAGTAGACTTTTTGACAAGTCAAAACAGTGCATGCAGTTAAGCGACGAATACTATGCAAATTGAAATCAGCTGGTTATGAATAATTTAAATACTTTTCTATTGCTCAACGTTTAACCGTTAGAGGGCTGTCCTAATAGCATCCCGTATTCATCTCCTGTTTCTTGCGCCAACATTGAATGATGTTTCTGAAAGCTGTTGCTGTTTAAATCGACAACCCTCCATAGCAACGCTGTTTTCAGAAGATCTTTTTAGCGATGCACGTGCATCGAGGAATAATCTATTGCAAGCTAGTATGATTCACAGGCGGCGCTGAGATGCGCAAATCGATTAGTTAAAGTATAAAGAGTTTGAGAACGACTCTCCTCGAAGGAAGGAGTTTCCGTGTATAACTGACATACATCTATAGAGAATACAGACATCCATGTGCGCGCTACATGCAGAATTAACCCTTTAACACTCAAACTGGCCAAAACGGCTTCTGCAGTTTACCTGAGAAGTGTCTATTTGCAGAACAAGAGAAGATTAGTTTTGAAAATGTATCGCTGCAATAACTGGCTCGATAACCGAGCTAGTCATTCCAGTGATAGATTTTCAGAACTAATCTTCTCTTGTTCTGAAAATTGACCTTTTCTATGAGAAAACTTAAATTTGTTTGAAAAATGGTAAGTGTTAAAGTGTTAAGCTAGAATTGTTTCTCACAGTCGTAAGAGATGGACACTCGAAGGAGAACTTTGACATTTATAGAGGCTCTTAAGAGGCAGTGGATCTAACACGGCAAGTGTCAAACGAGTTAAATAATATGTCACGAGTTGTGCCGTGTGTTGGTATAATATGGACAGCAAAGGAAGCGGGCGAGGGAGGAATTGGTGAAGAGAAGTTATTTCATGCACAAGTGAGACGGTATTAATAACATAGATACGTGGAAATACAGAAAAATAGCAAAAAAGAGTTCGAAAAGGTAGGTGTGCAAAATAATACATATTGTCTGATAGTTTGAGTGTCTGCCTTGATGTCAAGCAAGGGATTAGCACGTCACCTGGATAAATTTATGCAATGTTTTATAGTATTTCTAAATATATAATTTTGAATCTCCATTCTAAAATAATTGTAGGGGCGGCTTAGCATGCCAGCAGACTCTAATTAATTGTCTGATAGAAACTGCTTATTTCCCAAGTCACGATAAAAATACTACGAGATCAGCGTAGCCTCGGTTTCTCTTTATGTCACCTTCTTCTTTTCCTGGAAATTCCTTCTATAAGAGGCACCAACGGAAGCCCGTCGTCAGCATAAGAATATAACATGTAGACACACAATATTGTTGTAGACGTGAACGAGAAACTCATATACGAATCATTAGCACGGTAGCTATACGATGCCACAAGGAGATATATTATAGTAGTCCTGATCGACAGAGTACGGTATGCAGATGTTTGACTCACTGGCCTGATCAACCAAACGAGCCAAACATGTTCTGCCCAATACATTTGGGCAGTAGAATCCTTCAGTGAATCATGTGGGTGTAGACCGTGCTATCGCTGAATATATAAGCTATAGACTCACGCACGAGAGATCTTCTCTATATTGTGGACGGCATCCATGTTACATTTGATTTCTTCAGACTCATATTCGTGAGAGGCATTCAGGAGAATGTATGCCATCATTTCATCGTTATTTATTAAGTGGCATAGCCCCATACAGAGTTGACTTGCCATGAATTCCCCGCGCGTATCTGAGTCACTGAGGTGTCTGGGCAGAGTAAGTGATTGCGATCCCGATCTCTACGGCGTCTGCGCATTCCTTGAGGTAAATATAGACCTTCAGTTGGATGTGAAAGTATTCTAATGTGGCCACATTTTCTGATAAATATCTTTAATCTCAGTGAACCGTTGATATAGCTTTAATTATCTTTTTTTTAAATATAGTTTTAATTATCGTACACTTTCTTTTCTATTGCAAGCAAATTCGCTATAAGTGTGTCTTTTAAATCAAGTCTATGTATAACTTGTGTGTACTGCTTTTACGCTTATGGAGGCATACTTCTCCACTAGTTACAGAAAATGTTGCCATAATAGCCTCGATGTCGACATAATAGCCTAGATGTCGACATAATAGCCTAGATGTTGACATAATAGCCTAGATGTCGACATAATTGGTAGATTAAGTTTACCTATTGAACATTTAACAAATACCACATAGGCCCTATAAACTATTAAATCTGTGACAGCCTCGTTTGAAACTAATAGTATACAGTTCGTTTATCACGTATTACATACAGCATGGGCAATACTCAATATATACAAAGTATTCTATGTGTTTCGAAATTGAATTGTGTCAATAATAAATGCCCTTTGCACGTGCGTACTAGCTAAATACATGGCGTGTGCACGAGCGGCGTGAAAGGCAGTTTTAAGAATACATTGTTTAATAGAATGTGGTCACATATGCTGGGTTTGAGTTTGTATTATTGTATATCTAACACGGATGCTTAGTTGTATGGGGCGAACAGGTTATTTAACGTACACGTGCTCTTTATTCCTCTCTGTTAACCTTTTCACCGATGAGATCCCCGTGTCTCATTTCCAACGATACCATACAGGAGGCAGTAACTGCTTCAAGTTAAATTAATTTCAAAATATACGACAGAATACGTTTTTATACCGTAAAGAATATACTTTGTCAGGGATTTGTCGGCGAGAGGGTTACTGCTATCAGTATTGTTCGTGGCATCTAAACAGATATGTGTGCCGAGTTCACCTACGACACTGGGTTATTGAATACTGGAATATGTGCGTTCTGGAAACGCTTCTATTGATTTTATGGTAAACCGTTCGCTCATGCTCGTGACGAGCTATAGAGCCTTTACCATTTTCATGATGTTCACTAAGGGAAACACGTCCATTGAGCTCACAGCATAACCTTGTATCCCAAGCGATGTAGAAGTTCTTTTGTCTCGCATTAGATGATGAAACAGCTTTAGTGAATTTTCTGCTCATTGAATTGCCATCATACTTCCATTGTCAGCTTATCAATGACACAGACGCATCACGCATGATCAAGCCGGGCTTCAACATCGGGAAAACATTCCCTAGAGATACCAAATATAAGACCCATCTAACATTTGTAAAGATTCACGTCTTATATTCTCTTTCAGTAAACGAAAAATAAGATAAGGGCATTTTAAACCAACGAACACGTTTCTTGTTCAATCCCGTTCTTAGGAGTTGTAGTAAATAAAGACAAACGTTTCTTGAAATCATTCACATACCTGGAATTTTCTATAAATTAGAAAAACTAGGAGGTCCATTTGTTTTTGATGTAAAATATATTTCACATGATGAAAATGCTGTTTGCCAAGATCGGCCTGTGCTTCAGTAAGCTACTATTTGTCAAGCTTACACTGTACTTCGTTATAATAAGTTACTGATTGTCAAGTTTACCCTGTACTCTAGCAACTACCAGTACATTAGACGTTTAAACATTTATCATTGTTTACACAGTATTCTTTATTTCCTCATGAGTTGTTAATAACTATGAGGAGGAGGAGTAGGAGGAGGAGGAAGAGGAGGAGGAGGAGGAGAAGGGAGAGGTGGGAGGAGGAGTAGGAGGAGGAAGAAGAGGAGGAGGAAGAGGAGGAGGGGGAGGAGAAGGGAGAGGTGGAAGGAGGAGTAGGAGGAGGAAGAAGAGGAGGAGGAAGAGGAGGAGGAGATAGACTGGAGGAGGGGAGCTGGGAGGAATAGGAGGAGAGGATGAGAGGAGGAGGAGGAGGAGGAGGAGGAGAGGAGCTGGGAGGAATAGGAGGAGAGGATGAGAGGAGGAGGAGGAGGAATATGAGGAGAGGATGAGAGGAGGAGGAGGAGGAGGAGGAGGAAGAGATGAAGGAGGAAGAGGAGTAGAAGGGGGGTAGTGCGAGTGGGAGGAGGAGGATGAGGAGGAGGACGTGGAGAGAGGATGGGAGTTGGGAGAAGGATAAGGAGGAGGAGGAGGAGGAAGAAGAGATGAAGGAGGAGGAGTAGAAGGGGGTGGTGCGAGTAGGAGGAGGAGGATGAGGAAGAGGAGGAGGAGGGGGAGTTGGGAGGAGGATGAGGAGGGGAGCTGGGAGTTGGGAGGAGGCGGCGGAGGAGGAGGAGGAGGGGGGTGAGGCGGAGGAGAAGGGGAGTTGGGAGGAGGAGGAGGAGGAGCAGAGTTGGGGGAGGAGGAAGAGGAGGAGGAGGAGGAGGAGAAGGAGAAGGAGGAAATGTAAATACAGACCCTGATTTATATGCAGTCACGCGTGACTATAACAGACACCACATGGACAGTAACGATGGGGTCATTATGGAGAGAATCTCGCTTAATGCAACGGACTGGAAATGGCAAAAAGCGCTTAGGGTCACCTGTATTGTAGGACCGCCAGCTTTTTCCATAATATTAGATCATGTCCGTCCTAGACAGGTTTGATCTTTCCTATACACGTGTGCAGTATCATAAAAACAAGATGGATTCTCATCATTGTAATTTGAGGGTTTATACCCTCAAAATACAGAGTGGGACCCCCAAAAGTAGTGGCAGTGGGTTTCATTGACCCCCTAAAATTCATGTAGGATTGTAAAATAGTATTTTTCTTTTATAAATCTAACAATTCATAGGTTTGAGTCCATGCTACACTCGAATTATTGTATAGATGAAAACAATTGTATAGGAACACCAGATTTCCTTTTGGGACCCCCAGAATTTAGTTTGTCCTCCAAATTTCAAGATGTGGGGTCTATGGAACCGCCAAACTTCAGATACCAAAGGATGATAGGAAACACTGTAACAGATAAAAAGCGGAAACAGGGCCGCAAGATTATCCAACAATTTGAAGCGATCACTAGCATTTCTTCCAAATTGTATCTGCATTAAATACATTTAAGCTGGGTGTCTAAAGCAGTGTTCTCAATAGAAACTGAACCAACGTAATGCAATACTGAGGTATGGCGTTATTCCTGATTAACTCTCCAGTTTTTCCACTAGAGACTTAATCCTGAATAACGCCATAGAGACTTAATCCTGAATAACGCCATAGAGACTTAATCCTGAATAACGCCATAGAGACTTAATCCTGAATAACGCCATGCTGAAGCATGCCGTTATTCCCGATTAACTCTCTAGTGAGAACACGGCTTTAGTTTCTCGGTCAGTCTGTCAAATCTGTTGAAACTTCTGACAATAATAAATACAATAAAATAATATTATAATAACTAACATCATATCAAACAAAGTCTTCGCTTTTAACAGACTTTCCTTCAACAGCTCCTGGTTAAATTGGAAGTTTACATTATCAATAGCTATATGAGCGATCAAAATTTCAGTTATATCTTAATAAATTCACGAGGATTACGCATTGAAATTCGATGTCAGATGCCCATTGAACACTACATTCCCAGAATATCAAATTAAAGGTAACTGTTTAGGTAAGATATTGACTATTTTGAAACTAATTTGACATATATAAAATGTAAATGATTTTCCTGTTTTTTAAAGTATTTCTGGTTGAACGCATTAATATGAAATACATTGCCTCTCCCTGCTGCTCGTCAAACAAATGTATTTGAGCTTGGTATGTGTTAGGGGTGGGGTGTATTCCAAACGGCCTTGGACTGTCAATGAATCCACCGGCACATCTACAACTATCGATTTAGAAGTCACAATTATGGGACATTGGTGAAAGCACACAAGTCAAAAGACCACATCATTCTAAACTGCATATTGTTTGTTACTTCCATGCGACCATATAGTGATACCACGTACCAGTTAGCACATCTCCGCAGATCACATGGCAAATCATGTTGTATCAGGACTTCTGAGACTGACCAAGGCATGCATGAAATCAGTAGTCCCATCAACCCCAATATACACCATCTACATATATGTGTCCTTGAGAAGTACTCAAGTTGATTTTCTCTCTATGCTTGTTCATAATTCTATGCAAACTCCATTGTTCCTCATCTGGCGTGTGTCAGTGATGTAATATCAGCTGTTAACGCAGACAAGCCACAGCTGCAGTATATAATACTGCTTCAAAGGCTTAGAAATCATCTACGCGAAGATACACGCATTGGAGCAATTCTCATTAGCAAAATCCGTCTTCATGATGCGTTAACAGACATAATCAAACACCTATACACAGCATTGCCAGACAGACACTTCCTATTAGGCCCTTTTATAAGTCGAATTTTTCTGCCCCCGCCGCGCTAATGACAACTGATTGATTGTATAGTGAACTCTGTCATTTTCAGGGAAATCTAACTGGCGCAAGAGAAATTCGACTTATAAATCGGGCCTTGGACTGACTAGAGAAATAGGGCCCAGCTGCGACAACAATAAATGTGCCTTGTGACCTAGACGCTATTGAATCGCGCCATCAACCTTGGCGACACGTCTATGAAGACTTGTCTCCACCAAGATTTTACGTCAGCGTTAGCATCGGCGTCGGCATTATCATACGCGTTTGAAGTCGTGTTCAACTGTTTCCATCAGGCTACTGATTAGTGTTTTTACGAGAGATTTATCAGTATTTCAGGGCATTGGTAAGTTTTACATGTTCTCAGCTGTACCATGCATTTGAATGTTTCATGGGTGAATGTGGAGGAAAACATGGCAAAGTCACTTTGATGAAAACGAAACACATAACTTGGCTTATGGATGCAATCTTTATTTAGCCTTTGTCAATACCTTCTTATGTATATCTAAATGCACAGTATATGAGTTTGAAGCCGTTGGAGGCGTCAGACTTACTATTGGCAACTTCCGTAATTAATGACAAGTTGACCTAAATGATGCCAAGTTAAAAAATATAGCCAAGAAAAGCGCGCGCGTCATGCGTCAAATTACCTGTTGGAGCGTTCGCAGTGTCCGACGCCGCCGCTTAAGCGCGTTCGAAACAAACACACTGCTCAAGCAAGAAAAGATGAATACGCCGACGCTACCGCTGACGCAAAATCTTGGTGGAAACGAGCCTAGCAGCGCCGCTAAAAAATCGCATGGCTTATATTTTGTTCAAATTGACATCGGGTGTACGGGCGTTGTTGCGGTTCCGCATTCAAAATCGGCTCATGGCCGATTTTTTTTATAGCGGCACTGCTCTAAGGCGGCGTCAACCGCATTGCGTGGAAACACCGCCTCACTGAAAACGCTTGTAATGGAAACGCGGCTTTAAGGATGCGGATAATATCTATACACATACCTCTTAGCGTGAATTACGGTGACCAAATTGCACACCGATGAGCAATTTCAAAGAATAAGTTACATTGACAAAATGCTAGATGAAATAACCGATTGTGCTGGTTAACAAAGCACGAAGTCGTCATAAACACACAATTATTATATGACGTAATGCGAGCAAAATACACACTTCCGGGTCCAGAAACATGTGTATGACACAAGACTTAACACGTCTATATAATTTGTGATGCTATTGCGTTTTCAGATTCTAAAATCGACTGAGCAGATCTGAAGATGGAAGAATGGAATCTATTCGTCAGTCTTTCAAGAAACTTCTGATCAAACTAGGAGATCCAGACAAAGACAAACGGATATAAGTAAGTGTCTATGTTAAACAAATATGTGTTGTATCCTAGTGCATGCTCGTTATTTACAGCTACTCGCAATGCAATATAGGTGTCGCTATAGCTATGCCCCGACCAATTCTGGCTAAGCACCACCCATGCTTTGCGCGCGTATGGTAATCGATTTAGATACTTTGGAACCTGAGTTCCCAGAATACCATTTTCATGGTAATTATACAGCTAAGCTGTTGCAAATTTTGAACCTATTTTGACTTGGTGCTTTTTCTGCCTATGGCAGCAACAGATCCCTGTCAAATTAGTTTCAAAATATTCACCAGCATGTTTATTAAATAATAAAGTCATAAAATTCGTTCACCTGACGGACTATTAAATGTTCAATAGGGACCCATTTATATCATTCACTAGGCAATTTGATTGTGACGCCACCTTGCATGTGACGTAATTGTTTATTACGTCAGATATTTGAGTGACAATTTTGACTCATCTATTCCCCATTAGCTGATATGCCTTTACTGCGATGATATTACGCGCTAGCTGTTATGATCACATCAATGATATATCATTGCCATAATTAAGGTAATCACGCTTCAAGGTCACTCACCCATTCACGGCGACGTGGCAGTTCACCAAGCGCTATATTGCAAACGATTAATCAATCAAAGCAGATCTACAACAGCTTTAAGAGTTTCACTCCAAACTTGCTATTCTTATGGCTTTGCTTACGCTTACCGGATATCCTGTTTGACGAGAGTCGCTATTGCGGTCACGTTAGCCCATTCCGATGGTCAATCCCAGATAATTGATTTTGTATTTACTTTACCCAATTTGTTTTATCAGCGACTCTGGTGAGTCCGATAACTCTAGCGATGGCATCATTCGTCATTATCCGGATTAGAGCCCGTTCTGTCGCCCGCGGATTGTTACAGCGGCCCATACTCGCACCACGAAACAAAAAGAATATTAGGCAATGATTTAAATGACAGAAAATAAGCGCAGGCATAAAATCCGATGATGAATATCAGTTCGCTAATGAAGAAATGATGATAGGTATTAATCACTGTCAGGTGCAATGTGCTGTGCGCCAAATAAACCGGTCAACGCTGCATCCCACACATGGCGTCGAGACCTTGCCTCAAACAGACCATTCCATGTTGTATTCCAGGCACGATGTTCAGTCATTGTGCCAAATCCATGGTGAAAATTATATTGCTAAATTCCGGGTGATTAATTTGAAGATGACTTGACTGAAAGTTGCAGCTACTTAATCAAATCATTTCGACTATCTTCAACATCCTGCACGATTAGGTCCCTCTAAACAAGACGTCTCAAGATACAGAGTGCAATGAGTATTGGTGTCACGCGTTGAGTGATGAGACAACCACATCGCCATTGAGAATTGCAGGACAGAGTCAATAACGACCCCATTTATTATAGAAAATCATGCACCCTTGTTACCGGCAACCACTAAAACGATTGCTTTTCTTCTTCCTCAATCAGTCGAGGTTCGTTATCTTTGCTGAATAATAATTATATGTTGTATTTTAGTTTCCACACGCAACTAGTGCAAGTCGGTGGCGAAATGATCAGAAGTACTATCTCTTCTGGTCTCCCTGGAGTTTTCAGATATCCTCTGTGTTTCCATTTCCAACCCCATCAGTGATTCTATAAATTATGTGTCTGATCTTTGGTCTGTGACCACCAAGATCAGTCACATTCATTTAATGAATCAGACATGACCGTGTGCCGCGTATTTTGGTTAAGCTTAGTCGCTATAAGAAACGTACGTTATGTTTGTCGTCATATAATCAGCATAAAAAGAGCCGAGAGAGATCTTCATACGAGATATGTACAATGGCTGTCTCAAACATTACATACGTATCACGAACGTCTTTGGTCTATGAATATAAATAACGGCGTTTCTTCCATTATTGTTCCAACGTGTGTATGCGAATATGAAACTATTTAACCATTTGAACCCGAAATGCCAAAAACACTAAGAATCCTTCACGATTTTATAAATATTATGTTGAGTATTTTGAAACTAATTTAACTGGGAGTTGTTGGTGCCTATGGCGGCAACAGGTTCCTCTCAAAGTAGTTTCAAAATACTCATCAGCTTATATGTACGATCGTTTTAAAATTACAATTCTAGGAATTCAGGGTTCAAAGGGTTAAGACAACCTAATCTGGTTATGTTTTCAGTGATCTATTATTAATATTCGCTAGAGTGAAAATCCGAGCCCATTATGGCGCCGGATCCACCGGTTGATGTATGAAGCAAATAGACATGGCAATACGATGTTTTAGATGAACCCGGTTTTGATATTTAAACCAGGTTTAAATACAAAGTTTGTATTGATTCCGCATTTTCATAGCAAAAGTTGGTCTGAAGGATCATTTATTAATATATAGTGGTAGACAATCCAGGGGGAACTATTTATAAATATTTCTCTAAGATTGATTTTCGCTGGATGACGTGTGTGGTATCTCTTTTAGCCATTTTCTGTTTCTAATTAAAGGGAAATATTCACACCAGAATACGTGAAAATAAAATTGTTAAAATTGTATACTTCTAGAGGCTTAAATTTTGTGCCTAGATGTAATGAAACGAACTAAATCTTATCATATAATGATTTCATTCCATATTAATTTATACAGAATGAGATCATCATTTGTTAAGATTTAGTTCGTTTCATTACATCTAGGCACACAATTAAAGCCTATAAAAGTATGCAATTTCAACAATTTAATTTTCAGAGATTCTGGCGCGACTTGAAATCTGTCAACCATTGCCGTGTATGGCGCCATAATCCAAGCCCACGTGACAGAATAATTCCAGCAAGTATGCCGTGTTGCTTGCCATCTCTTAATAAAATAAATAAATAATATCGCCCATTGGCTGAGCTGATATTGGCGTAGTAATACCTAGAAAACCTACAATTCGTGGTCTTGCCTGTTTATAGTTGGATTTAATGGTTTTCTCCTCACGGAAACATATGAAAATTTGACTTTTTATGTGAGGTTTGACTAGAAGTAAATTGGTATAAAGTGGCATTACTTTCTGGAGCCAGTATTAGTTATTCACCCATGCAGTGTCTCACAGAATGGAATAGGGTAAACACATCTATGAATAAAATAAACATAATAACAACAGTGCTTGACACAGGCGTAGCTAGTGAATTTCAATTAAAAACACAGAACGCATCTTAGTGCAGATGTCGAATAGAATCTCGGTTACCGAATCACATAACAGGTAACATAATGGGTAACAAACATGGTAGCACAATAAAAAACCGAAGAACAAAACTCAGAACAATTTGACCTTTAGTTTAACAGCAATTGCCAAATGAAAATTTAACACATTCATAATCGTGTGTCCACCAGAAATGCAGCTTAGTCTCTTTGGCTATGAATAATGAGATTGCTATGAAGCGAATTTTTCATTATCAGTGTCGTATATATTGTCAGTTCCTTATTTATTAATGGACGAATCCAGTTTTAGCTATGCTCCGCCCATCCCTAGCTAAGCTCCACCCACGCTTTGACCGGGTTGGGATCGAGAGAGTCTTTGAATTTCCAGAAGCTAAGCTGTTGAATATTTTGAAACTAATTTGGCGGGATGATATAGCTGCCTATGGCAGCAACATCGCCCAGTCAAATTAGTTTCAAACTGTTCAACAGATTGTTTATTAAATGGTAAAGACATACAATTCGTACTACAATGCTTAGTCCGTCATCAATTAAGTGTATGTGACGTCATTCATGACGTAATTGATTATGGCACCATCCTACACGCCACATAGTTAATTATGACGTCATAAGATTGGTGGATAAACTGGAATTCTGCATTACTGCTGTCAACGACCCATTATCCCATTAATCCTTAAATTTGTTTATTTTCCCATAGAAAATGGTCATTTGTAGACAAGGAGAAAATTATTTTGGAACATTTTAGCAGTGGAATAACTGCCTCTGTCATCGGGCCAGTCCTTCAAGTAATAAATTGTTAAAATAACCTTCTCTTGGTCTGCAAATTATCATTTCTCAAGACCACTGGCAGCTTGAATGACAATGGATAAATGAAGAAATCATAATCAACATATAAAATTAAGTGAATTTCTGCCTATCTAAGGTTCTACCGCTACTATATTTGCTATCTGAATTTACCTGGCTTAACTTGTGCAATGTTGCCATCTTTTGAATGGATTGCTGGCGCAAAGTAGAAATGGTCTAGCTATAATATTGTTGATACGCGAGTAATCTATATGAGTTCGATTCGTCGTCTTAAGACCGTCAAAGTGACGGTCGACGTTTTCTGCAGCGTGCCCTCAAGGTCAAATCAATGACGAATTGATATCGGGTCGATATGGCAATAAAGCGGTTCCGCTTCATATGTGGACCTCTTGTGAGTAGCCATTAGTCGCCATAGGGTGAACTAATTTGTAGCAAATGTGTCATGGTGAGAGCATTCGACGTACGGATTATAAGCTATGCGTCCACTTGAGTTTTTCTCAAAATCTTTAGCTTGGATGCCACGACAATGCCGAAACTGTCTACAAGTTTAATATTGCATCCAGTCCACCTTACAAATAAAAAAGGCCAGACGATGGCTTGTGGTAGAACATCTGCAGCTTACAAATGGTAGTTATCTCCCGCGACGATTTTGTTGGTTTACGCTGACAACCATTCCTTAAAACTCATTATGGAATAATACACACAGTCAAAATAGCTAAAATATCTTTAAATGTATTGCAAAATGGAGATAAAACACCAAGTTTGGCATGGTGATGCTATCTGCTTTGCCTTCGAAAGTGAAAACGTTTCAAAACAGTTTACTGAATCTGCAAACCGTGACATCCTGCTGTTCTAATTATGCCATATAATATACAAACCAAAGAAGCCGATTTTGCAGAGCGCTCCGGAAAGTTGTCCTTTTCGAACACCTCCCCACATCCCTCTCCTTCTGTCTTTTTCTGACCCATCTCGCTCTCCCCACCCCACCCACCATCCTCTCTCTCGATCTCGCTCGCTCGCTCACTCGCTCGCTCTCTCTCTCTCCTCCCTCCTCCCCCCATCTCCCTCTCCCCCCTCTCTCTCTCTCTTTCTCTCTCTCTCTCTCTCTCTCTCTCTCTCTCTCTCTCTCTCTCTCTCTCTCCCTCTCTCTCTCTTTCTGCCCCCTCTCCTCTTTCTTCCCATCTATATAACTCTCTCCCTCTGCCTGTCTGCCATCTGTCTGTCTGTCTTTCTGCCTGCATCCCTGCCTGCCTCCCTGCCTACCTGCTTACCTTTCTACCTGCCTGCCTGCCTACATAGGTGACCGCGAGCCAGGCCGTTCGTCCGTCTCCATCTCTGTCTCCATCTCTCTCATTCTCTCTATCTCTCTCCACCATCCTCTCTCCTTGTCCCTCTCTCTCTCCCTCCTCTCCTCCCCTCCCCCACTCTCTCCTTTCTCGTCCTCTCCCTCCCTCCTTCCATCCACCCCCTCCCTCCCTCCCTCCCTCTCTCTCTCTCTCTCTCTCTCTCTCTCTCTCTCTCTCTCTCTCTCTCTCTCTCTCTCTCTCTCTCTCTCTCTCTCTCTCTCTTCCCATCTCTATAACGCTTTCCCGCTACATGTCTGTCATCTGTCTTTCTGCCTGCTTCCCTGCCTGCCTCCCTGCCTGCCTGCTTGCCTTTCTACCTGCCTTCCTGCCTGCCTGCATAGGTGACCGCGAGCCAGCCCGTTCGTCAGTCTCCATCTATGTCTCAATCTCTCTCATTCTCTCTATCTCTCTCCACCATCCTCCCTCCTTGTCCCTCTCCCCCCCCCCCTCCCTCCCTCCCCCACTCTCTCCTTTCTCTTCCTCTCCCTCCAGCCCTCCCTCCCTCCTCTCCCCTCTCTCTCTCTCTCTCTCTCTCTCTCTCTCTCTCTCTCTCTCTCTCTCTCTCTCTCTCTCAAAAGCGCTACAATAACCATCATTATTGTCATGACCACTGAATGGAGGGATAGAGTTTATCCATCAATCATATAACGTCATAATCAATTGTATATGTGCATCGTATAAGCTGACGTCATAATAATTTGCGTCATGAATGACTCGATTTAGTCAGTCTTAAATGCTTAGTAGTCCGTCAGGTTGTACATATTGTATGTCTCTACGATTTAATAACCATGTTGTTGAATATTTTGAAGCTAATTTGTCTGGGCGCTGTAGCCATAGGCAGCCACAGCACGCAGTCAAATTAGTTTTAAAATATTGAACAGCTTAACTATAAAGTGTTCGTGAAAGTGAGATGCAGAGGGTGGAGGGATTAATCGATCCCAACACGAAGAAAGCGTGGGTGGAGCTTAGTTCGTCCCACCTCATCACCACACCTCCTGTACCAAGTCACGTTCATATTCAGCTTGACATGATGCATCCTCTAATCATCCATATCTACGATCCACTCAGAGAGTACACTGCACTGACGACCTTCCATTATTGGCTTAATAATTCTAAAATGTTGAACGTTATTAAAATACATATAGCCATACATACATGCATTTAATGGGATTTTATAGGAAGGTACTTGGACGGTCATAAAAGTATATGAGAAATCATCTAGCCATCTAATCCTGTTTTATCATTTTCATTAACTACACATTTCGTTGTGAATTGTCCTTTCAATTGTTAGCTATGCCCCGCCCATCTCTAGCTAAGCTCCATCCACACGTCGGTCGTGTTGGGATCGATCGATCTCTGAACTCTCTGACTATCAATTTCGAGAAAACTATACAGGTAAGCCATTGAATATTTTGGAACTAATTTGACTAGGCGCTGTTGCTGCCAACAGCGTCCAGTCAAATTAGTTTCAAAATATTCAACAGTATGTATATTAAATAGTAGAGACATACAATTCGTACACCGTGTCTGACTATTAAGAGCTAAAGACCAGCAAAATATAATCATTTATGACGTAATTATTATGACGTCATCCTACACACGGCTTAGCTGATTATGACGTCATATCACGTCAGATGATTAATGGATACTCTGGAAAGGTTAATTTCTGACGTGAGGGTGAGATGGAATTATTAACTGTTTTGGTCGCGTGGTTTGATAAGATATACGGATCTATACGATCAACATTTCTACAACGTGATACTATATTTCCTAGCAAGATAACATTGCTCCATCAGCGAGCCAGTCACCGATGGTTCTGGTCATCCATCTTAAATGACAACTGCACCGTATATCGAAATTAAAAAAAAAAAAAAATCGTTGACGCATGTCATATAATAATAAAGCGAACTATCATCTATTCCATGGGTGGTCTAAGCAGGGGAGTTTCACAAGCACGTCAGCTTTCGGGCCCAACATACCACATCCACCTTACGCATTTAGCAAGCTTGGCAGCACGATACCTCATCTTATTCTACCTCGGCTATAACCTGCTGAGAAGAAACGTAACTTTTTTGAAATCTGTAAAATAAATTGTGAAATAATTACTGAGAGGTGTGTACACGGGCACTAAATATATCTTCGAACACGGCATGGAGGTAGATAGCGGGAACATTACCTGAACAACTTAACAACAGTTAAATCTGTGTCTACCAGGTACCACATGGGACATCATTAAGCGATCGCTAATGAACAATGGTCGCTTAACACAACTCATACGATGGGGTAAACACCCTTTGGGGAGGATGACGGTGGTTCCCTATGACGTTTGGCATTGCGACCATCGGCTTCATGGAGCGAACATTATCTGGCGCCAAAAGCAGGTGACCGTTATAGACGATGTTGATCGTATTCTCACGCGCTAGTTCCTGTCTATGAGTTTGAGAGAGGTTCTGCGCGTGACGGTATTTAGCGCAAGCGTTAGATAATCTATCTCTCTGACATAAATGACTGTAATGATCTGTTTGATTGGCACCATGATGAATGAAGCGTATGTTGAACCTTACTCTACAACATGAAACACATTACCGATATAGATAATAATAATAATAATAATAATAATAATAATAATAATAATAATAATAATAATAATAAATATTATTTATTGCGGTAACACTTCAAGTACACGGCCTGATCTAGCAGAGGTCCTCATTAACATATATACATAATTTAGAAAATGTGTGCTTTTTCAGAGAAGGATTCATAGCTTTTGTAGGAACAGCCATCTATATCGAAGCATCGGTGTGTCTTATCTTTCATGTGCATGTCGTACACGATAACAACCAGCGATATATATGTTATGCATATATACTGTAGGTCAGCGGCACATAACACACGCCTTGTACATATATGTCATGGGTGTGTCATGTATGTTGATTTGTCGAATATGTAATATCATAAATATGCTTGTTGCTTAGTGCACGAGCTTGTTATATCGGCGGTAACGTGCATATGTGACCCATCTGGTCATTGACATGTCATATGTGACGTGCCATTGGTGCATTGATTATGATCCTGTCGTATTGACCATTTCACGTATTAAGGTTATTCGCACTATGTTCTCGCTATAAGAAAGATACCGCGAGATGAGGTTCTCTCTAAGAAATTACCAATATATCATATAAAATCTGCCGAAGGCACAAGGATTCAGTCCATTATATGGAAGACGGTCTGTACCATTAGCCCCATGCCAGACATAGCTATTCAGAAAAAGCACAACTCCCCAAATACCATCTATTTCCCGATTCATAGGACTCGATTGTGCCTTCCGCACGGTTATTCATATCCATGTTCACACACTGATCTCAACCCACCTTTATCTTAACCCACCCTGTTCATCACCAGTCCTGACCCTGACTCGCACTGACTGCCACCCATCGTGTTCTCAAACCACCACGACGTCTACCCGCCGTGAAGTCTACATAGACCCACCAACCTCGTTAGAATCGACTATATACCATGGAGGAATCCAGTTTTAGCTATGCCCCGCCCACCTTTAGCTAAACTCCACCCACATTTCGCTGCTGTTGTGATCGAGAGGTCCCTGCACTCTAAGAATCTCAATTTCCTGAGACTTATACAGGTAAGCTGTTGAAAGTTTTGAAACTAATTTGACTGGGTGCGGTTGCTGCCTACGGCAACCGTGTCCAGTCAAATTTGTTTCAAAATATTCAACAGCATGTTTAGTAAATAGTAAAGACATACAATTTATACAACCTGTCGGACTATTAAGCGTTTAAGACTGACTAAATCGATTATGACGTCAGCTTACACGTCACGTAGTTGATTATGGCGTCATATGATTGCTTCATAAACTGGAATCCATCATTTTTGAATAAAGGGTGTTATACAAATGAACAATACTCTACAGCGACATTGTTTTGAAAGAGTGAAGCTTTAAACCCGAACACGTTATGACAAGACTTTTCTTGTAGATTATATCGTATGGGCGTTTTCAACACCGAGTAACGTCTAATTATGGCACAGGCAGTACCAAAGTGTGGTATACACGGTGATATCATTGAAACAACCATCAAACAAATAACGCAGTAATATATGCTTATAATATTGCATGTAGATTGTCTGCAAATCTCATACAAAGGTAAGGGCAGAATCGTGTAATCTTACATCGGGTGTTTAGCCTTTGTTGTATGGTCAATAGGGCCAATATCCTCGCGACCGATTAACCATTGTTCTCCTGGAAATGGTGAAGCAACCGGCTTTAAAGAGAAATAGATCAGAAGCATGCACAATACCTTGAATGTAAATTTCACTGAAAAGCAACAAAGACATTCAGAGTCAAACTGTCGGCTAAATAATCAAGCTAATTTAACAATTAGAACACAGCCTACTGGCATCATCAGCAACAACATACATGCTAATATATGGTACAGACACGATTCTATATCATTTGCTGGCTCCACTCCAGCCATCGAACATAAACCATCTGAGAAATGTCTATTAATAAGAAAGAGATATATGAGGATATAATGGTATGTGAACTAGTCGCGCATGACCCGGAGTGAACCGGCGGTACTACACGGACTATGCCAGTTTCTATCAATGAACTAGACGGTGATTTATTAATATTGATGCATATATTAATCGCAATTGTCACACCCGCCGTGAGATGTGTTACGCGCGTGTGGTGATTTCCCTGTTGCAATGACATGTTATAAGATGAAGACCGCTGGCAGTCGATTTAACCCTTTAACACCATATCAGCCGAAATGCCATCAGCAGTCGTCTTGAGAAATGTCCATTTGCAGACTAAGAGGAAACAATTTTTTGAAAATTTTCCTTTGGAATGACTGGCTCGATAACAGAGCCAGTCATTCCAATGGAAAATTTTCAGAAATGGTCTTCTCTTGGTCTGCAAATGAGATTTTCTTAAACAAGTCGAGGGTTAAAGGGTTAAACCTTTAATGGCTAAATTAAGCCAAGAAAATCAAAATATCTGCTCAATAAATGTCCGTTTGCAGGCCAAGAGACTTCTTTTGAAAATTTCCCACTGGAATGACTCCGTCGGTTACTAACAGTTGTATTATAATCCACTGCTGTAGTCGATAGCAGAAACTAAAACAGCGCTGTTACCAAAATGGGGCTACTAGTATACAGCATGTAATTGATAGACGCTAGGATCAGTTAATAGAGCGACGCAAAAACTAACTAAGAATTCTGGCTAATCAATGGATTTGTACTGGAACTCCTGTCAACGTCCATCTGATTCGTTCATTTTGTCCGCTTCACAAATCCGGTAAATGGCAATAAATAAATTGCCAAACTTCCCCTCTACATGGTGCCCAAGACTGGTGGAGAGAGCAATCTGGTGCATTTAATTGACAAAGAATGGACTAATTGAAACTATCCTTCATCAAAGAACTCCGACAAAGCCAGCTTTTATCTCACACCCGCGACTTCTATTCAGGTCTGAGAGGCAATCGACTCTTGATGTTTGCTCCTGTCGGTAAATAGCGGATAGAATCCAATAAACCACGACCAAAGTAACAATCTGGCATCTATTTCCTAATGCTGTCTAGTCGATGTATCTATTTGCTAATGCTGTCTAGTCGATGTATCTATTATGTGTTCGCGTTCAAAATCTGCCCGCTAACTTCGTGGCACTTCGCATCATATGCTGAAATATGTAGCATGAGATACCTTTATTCATTAGCAAACAATTATTCCCTATGCAATGGCACTGTGGTTGTATACTTGAAAGATACGAGCCAGCAATAGTGGACACATTCTCTTTCTTCATGGTATAATAAATTAGCTAATCAACCATGCGATTATAATATGCACACGTTAAAACACGAAAAGAAAAAGAATTTGTCGAAGAATGTGATTGCCCATTGCTCGAGGATGGAATTAGTCTCGCCTTTGCTTATTTAAATTGTTGTTTAATTACTTCATTACTATTTTGTCCTGGCTCCATAATAATTATACACGCAAAAGGTTGATGTAGGCTACACAATATTTTATTGTTTGTATATGTTACTAAACCAAGTATTCGGAAAAGATCCGCATACATAAAGATATGACAATTATTAAGAACAAAAGCAAACCATGGTCATATCTAATTCAATCACGCCGTTCTCAATAATGGACCTTTACAGAGCAATGAACTCATATGACGTCATAATCGGCTAAGAGGCGTATATAGGATGACGTCATAATCATGACGTCATAAATGATTCTTTAACTCTTAGTAGTCCGACACGTTGTACGAATTGTATGTCTACTATTTAATAAACATACTGTTGAATATTTTGAAACTAATTTGACTGGACGCTGTTGCTGCCTATGGCAGCAACAGCGTCCAGTCAAATTAGTTTCAAAATATTCAATAGCTTACCTGTATAGTTTTCTGGAAATTGATAGTCAGGGAGTTCAGAGCAAGGCGTGGATGGAGCTTAGCTAGAGATGGGCGGGGCATAGCTAAAACTGGAAAGGTCCATTGACTGGTACAACTCTATTTAGTTCTTCACACATTAGTCGTTAATAATCAACAACTAAACTGCCTCGGATGATGTAATAAAGACGCAGCGATGGGCAGTCGTGACAAATCTGGACCAAGCTTTGACTGGCAGGACTAGGACGAATGCCGTTGATAAATATGTTACTCCCTTTTTCTGGTAACAATTAAATTAGTTTTCTCGTTTTGTGAGCGACACTCGTGGCTTGCCATAGTAAGCTACGGTTCATAGTACATTCCATGGGATTTGAGATCGGCAAGATTTAACTTATATAATGTCGTTTGTATGTAGCAGATTATTGTCTTCGCAGGTTTCGACTTCTCCGTCGCTCTCCAAAAAAAGTTCTTAGGAGGAATTCGTTTAAAAGTTGATTCGTGACGAATAGTAAAGGTCAAGATTTCAAAAATATGTGAATTATTAAACGTCATAGATTTTCCTGTCATTCAAAATACAAATTGCTAGAAATCGGATCAGTCAAGTAACTCGTACATGCAATCTGATCCATAAAATAACTCGTATCCGATTGTTTATCACTCAAATATCTCATATCCACTGGTAATTGAATTCTGGAACATCCGCACAATTGTGTTAGTTTCAAAATCCTCTGAAGTATTCCTTAGAAAAACTTCTTCGTAAACGGTGGTCTCAGAAGACAGACACTTTCAGACTGTCCGCGGGAGATTGACAACAGCTAATCACCTCAATACAAGAGTATTTAAATCGTTACAAGTATTTATGAATTCCAAACCTAGTCAGTGCAATGGGCCTTTCCAGTTTTAGCTATGCCCCGCCCATCACTAGCTAAGATCCACCCACACTTCGACGTGTTGGGATTGATCTATCCCCGAATGCCATGACTATCACTTGCCTGAAAACTATACAGTTAAGCTGTTGAATACTTTGTAACTAATTTGACTGGGTGCTGTTGCTACCAACATGATATTTATTAAATAGTAAAGAATACTATTCGTACAACAACGCATAGTCCGTCTTTAACTATGCGTTCGTGACGTACTTATCTACGTCATTCATGACGCCATGATGACGTCATTGATTGTGATGTTATTCACGTAGTTGATTATGACGTCATGTGGTGGATCGATACAGTGGAGAGGCCCATTAAAGCGTGACCTACTGGTACATTACTATATAGTATCCTTAATGTATAGAGCCGATACAGGTCAGTTACCTGAACCTCATCAGTTACAGAACAACCGAATGAACAAGATAAAATACTATCTACTTAACATGGTAACCAGTCGTATTTAAACCTCGTAAAATACATACTCAAGGGCTGAAAGATACAATTATTGATAATATTATTATTTTATTATTTATGATTATTTTATCGCCATTGTATGTCTGGTTAAGGGACACCGTAATTATCCGCTATACAATAGAAGATACATTTTCGCCTTAACGTTAAAGATTGTGTTAAGTCACATCATTTCTCTTGACGGGACGGAACAATTGTCCGATTGGCCAGACTATGAAGAATAGGAAAGCTTGCGCCTCCCTACACCCACCCAGCTCTCACCCCTCGATAACCTGTGGTCAACCCAACAGGAATGCGTGCGGAACGCAGCCTCCGACGTAGCCATCGATATAAAAACCTGGGCCCAATGGAACTAAGAAGTTCCGCTGACTAGCTTAAACTTAATTATCCTGAAATGACGGAATTTATTAGCGAGCGCAACATTGTTGGTCTAGCTGAAACAAAACACAAAGAATTTGATAATTTCGACAATCTCCCACCCGGATATAAAATTATACTTAAAGCAAGAACGTCGGTTACACGTAAATCAGGCAACATTGCGACCTCATCCAAACCAACATGGCCAAATTTATAACAGAAATCGAAACAGACAATAAATATGTATTATGGATTAAAATAGATAACGTGCTAACCCAAACTCTGAGCGATGTCATAGTAGGAGTTGTATACATACCACCTGTAGTTACTCATCAATTAAATAAGTTATCTTTACTTATTGAATACTTTAACGCCGAAACAAGTAACAATCTATTGATAAGGAAACTGCGCCGTTAATGAAAAATACGGACTTATTTTCGCCGCTGTCTGGAAAAATAGGGGTGGGGGAGGAAGGGATGGGGTGGGTGGGGTGGGGGTTGGATGGGGGTGGTTGGGGTGGGTGGGGTGGTTGGGGTGGGATGGGGAGGGGGGGGGCGGGTGCGTGCGTTCAGGGTGTGTGAGGATAGTGGAGGCTGTTCACGGCCGTGAGTCCTCTGGGGGCAACTCTTGAGTATCTGTCCTGCTCTTAGGGCTTGCGACGCCGTCCCCTGGATGCAACGGTGGGGCCCCCCTACACATGTTTGCTGACTGGAGCGGTCAGCTGTCTCATTGGAAGACTCGCATGTCCGTCCGGACATTTCCGACATGACAGGATGCCTGAGTTCGATGTACCCGGATGGCTGGGCTCCCCCCCCCCCCCCCCCCCCCCCCCGGTGATTGGCATGCCGGTCTCGTCTCTGCTCTCCGCAGACAGAAGGTCGGGGCTTGGAGTGGCCATTCCTCTTTCAGTGTCCATAGCTCGTCGGCGTGTTATCTATCTCTGGTAGCAGTGGTTTCTGTGGTGGAGGTTCCTATGGCTGTAGTTTCAACGGCGGCAGTTTCTGTGGCGGTGCCATTACCAGTGACTCTGTCAATGATGAGGAAGGCGTGTGCAGTTGAAAAGACGTCACTCACCCGATGAGTGATTCTTTCCAAGAAGAGGGATCTGGTCGGGTTAATCCTGCGGGGAAGAAGAGATGCGTGCAGATGCAGTGCTGCTAAACGTGAGGAAAGGGCCACAGGCAGCTCTCTTTACCGCAGGTGGCTTTGGATCTTTCCTGCCTGCATTCGAGACAAGCTCTTTTTAAGAGTTTCTCTCTTGGGTGCTAGTGTGTCGAGGAGGGGGTAGGAAGCGCGAGAGAAGGCGCGAGGGCAGTCTTACTTAACGTTTTGGGTTTTCTGAAGCTTCGAGCGTGGTATTTTTCCGCCAGCCGAAAGTTTCACACGGGTGGCAATTAGAGCAATTCGCAGCCTAACTGATGAGCATCACCCTATCCGAAATAACATCGCTCGAGAGGTGGCTAGACCTGTGAGGTGGCGGGGAAATGGCTGTCACGCGGGAGGGTCCTAAGTGGGAGGAAAGGGGACGCCTTCTGAGCGGGAGGAGAGGGACAGCGGGCTTTTCTATTTATCCCAATCAATCTGTACATCGCTAACGGTTACTTTTCATCTCGTTTGTCTAAATATCAAAGGGTAGTTCGTCGTAAAAGTCGTTTAACGCTGAAAGGTAATGATTTCCTAGCGGTCCACTTAGGGAGGAGAGGAAGAAGGAGGAGAATCCTACTTTAGTGTCGTAAGCGATAGGAACATGAGGGGGGGGGGAAGCTTTAGTAGTTGCCGCCTGGTTGATCCGATGTTCTCAGGAGACGTCCAGCAGTGGTCCTGTGTGTGGATAACTCTAACGTTAGAAGGCATCCCACGTGAAATGGTCGTTTAGTTACCTAAGATATTTTGTAGTTTAAGGCCTCAGGTGGTCGCAAAAGGACGTGATCGGTTATATTAAGCGATAACCTCTACCCTTGCAAGGTCGGGCTAATCATTGACTCAGAGCCTAGACCGACTTAAACGATGTCAAAATGATCTGGACACGATCCGAGGGGCGATCCTTCCGAGCTACAGACACACAAACTTGCCTATGTAATTAAAGGGGAAAGAGTTTAGTGGAACCTCTGTCAAGACTGGGCGCCACTACTGCCTAAAACGATGATAGGCTGAGAAGGTGTGGCAAGCTTGAAAAAAGATACTGTGTGATGCGGATCGATCACAGGGAACCGGTGTTAACCACAGTACCACTATCGCTGTTTTTATCCCGAACGCCAGCCAAGCAGTCTAAAAAGAAAAAGGTTCACTAGTCAACAGAGAAGATTAAGCTGCAGTGTTTGTTCTTTCTCTATAAGAGAAAGAGATGCAAGGGTCGCAAGACCCATAAGTGCAGTCGAAAGGATGTTGGGGTTTATCAAATCCTTAGAAGGAATGCGTCCATGGGGGCTGGTCTCACGTGTAAGATTGCAATATCGTGGCATCGAAACCATTCGCTATGGCAAGGGAAGTCGGCGACGTGGTTTTCAGGTGCAAGTAAGGTGAACTGAGAGGTGTGGTGAACTGAGAGACCCAGCTATCCTAGTCCTAACGATATTTCCTACTCAAAGTGGCTCGAGGCCAGCCGAAAGAGCACAGATCGAGGTGTCAAAATGCACCCGTCAATTCGAGTTCGAACAGGAGCTAAATGGTAAAAAGCAGTAGAAACGTCTGCTGGCGACTTTGCACTATTTGAGAGAGGTCCAAATGAAGTTTGGGGATCTACAGAAAAAGTGAAAGAAATAGCCATTTTGGCAGCGGGAAACGCATCTCCGATCGTAGCATTGTTTTAATTTCTTTAAATTGCGTGAACGACCTTGTTTAGGGTTAGAAGTAATCGAAAAGATAAGATAATAAGATCTGTTTTGCCATTTTCATGGATTCCAGCCCACACCATGACACTGCCTCCACCGAATATGTCGTGCTGAATGATGTTGCCTGCATCATGCCGTTCTCCTAAACGTCGCCAAACCCGTTGCCTACCATCCGCCACATCCACACATCGACTCATCACTGAACAAAACGTGGCTCCATTGTTGAGCACGCCATCCCCTGATGAGTTCTTGCCCATGCAAACGGATTCTCGACGTGACGCTCTGTAAGCGGAACAGCAACAAGTGGACGACGGGCATGCAGCCCAGCATCATGGAGTCTGTTTCGCACAGTTTGTGCATGCACTGTAGTGCTGGTAGCGGTGTGCAAATTACGGGACAGTCGCGGCACAGTCTCACACCTGTGACGTCGTGATGACGTCACTAAGTAGCGGTCTTCTCGTGGTGTTGTTGCTCTCGGGCTGCCAGATCGTGGTCAGTCATTAACATGTCCAGTTTCCTGCTCACATTGGCGGAGACGGGAAATGGTTGAGGCGTGAACATTAAAATGCCGAGAAACAGCGCGAACGCCCTGCCCAGCAGCGAGTCTTCCTATTGCTACATGGCGCCGAATTTTCGGGTAGCTCTGGGCGGCGACCCATGTTCGGTAGGGTAAACTTTTAAGTGTTTTCAGTGGCCCATGTGCATGCGCATAGTGGGAAAATGGTGTCTTAGATAGTCTTGCCTCTGTGCGTGTATTGAATATAGCTATCCATAGGGGCAGCCGTGGCATGGCCAGGGTGGCGTTTGACTAGTTCCGTGTTGGCTAGCCCTATCCGTTACCCGACTACACCAGACAAAGCATCAGAATATACAGAACATGTGAGAAATTACGAAATATATAGTAACTGGCGCATTACATCAGATAATATTACCGACGATACCAGAAATATCATAGCTTCATATAGTGTGTCTGAAACATCTGCTAGCATAGCCACCTAATTTGAACAAGCGGCTCGAAATACATTTGGATGCTTGAAGCCTCATCAAAACCAGGCTAACAACAAGAAATATGACATAAATCGCCCGTGGTTTAATAAAGATTGTCGAATAGCAAGAGAAAATTATTACAAGTTGCGAACCAGCTGTCGACTTAGTAAAACAACCGCATATCTTAATACCCTGATTGATGCTAGTGTAATGTACAAATACAACACGAATAATGCTATTGCTAATTATAAACGGAATTTGAAACTAAAAATAGAACAGCTATGTAGCACCAACCCATGAGATTATTGGAAGATTGTTAAGTCCTCGGAGGATCTAATTCCAGATCCATGTAAAGTTAATATTAATGATATGTTTGAATTTTATAAATCTGTAATGCAAAGCGAGCATGCACATGTAACTGACATGGATCTCGCTACCGACCAGCTAGTTCCTGACCCACCAATTAATGACGCCCTTAACATGGAAATAAGCGAAATGGAAATTAGAAAAGGAATACTTAAAACTAATAAAGCAACTGGTGGAAATAACATAGTAAACGAATACATCAAGTCAGCTGAATATATTATGCTTCCTATATACACTACACTCTTTAATCACGTTTTAGTACATGAATAATACCGGATGCGTGGACAGAGGGATTAATAAAACTTATTTACAGTGGCAATGGCAGTCCAGAGGAACCACATTACTTTAGACCCATAACCTTAGTCAGCTGTATAGGCAAATTATTTACTAGTATATTTACTAATAAAATAGATGATTACTTAGAAGAAAATAAAAAAATAAAAGCAATTCAAACTGGCTTTAGACGTATGGCCTAAATATTCAACAACCGATCACCTGTGTGCAATCCATGTCAAACAGAGGTTTTCCAAAAAAGAAAGAAAAAGCTGTTCTGTGTTTTTGTAGATTTTGAAAAAGCTTTTGATAAAGTTTGGAGGGAGGTACAATCATTGGGAATATCTTAAATGTCATTCGTAATATGTATATGGGCATAAGATCTAAAGTATTTATGAACTTTTGACAAAGTTTGGAGGGAGGCGCTGTTAATTGGAAAATCTTAAATGTCAACCGTAATGTATATGGGCATACAATTTAAAATATTTATGAACGGCATTACCCCTGAGGCATTCACGTGTAACTGTTGGTTAAGGCAAGGTGAAAACTATTTTCTCCGATTCTATTTAATATATATCTGAACGATCTAAGTGAACTCCCGGAAAATTCTGGTTGCAGTGGACTGGCTCTGACAGAAAACATAGACCTCTACCTCCAACTGTTAGTGCTACTATATGCAGATGACTCTTCTTTTTGCGGAGAACCCTCCTGATCTGCAATCAATACTAAACGCATATGTGACCTGGTGTAGCGCGGATAGACCGATCAGGTACGAACCATCCCAGCCGGGCTGGGTACAGGGCAGCTGGGCTGGGTGCGTTCCGAGCACTCCCCCCTGCGTAGGATGATACACGTGTGTAGAGCCGATTACGAGAGGTTCATAAAATGACTAAGTCCATGAGATCGCGTAGTGCGCATGCACGGGCTTCAGAGATTGCTTAACAATGCACGTTAGCATTGGGCAGAAAAAGCATCTCAAACAGTACCGAGTTGATACGCGTAATCATTTTTTACTTGCACGTTTTTCGCCGTTCCTGATCCCAGTCATAAAGCGAGGATTCCAAAACTCTTTACCATTTTTAAATCGGTTGGGAATTGGCTGAGTCATGGCTAAATGAGCCCACTTATTCTATTTTCAAAATATTGAACCCCATATGCTTGGTGCATGTATTCTCTCAGTACTTGGCTACCGGTACTATAGCTCGTCACGTGACCCGCTTTCCTCCCTCTGAAGCGCTCTCGCTGATGGCTGTGGCGTACCGTCTGTGACGTCAAAGGCAGTATATAAGGGGTCGAAAAATCAGTTTCGAGAGCACTCAGGTGGTGGTAAGGTGCCCGGTCTGAGAGGACATGTGCAGGTGACTGCATTCCGTAACGCAGATATCTAACGTCTGCTGTGGATCATTTCGGTTTTCAGACTCGTGCTCTTTGGGGCACAAGCCACTACATCTGCAACCACAGTTTTTGGAAGCTCCCGGGAAGATATCACCAGAGGGCAATAAACAAAGTAAAGTCACATAGCCCAAGACACTACAAATGGACCTTTCGAGCAGATAGGCCTTTTGCCCACAGTGTAGTGCGTCATTCAGTATGTGGGGTGGGTGACATACTCGGTGATGACTTACCAGATCTGCTGTGCCACGCAACAAGTGGTGGAAATTGATCCGCACATCATGTGCCTTTTGACATTTTCAACCGAAGTTATGGGAATATTGCTTGATGCATCGTGTGAGCTATTCAATGCATCTCGTCTTGTGGACCGTAAAAAAGCATCCGCGTTAACTAACATTCTTCCGTAGCCCGTGAAGAACTGTTGGGCACTTTTTCAACTTCCGTTCCAGTACAGAAGTTATTACACCATTCAGATAAATTAATAACTTTTTATGTGAACATGACTATTTACTAGCCATCTTTCTCCGCGAAGGACCGTCTCCACTTTCCCTGAGAATAACCCCTATCAGTAGTATGACTGCAGTATTTTCCTAGCAGCTGACTTCCGCATCGTGCCATCTCGCGTTCCAAACTGTGTTATGCTTTCAACTATCGTGAATATGAGACTTCCGAACCAATGACTAATAGGTACTCTGTTTTATTATATTATTATTGTATCACTTTTATGTAACAGGTACTGATGACCTTCCGGTCATTTGAGACCGCATTTTTATAGTTTATTATTATTATGTATATATTATCATAATTTTCCGTGCCTATAAGCACCGCAAGGTCTAGTGACCTTCTATTTTACTGTATTTTTCTAAAGTTAGTGATATGGCAGCAGCCAACCATGTTAAATTGTTTTGTTTATTATAAAAACTCTTGGCCCGCAGTATCACTAGTTTACACAATACAGCACCAACACCGGCATCATCTTGTTCCACGCACAGCATCAATTTTTCACTGAGGTCGCTGTTCATATTCTCATTACGCGAACATGACATGCGGCTGACTAAACATGGACTATTCTAGCTCTATAGGATAGGTTTATAGTAGTAGGGACGGATACTCGGTAGGAGACATTTTGTGTTAGTCTCTTTTCCAGGGTAGCATATATGTAACACCGCGCTTTGGGTAGATTTTATAAACTGGCCATTTTCCGTAAGAGTTCCATAATGAATAATTGTCTCTGTCTATGCTCCACCAGCCTTTGGGCTTATTAATTGTCTGAACCTCCTTCCGTCACGCTATTTAGAGATAGCTCTGGAACCATTGGGGTTCCAGTGTGGCTAGAAATAAACTTGCGATTAACGCATACATTCCCCCCATATCCTCAAATACTGGTTAGTTAGAAAACCCCGCCAAAGTAGGAAGCACTGCAAAAACATATATAAAATTTATTACTGGCCTGCAGTGCATCTCTGGGCGATATTACATAACCCTAATGACATGTAAATGTTAGTTCCCTGGATACGGAGCATTATAAATCCGTACCAAACATGCTGGTGACGGAAAGAAATCAGCTCTCCATCTAACTGTACCAGTGACTGGGTGCGGTTTTTTAACCCAACCACGCCCTCCGTGGGAGGTCACTATAGTTGGATAGCTGCATCTTTGTCCCCAGCTTAAAATCTTGAATGTGCTTTTCCAAACGCTCATGTACCGTATTTTCCTGTGACGGAGGCCTGCGCGAGGCACTTTCCAGTCGCAACAAAATAATTTTCCATAGGGGTTAATTTGGTTTATATTAAACTGACTAAGTAACTGACACTAGAAACCTCCTTTAAGGGGATACCTCACGGATCTCACTCTGCGAGGTACCCCTGGCGAGGACCACGATTATAAGTCATCAACCTGGCCTCATGTACTAGACGCACCCCCCCCCCCCAGGTGGCAGCAAACGAGTACGATTGTTTGACTGCACCACATTAATTATTGTATGTATCTTTAATATTATTTCCTGGCCCTAAAATGAAGCCATAGAGCCGTCACACCGGTGACACGAACAGCGTGAACGAGACGGTGTGGTTCAACTTTGGTGACAATGGTCGCACGGCCCCACTGGAACATGAATGTTCCACTGGCTCTCAAAGTCGTTTTCTGTACGATCCAGCAACGTCCTACACCAGCTCCACAACCCCCTGGGATCCACGGCTTACCAGCTATCCCACCCCGCCGCGCCACGCACCTGTGGTGCCATGGAGCGGGAATGTCCAGCGGACCAGCATGCACGCTCGGAGGCTACACTATTGCCGAGTATGGAATCTTCAGATAAATAAGGAAAAAACAAAAATACTAATTTTTGGTCGTAATAAACAACGTGCCACCTAAAATTATTTTACTCGATGATGTGAAATCTGGGGGATAGAAAATCGTACTTCAATAGAAAAAATCCAGGTACAGTTTTATTAGCGGATATTAAATAGTGCAAAAACAACGCCTGGTTATATGCTATATGGAGAGCTAGGACAAATTCCTTTTAGAAATTACCATAAAATATAAATTAATTACTATTCCTACTATTCCGTGTAGTAGTAGGCCCAAATGGCGAGCATAGCTAACCAACAAGTGGTAAAGCCACTCATCAATAATTAGCAGTAACCTACTGCTAATCATTGATGCCATTGAGCCGATTCATGACCGGCAGGCTAAGTAGATCATATGTAGTTTAACTTAGCATACCGTATAGTAGTAGGGCCAAATGGCGAGTGCAGCTCACTCATTGACGCCAGTTAGCCGATTATTAAATACCCAACGGACGTAGTAGCCTTTATATAATATAATGCACAAAGCAAACGTATACAAACTATGACTACTTAGATGGCACTCTGGGTTCACATTCTAAATTTACTTCATTGTAAGTTTTTGCAAATTACCCTGGAACAAATACACCTACAGTAAATATTTACAACAGGAAGCTAATTGTTAACTTGAAAATCGGATCACCTCCAGAATATTGACATAATGCTCATTTGATATTTAAATATTCTGATCCCAAGGTTAGGATATTCGTCAAGATTAGTCTCCTAAGGCATTACAATTTTAAAATAAAGGCAATTAAATTAAATTAAAATAGCATTTATCAATATACAGCAAGCAGCGAGTGTGCTAGCTTATACAAGTTCCGCTTCTGATATTTTTAGATATCCGTATTCAATTGATACTAGGCCAGTTTTGCACCATACGTCCTTTAAATCTACTTTCTCTCCCATGTTCTACCAGCCTGTAAAATTCACAATGAATGCAGTTTATCAACAATGATCGAAATATAGCTTGTATGGCTCTCTGATGGTTGTTGCCGGTTTTATCTCTGGCCTCTGAACACCGATGCTTCCAGATGGCCCACACTCCTACAGATAACAGGGTTATTAACAATTCTTTCTCCTTGCTATTAATGATTCGTCCGATAGTTGAGCAATCTTTGAACAAAATTATTTCAGCCACTAAATTCACATATTTGGTTCCAAATTTAGCAAGGAGCATATTGATATATACCCAAAAGCCTGTAGTTATGCGACACTGAGTAAATAGATGGTCTATCGTTTCCTCCTCAGTATTACATAATAAGCACCGGTCTGTACTTGATATTTTACACATATAAGTTAGATGACCGACCCATAGCCTTCGATGGAGTAATCGCCATGCCAGGTCCCGTGCATTTCCTGGTAGACAAGGTAGATGTATTGCTTTCCAGGCATTTTTCAAGTTCTTTGGCATGCATCCTAAATTGTTCAAACGCCTAACCACAATAGGAGTCTGTCTCCGACTTTGCATTAGAATTCTATACCAGTCTCTAGATGCCATGTTGTATTTTATATGTTCTGACATAAATACTAATGTTGGTTGTAACATATCCATGTTGCCACGTGCTTTCGACAATTTGAACCATACAGCAGGTATTGCATTCTTTATTCTAACAAATAAGCGCTGAGCATCAATATGTCTCATTGATGTTATTCTTGCTACATCTTGCATCGCAATCCATTTACGAGATTTCGGATTTACCAAGTCACGTAAATATTGAATACCATTTTTGGCCATAGAGGGCAAATATAATACATCATCATTATCACGAATCAACTCGTCACCCCAAAGACGTTGCTCTAAGGCATCTTCCCAACAATTGGGTTGTGGCATTGATCGTGTAAATATTTTTAAGGCTTCGAGCTGTTCTTTATATCCATTTGGAATCTTTTGATGATTAGGTGGCAATTTATTGCACATAAATAAACATTCTACTGGAAATGGGTCAACGTACCTTTGGAGAAGTGCCCTTGAAACACTTGACCAAGATGAGTTTGAAGTAAGTAACTTATTCAAGAATTTCAATTTTAAAGAAGCACACTTTGCTGAAACATTAACCAAATCCAGGTCTCCGGCATGCTTTTCATTGGTGAGGATTGACTGTGATACTAAATGGGCTTTGTCCTCCCATAAGAAGGACAAAAGTAACGTGTTGATCTTTGACTCTACTGATTTGGGCATATGAACTACAGAAGCGGTATACCACAGTCCAGATAAAATTAAATTATTAAGGACAAATGTCCTGCCAAAGACATTTAGGCGACGTCGTTTCCAATTTAGTAATGCACACTTTAGCTTGGATATCCTTTCTTCCCAGTTTAGTAATACATTTTGTTTTCTCCTAAAGTAAATACCCAAAATTTTTCTGACATCATTTGAGCAGTTAATATCCATCACATTATCAGTTCTGCCCTTCCAATCGCCCAAAAACAATCCCTTAGATTTATCTTTATTGACTTTAAGTCCTGATGCCTTTTGAAAATCTGTTAATACTCCATTTAAAATTCTAAAATCCGTATTTTTACCTGCAAACACAGTCGTATCATCTGCATATTGAGAAACCTTTAGTGACCTTTCTACGCCACGTATACATATTCCTTGAAAGTCATTACGTTGCCTCAATGTGGCCCCCAACGATTCCATAGCTATGACGAATAGAAGCGGGGACAGTGAGCAACCCTGTCTGACACCTCGTTCCAGCACTACAGGTTTGGATAGCTAATTGTTAACTAAATAGCAACTTGTTATATCAATATATAAAATATTGACCCATTTAATAAATCTTGAACCAAAGCCAATATGGTCTAAAGACTTAAACAAGAAATCCCATTCTAGTCTGTCAAACGCCTTCTTGTTATCAAGTGCTATTATTGCTGCTGGGATACAATCCTTTTCAACTAATTGAATAAGGTCCCTTATAAGCAAAGTGTTATTTAATACTGATCTCCCTGGCACAGAGCAGGTTTGATCATCATGAATGACTTCGCCGAGGACTGTGCCAAGTTTTAATGTTAGTGCCCGAGTAATAACCTTATAATCTACACAGAGTAGAGAGATTGGTCTATAATTCTGTATTTTATTTCTGTCACCCCTCTTGTATATAAGCCGAACATATGCTTGGGCCATCGATGTAGGGAGATGCCCTTGCTTAAAACTGCTGGTTGCTATTTCTTCTAATACTGGCCCAAATATGTGCCAGAATGTTTGATAAAATTCAACTGGAAGTCCGTCACAGCCAGGAGACCTTTCTAACTTCATACCTTTGAGGGATTTTGTCAAATCATCAATTGTTATTGATTGGTCACAGCTTTCGCGACATGAATCTGGAAGTCTTTTCGTTATATTAGCTAAAACATCTCTAGTTGCAGTTTCCTCGCTTCCCTCAGATTTATACAATGATTTGTAAAATTCGGATACTGTTTCAATCATTTCTGCATTTGAGCACACTGATACTCCATCATTAGTCTTCAGTGAGCGCATTACTTTCTCTATACCTCTTGCTTTTTCCAAGTTACAAAAGTAACGTGTAGGCTTTTGGCCCTCGGTGTGCATTTGTGCTCTTGACCTTATTTTGGCGCCATCAAACTGATACAAAGTCACCGCCCATAATTAGGTTTTCAGGCGTTCTGTCTTGAATTATTGTGGAAACATCATTTAGAAATTCACGGAGCAATTGATGAGAGGTAGGTGCATAAAGGCACATCAAATTTAAACTTGTGTTTAGTACATCAATTGATACACAAATCCATCGCCCATTTGGATCTGATGACGACGATATAACGTCAACATAGTTGAGACAGCGGGCAGGATAAGAATGGCCACTCCCGCACTATTATCTTGTGATAAAGAAAAAAAAATCTGCCCTTTTGAAATATCTTTGAGAGATTCATCCACTTCAGCTTTTTGAATTTTGGTCTCTTGTAGAAAAGCAATATCAACTCTCTCATTTGCTAATTCTTCAAGCAAGTGGAGCTGCTTGAATTCGGTATTTATTCCTCTGCAATTGATGGTGCAGATAATCATAATTTGTAAAACGATATTTACAACCGCCATCATTAGATTAACTAGATTTGGGTTTTTAGCTCGTTTCTTAGACCATTTACCTAATTTTCCTGCGAATTCAATATTTCCTAGTTCTACCACAGACAAATATTCATATTTGGAAATATCAGAATCATGGCGCAGTAGACGATATTTCACGCCTATCGCCGTTACATATGGCACTAACACTTCACCCCCTTCTGATCGGTACATTACCATTTCATCTTTCATCTGTGAACTCTGTGTTTGAATGGACACATCTGATTCTGCAACTGACATTGTATCATCATCCATATCATTTACTTCAATCTCAGATTCTGAGCTATTGTCTTCTTTATGACGCTTATTGCTACTTAAGTAACATTTGGCAGGAGCATCATTTACCATATCTTCAAGCTGACTTAAATCAAGTGGGCTTAGCGGAAAATCGACTGAACTTTCTGTCTTCTGAGTCCTAAACTTATCCTGTCCTAATTTAAATTCATCTTCTAAGGACTTGTAAACTGGCTCTTCTGTAAGATCATCATTTTCCTGCGTGTCTTTTACAGCAACGTTTGGCTCTACTGCATTTTGAGTATTTGCTTGACTTAAGGTTATACCCTCCTCTAATACATGAATTTCATCAACTGTAGTTACTTTAACAGGATTTGATGAGTTGTTTGTGTCATTTACAGTGGCATGAACCAAAACAACAGCTTCCGTAGCGGTCGCTACAGAAGCATTTGACTCAGTTGCATCCTTTAATGGGCGATTATCTCCTGATACTGAGGGCTTGTTTTGATTTTTTGGACAGCGCCATTTAAAATGGTCAACTGAACCACAGAGCAAACATTTGTTTCGATTGGGACAATCTGTTGCTAAATGGTCAGTACTTAGGCAGATCCGGCATTCTTTAATTTGCCCTCTATACCATAAGGGCAGGACAAAGCTGCCATCAAGCGTTAATCTGCTTGGTAAAGGGCTATCCACTTTATCAAACCAAATACGTCTTACACCGTTTTCTAGCGTTCTGTCAAAGGGATACGTTTCCCGTTCAATCTTTTGCACTTTGCCATACTTCTTGAGTTCACTCATGATTCTGTCATCTGGAATTTCTAGTGGAACTTTCATCTTCACTAGCAACCTATCTGACTCGATTTCCTCTACGTTACAAACTTCACCATTTACAATAAGAACATCTTCCAGAAGCTTTTCCTTGACCCCCTCATTTGACACTGTTACATTCCATACAGTTTTAGTAACATTGATAAGCCCCTGCAAAGTAGCAGGTCCCGCGCCAACGACGTCTTTTAACCCATGATACACGTCGATAGCCGTGACACCCCACCCCTTAGTTGTTATTTTAAGCCTTAAGGTACGTTTATAGGTTGCCATGGTGGTTTATCAAAGGAGGAACCCCATACTACTACAATATATAATAAATATATACTTATATAACACCAGGTCAGGGAAAGAGCTAAACACTAAATAAATAGTGTCCCCTTTTGAAACCCTGACGGCTACCAACAAATATACGAATAGAGAGTACAGTCGTATATTTGTTAGTTTGAACCACTTTCTAAGTGGTTCACTAACACCTAGCCGATTAAAGTACACTAACAAATATATGAATAGATAGTAGAGTCATATATTTGTTAGTCTGTTCGAGTTGACCGGGGACAGCCAACTGACTATAAGGATTTATGTAGTTAAAGAACTAGGCTTGTGCTTACAAATGACAGAGGAATTAAATCCACTCACTCAAGCGATCTTGCCAAATATAATGCGCTAGCCTACGAACTATAGAAATAGCAGACTGGCGCGGGGAGAAATGTATTGCATTGACCACAGTAAGAGGAGCCCTATTAAATGACGGAAACCGCCAGCTAAGAGGAATGCCTTTAGAAAGTGAAGACACAAAATGCACTCCAACCAAGATAAGAATTTACAAATTAAACATAAAGTTTGAAAGGAAATACTAATACGAAATATATGTATAAAATTTATCTACAAAATCTCGCTAGAAACTAGCAAATTCGGGCAGCAATTGCAGAGCTAAATAAATGCGTGCGTTCACTTCGACTACTACTACTACTACTACTACTACTACTACTACTACTACTACTACTACTACTACTACTACTACTACTACTACTACTACTACTACTACTACTACTACTACTACTACTACTACTACTACTACTACTACTACTACTACTACTATTTCTACTACTACTACTACTACTACTACTACTACTACTACTAATAATAATAATAATAATAATGGTAAAACTCACTCAGTCCCATAAAAATCAAGTATAATTTTGTAATCCCCATATGTCACAGTGAGCTGGGAGTACTTCAATAAACTTGAAACTCGAAACTTGAAGCTACGCAGCCAGCAAAATTAGATTATGGCCGACCATGCTCCGCCCCCTCCTACGAGACCCCAAGAACCTCGATGGCCACCGCACGGCAGAGGACATACCACAAAGGAGATGCGTCGTCGTCTGACTCAGATGATGGTGGGGTGTCCGTACCGTATGGCTGATCAGCACGTGGAAAGTGCGCTGGGACGATGCGGGTCTGGCGCGCTACACTTGCCACCACACTATAATCTGTTCGAGAACACTCTTCAAGACCAAACCCTCCAATCTCCATGATAGCTATTCCACTAAAGATGGAATCAATGATGTTGACTTTATCGACGAGGAAAACGCTAATCTTGATACCATATTTTCAATAACTGTAGAACGGCTCAAGACTCCACAGCTCTTCATGAACAGAGTTCACTCCCGTATACCTATCCGACACCACAGAAGGAAATGATGCTGGTACCCACATCGGCACACAGAGAAGTGAGGAAGGATGGAATCTTGTGTTCCCTCCTCTGCAGCTCTACCGGCATTGGACCTCGATGGGTAACAGAAAATATCGCTTTCCAGTCCTTTTTAAGTTGTGAATTCGTAGCCCATGAAAGTCAATTTGCACCAATATGATGCTACATGTGTTTCCATGCTGCTATGCCGTGTAGCTCCAAAAGCACTCTTTAACAAGATTGATGCATATACCATCACAAATATCTGCGAGCCATTACACAGCATCTCTGGCAACGCAGTCTGGTATCAAATGCAACACTTTACAAACTGTGTAACAGTGTCACAATCTGTGAGGTTAGCCCAACAACAATGGTCTATGTTCGTACATGCTCTTCGAATTCCAGAACATAGCCTGCTCAGAAAGTACTGGAATTCAGTATCAGGCACGCAAAGAACGTCACAGCATCAACTTGCTTAGTGTTTTACGATCAGATCCAAGGAAGGTAATTTAGGACCACAAAAGATGAAAAAGAACATGACGGAGCTTTAAAAGGTTGCTCACCGTGGACAAGACACATTGGAGAATGTTGAAGAAAAAACTGATTGTAGCTGAAAGAAGTTTTCACCTCTTCTGCTGCAGAACATAGCCACTCATAATAAGCATCATTGTTGAAAGTCAAGCATTCAATAACCATTTAATGAATGTTCAGCACTTTCAGCACCGACTAACACTGATTACTGAATTCCGTCACACATTTTGTAACCAATATAACTAATGGTAATGAACGTTACTTGACATTACTAGATTCAAATATACTGGATAATGATTATGGGGCTGACGGTCAGAGTGCATCAGTTACTTATCTCTTAGAGGTCGCATGCACACTTGATTCTAGTGCGATAAGAGCAATTCAAGATCAATCTAATATCAATTTACAAAAATGCATAATTCAGACGTTATTCCTTTGATCAAGCGCAGCATCAGTATACTGTCCTGTTATCCTGTGAATTAGCTTCAATATGAAAATGGCAAACAAATTGGCTTTGCTACCCACGGTACCATACTTTCAAGATATAATCATTACGATTTTCATTTGGGCCGTGATAGGAATATTACTATTAGTACCGCCTCGGTAATCATGTTAGCCTACCAGCATTCTGCAAAAAGTCGTCAATCAATAAAATATACCATTTTTATGATTTCATGGACATTTCTTTCTATAGCGCCAACGGTTATCTGACACTCGAACGACACACATTTTCATTCTCTTTGGAAAGGTAATCTTTATTTTTCTTCAGATTTCATCTATTTTCTTCTAAACATGGTTAATTACTATTACTACTACTACTACTCCTACTACTCCTACTACTCCTACTACTAATACTACTACTACTACTACTACTACTACTACTACTACTACTACTACTACTACTACTACTACTACTACTACTACTACTACTACTACTAATAATAATAATAATAATGGTAAATCTCACTCAAACCTGTAAAAATCAAGTATAATTTTGTGATCCCCATATGTCACAGTGAGCTGGGAGTACTTCAATAAACTTGAAACTCGAAACTTGAAGCTACGCAGCCAGCAAAATTATTTTGTGGCCGACCATGCTCCGCCCTACGAGACCCCAAGCTCGATGGCCACCACACGGCAGAGGACACACCGCGAAGGATATGTGTCGTCGTCCGGCTCAGCTGATGGTGGGGTGTCCATACCGTATGGCTGATCAGCGTGAGGAAAGTGCACTGGGACAATGCGGGTCCACATTTATTGTAATGTACCATAGACAAATTATGGTTCATACCCTCGGATCTATATGGCTGCTTGAAATAAATAAAAAATGGGTTGAAGCCATAATCAGACTGACCATGAAATAGGGCTAATCAACAACAATAGAATATCTGAAGATGATCGTACATATGTTAATGTTCCAGCTTTAAATGGGTTGTTTCTCTTCAGTGTTTTCATTCACTCATGATCTGGTGAGGATAGTCTACATGAATCAATACCACAAGTGAACGTCTCTGTGGTGAAGAGTGTGTTATTCTGCATTGCTTTATTCGTAATTGCTATCGTTCAAGCAAGTCGATTTCCACACTGATTAGCAGTTAATCAGTCATTTGGAAGTGAATGTAAGGATCCGGCCAGTTACTCAAGTATATGGCGTCACTTAAGTGCGTCACTATTTAGATGACGTTACAATCATAATGGCATATTATAAATCCGTCATGAACATCGAAATGTCTACCAAGTGTACAAACTGTATAATTACCATGAAATTTTGATTCCAGCATGTGCAAAGTGGGCGGGGCATAGCTAGGAATAGATCCCCTCATTGCGTTTGAGAACTGAATTCAATTGAACAATTCAATTGTCTGTCTGTCTGTCTGTCTGTCTGCCTGCCTGCCTGCCTGCCTGCCTGCCTGCCTGCCTGCCTGCCTGCCTGCCTGCCTGCCTGCCTGCCTGTCTGTCTGTCTGTCTGTCTGTCTGTCTGTCTGTCTTTACATTGAAAAAAACGCATTGGCACAGGAATTTAATTACAAATTTCTTTACCTAAATTTGTCCTATCGAGACCAAGTTTAGATTTACTAAATCCTTGAGATTAGTTGGGGTAAAATGAACTTATCAGTAGGTCGCTTTAACAGGTAAAGGCTGGAATTGATCCTACATTATAGAGAAATCACACACACACGAATGCACGCCCGCACGCCCGCACGGCCGTACGCACGCACGCACGCACTTACGCACGCACGCACGCACGCACGCACGCACGCACGCACGCACGCACGCACGCACGCACGCACGCACGCACGCACGCACGCACGCACGCACGCACGCACGCACGCACGCACGCACGCACGTACGCACACATCTGAACGAATGCACGAATGCATGCAATAACACATGCACACATGCACACATCTGAACGAATGCACGCAATAACACATGCACACAGTAATACATGCACGAATGCACGCAATAATGCATGCATGAACGCATGCACGAACGAACGCACGCATGCATGCACGCACACACCCACGCACTAATGTACTCACGAATTAATGCACCCACACCCACATACACACACGCACACATACACCCACGCAAGTATAGATGCACACACGTGCGGATGTACGAGCACACACCCACACACATACACACATACGAACAAACGCCCGGACGCACGAACGAACGAACGCACGCACGAACGAACGCACGCACGCACGCACACACATACGCACACATACTTTTGCAGACACAAAATTAAAAGATGTCCTACGGATATGATTTCATGTTGCCCCACCATTGATTTTGGTTGGGATTAGATTTATTTAAGAATAGGTAGGGAGGGATGAAACCTTGTCATTGTTATCAGGAACCATAAGGTCTAACTTTGATCTTACTAGCAAATCTTTCAGGTTTGGATTTCTATTGTAAGCTATTACTGGTCGTGCTTTGATCGGTTCCTTTAATTTAGATTGCAACTGTGAATATTCGTCTTTCATGGTTTTTGCTAATTCAACATTACGTCTATTGTATATGAGTTGAAATGGGATAATTTTGTTCTTTTGTGATATTCCCGAATCTACATTTATTCCAAATGGTGCTTTTGTTTGGAGTGTTCTAATCCAATGGCCTTCTCGGATTTTGCGAAACGAACTCGTTTCTTCCTCACTATCGAAGGTCGGAATCTGTTCTATTGGCATGATTTCAAAATGATGTTCAACTGAATGATCAGGAAGTTGGAAATGTTGAGCAATTGGCGTATCTGCTGAGGTGTTAATATCAGAAACGTGGCGTCTAGCACGCACTCTAAATGCATTTTTTGTTTCACCAACATACTGTTTCTGGCAAAGGGCACAATTGATCAAATAAACTACATTCTCAGAATCACAATGCATATTAGTTCGGATATGATATTCATTTTTAGTTTGAAAGCTCAGGAATGTTTGTTGGTTTACAATATAGTTGTTTACTTTGCATCTATTTTTGTCGCATTTAGAAACTGATCCATCGCACATGATTGGTTTATTGTGTTTAATTTGGACAGGCTCAAACTCGGGTCCGCTATGAGGTTTTAGATTTTCAAGCTCATTGATGGTGTCTGCTTTAATTTTTCGAAGAAAACGGGCTGAATAGCCTCGTGCTTTCAAAGCATCAAACAGAGTAGAGCATGCACTATTCAGATTTTGCCTGTTGCTAGAGTTTCGAAAAAATCTTATGATTTGCGATTTGATCAAACCTTTAAATGTGTGTGGAGGATGAAATGATTTTTTGTGAAGCAGCTGATGTGAGTTTGTTGGCTTAAAGAATACTTTATATTCTAATTTTCCAGAGGAATCAAATTGAGGACCCTTATAGATCGTGACATCTAAAAAGTCAACAGATGTTCCACTAATAGTAGCTTTTAGCTTGATATTCGAATCTTGGTCATTTAAAATGCGAAAAAATTATTAAAGTCTTCTTCTGAATGTTGCCAAATTATGAATATGTCATCTAGATATCTGAGGTAAAGAAGAGGCTTTTTTGTTGATTTGTTCAGTGCCTCCTCTTCCCACTCTGCAACATAAATCGTGGCAAAATTTGGGCTGAATCGTTTACCCATTGCGCATCCACAGATTTGAAGGTAATTTTCACCATTAAATTGGAAATCGTTTCCTTTAAGACTTAGCTCTAATAATTTTAGAATATCCGTGTCTGGCCGATCTGGATCGGGAAATTTGACAAAAGAATTCTTAATAGCATTGACTCCAGCATCAATATCTATATTGGTATACATAGCATCTATGTCTAATGTGACTAAATATGCATCTTTCGGAACTGACAATTTGGATAATTTTACAAGAAAGTGTTCTGTATTCTTGAGAAAGCTCTTGTGTCTTTTAGCAATGGTCTTTAAATAGTAATCAATATATTCTGAAATGCCATAAGACTCACGGCCACAGTCTGAAATGATGAGTCGTCCAGGTGGTGTCAATGGATCTAAGCAGGTGCTGATAGGTTTATGGATTTTAGGCAAGATATAAAATGTCCGATTTTGTGGATTATTCTCACCTAGCAGATACTTTAGCTGTTTCTAATCGATGTACTTATCTGTATGCAATGAATTAAGTATTTCAATGGAATTTTGTCGGTTTTGAGGCCAAATTAAATTATCAAGTTTTCTGTAATGCCTGGTGTTAGTTAACTGCCTTTCGGCCTCGCGGATGTAGTTTTCTCTAGACATAATCACAGTTGCTGAACCTTTATCGGCTGGTTTTATAATAATATTCTGATTTCTACGTAATTTGTTGATGGCCTGTCGTTCGAGAAATGAAAGGTTTTGCTTATTATTTGTAACTGGCAATGATCTGGCTATACCAGCAACCGTTTTTATGGTTGCTTTAATATTGTCATCAACTAGCTTATCGGGAGGGTCCCAACCAGATTTTCCAGTGAATGGTTTTGACTCTCCATTTAAATTTCGAAAATGATGTGCTATTTTTACTGAATGACCAAAATTAGCTACTTCAATAAGACCTGTGTCTAAAAGCAAATCTAATCCTGTTTTTCGTTTTGGAGGTGGTACAAAAGTAAGACCACGATCGAGAATTGATTTTCCAGATGGTGAGAGATCATAGTCAGCTGCTAAATTGACAAGGTTTGTTCCTAATCCTATATTAGGGGAGCTATTGCATTGCCCCACATTTAGTTTAAACTAAGTACCGTCAACCAATGGTTATAAATACAATTAGCTGTTTCTTTCGTCCAATGGATTCTATCCTTCTCAACATGAAAATTGGCATCAGAAATTTTGGGGATGACCTTATCAACGTAGCAGTTGGACCTTGCTGATTCGTTGATGCGCTTGAGACAGTACTTTTGCCTGTCTGACAAGCTATCAGAGAAGTTAATCTCAGCAAAGTACAACTCCCACGAGCCATGAACCTTAAATGGCTTAAGGCTTTGGTTGGATGCTCATTTTTGGAGTTGATGCCAATATTCAGGATGATCTTCTCCGGGCTAGGGCCATCCTGGTGTCGCATAGCCATTGCTCTGAAATGTGATAATGCGGCACTAGGATAGCGCTCAACCTGGATGTCAGGATGGACGTCTGAATCAATTTGGCCTAGATTGGAGGACCCTATCATCAGAATCTTTTTTGTGATTCTGGGGATCCTCCACAGGCCCTTGCTATTGGATTGATGACGGTACTTAGTAAACTTCCTATCAGACAGGTTACTATTATTCACCCTAGGAGGGAGAGGAGGCCGAGACGGAGGAAGAGGAGCAGAAGAAGGTGCATGAGGAGAAGAGAGATGAAGAGTAGGAGGAAGAGCAGGAGGAGCGATAGAGAGAGCTGATGCAAGAGGAGAAGATTGAGTATGAGGAGCAAGAGGCAGGATTGAGAGAGGAGATGTATAAAGAGAAGAAGTTTGAGGAGGAAGAGGAGGAGGCGGGATTGAGAGAGGAGATGCATGAAGAGAAGAAGTTTGAGGAGGAAGAGGAGGAGGCGGGATTGAGAGAGGAGAAGGAGGAAGAGGAGAAGATCGAGTCAGAAGGTGGCGAGGAGAAGATAGTGGAAGAGATGAGGAAGAGTTGCTAGGTGGTAGATTGGGGGAACAATGAGTAACAACCCGACAACGGCGCACAGGAGGAGAATTTGTCTTTGGGAGAGCCGGCCATGACTCTGTTACATCATCAACACCAGGTGCTGGTGTTGGTGATGTATACAGATTCGTCCGCTTGGAAGTGGTAGGCGAGGGTGTGAAGGTGGTTGGTGACCGTTGTCGTTTGTTAGTCATTGTTGAATGATAACCTGAACCTGTACTCGGTGTGGCCGCCGGTGTTGGTAGAGACATCACTCTATTTTGCTTATCACTAGCTATTTCTGCCAAAAATTTCCAAAAATTTGTGATTGTCATTGTGGCCAATTTATTTCCAAAATTTTGCCTACCCCATTTCAATGCTATGCGTTTGGCTCTGTCTAGATCAAGAATTACATTAGATTCGGCCACTTTTACCTCTGCCTTTAATTTGTCCAATTTGCTTCGATAATGTTTGATTACATTTTCTAAGCAGCTATGAGCCCAAATTTGGTTTATCATGCTGGTCGATTAAAAAAATTCGTCATCTCGTAAGGCAGGGCAGAAAAACGAGTTCATCTCCTCCATTTTCATGCTGAGAGATTTCGGGAGAGAGTCTGATGCCAAATGCTCTCGTAAAAGACCATAGTGATGCAAGCATTGCAACACATGGAAGTACATCTTAACCAGTCTCTGAAAGGCCTGAACAGACTGGTTAGGAGCACTTTTGGTTGAAGAAAAGTTGGACGCTGGGTTGCCAGATTTGCGTCCTTTACCTACTGGGCCATTGAAATTCTTGGCCATTTTAGAACGTAATCAAATTTCTACAGATTTATGTCAAATTTTGTCAGAAAAATTCAAAAAAGTTAAATACCAAATATTAACTAGAGCGATATGTGTTGAAACAATTTAGAAACTGAAAAATAAGAACAATTAATACAAGATTATATATATATATATACATATAAAATTAAGGCTTACACTGTCAGTTGCTGGAGCGCTTTCGACGTAATGGTCTTCGTCATGCAGCGAAAAAACTGGTCTAATGGCAACTGCTAATTCTTACATATTTATAGGAGAATTACTGCAATGGTGACTACTGATTAAATATTAATTCAGTCTCCACAAAAGATCAAAGCAAACCCGAAGACCTGCTTTAGATCAATGTGCGCTTTGGGCGCTACTGAAGTCAAACAGCTAATACAAAAGGCGTGATTGCTTAATTATATTGAGCTTATCTAACTGTAGCATGGGTTAGTACGCCGGTTCGTTTCAGGCGATTAAGGTGTGAGAATAACAATGAGGGCTATTTGGTCAGTCATTAGATCAAATGCTGCCGAGATATGTTTAATCATGGCGGCTGAGAGTAATTTACTTGCTGTTTGAGTACTGCAAGGGACAGGCTTCCTGAATAAAGATTATTAAAGCAAATTCTGACAAATTATACCTTTTTTTTATCTTGGCGAATCGTTTCACTCAGTCATTACAAAGCGTTAATTACTTCTTTGTAATAAGTTGGCGTTGCCATGTGTTCGAAAATAGGAACAAATTCTGAAAAGTTATACAGTTTTTTGATCTGGGCAAATCGGTTCACTCAGTCATTACAATGCATTGATTACTTCTTTGTAATAAGTTGGCGTTGCCATGTGTTCGAAAATAGGATAAACAAACAGTTTTGAGGAGGTCTTTCTGACATAGGATGATCCATAGTTGATTCAAAAGAGAGGTGGTTGTAAGTCACAGGTTGTTTGAGCTTTGTAAACTTATATGTCCAACAACTCATGCACCCATTCACCCGCCCAGACACCAGCATATTAATCCATCCATCAGTCGATCGTGCCATCCACCTAAACAAATACTTGATTAAGGGGAGAACAGATTTGTAAACTGATAGACAGACACCCGGTGGATGAGTAGACGACTGAACAAATGAATAGGCAAATGGGTGAAAGCTACAATTTCATTTCCGAATTTGGTTTAATTTATTCACTTAGTCATTTCAAAGTGCTAATTGCTTCTTTGCAATGAGTTGGTGTGGCTGTTGAAAAAATAAGAATAAAATACGACATGTGGTTGCGGAAGAGAGGTGGTTTGTACCTTTACAAACAAATATGTCCAAACAATCCATGCGCCCACCCGGGCACCAACCGTATTCTGTATGATCCAGCAACGTCCAACACCGGCTCTGCAACCCCCGAGATCCGTGGCTTACCAGCTATCCCACCCCGCCGCGCCACGCCCCTGCGGTGCCACGGGGCGGGAACGTCCGGCGGACCAGCATGCACGCTCGGAGGCTACACTATTGCCGAGTATGGAATCTTCGAATAAATAAAGAAAAAACAAAAATACTAATTTTTGGTCGTAATAAAAGACCTAGAATTATTTTACTCGATGATGTGAAATCTGGAGGATAGAAAATCGTACTTCAATAGAAAAAAATCCAGGCACAGTTTTATTAGCGGATATTAAATAGTGCACAAACAACGCCTAGTTATATGCTCTATGGAGAGCTAGGACAAATCCCTTTTAGAAATTACCATAAAATATAAATTAATTACTATTCCTGCTACTACTACTACTACTACTACTACTACTACTACTACTACTACTACTACTACTACTACTACTACTACTACTACTACTACTACTACTACTACTACTACTACTACTACTACAACTACTACTACTACTACTACTACTACTACTACTACTACTACTACTACTACTACTACTACTACTACTACTACTACTACTACTACTACTACTACTACTATTTCTACTACTACTACTACTACTACTACTACTACTACTACTACTACTACTACTACTACTACTACTACTACTACTACTACTACTACTATTTCTACTACTACTACTACTACTACTACTACTACTACTACTACTACTACTACTACTACTACTACTACTACTACTACTACTACTACTATTTCTACTACTACTACTACTACTACTACTACTACTACTACTACTACTACTACTACTACTACTACTACTAATATTAGTAATGGTAAATCTCACTCAGACCCGTAAAAATCAAGTATAATTTTATAATCCCCATATGTCCTGTGAGCTGGGAGTACTTCAATAAACTTGAAACTCGAAACTTGAAGCTACGCAGCCAGCAAAATTAGTTTATGGCCGACCATGCTCCGCCCCCTCCTACGAGACCCCAAGAAGCTCGCTGGCCACCGCACGGCAGAGGACACACCGCGAAGGAGATGCGTCGTCGTCTGACTCAGATGATGGTGGGGTGTCCGTACCATATGGCTGATCAGCGCGTGGGAAGTGCACTGGGACGATGCGGATCTGGCGCACTACACGTGGCACCACACTATGATCTGTTCGAGAACACTCTACAAGACCAACCTCTCCAATCTCCATGATAGCTATTCCACTAAAGATGGAGTCAATGATGTTGACTTTATCGACGAGGAAAACGATAATCTTGATACCATATTTTCAATAACTGTAGAACGGCTCAAGACTCCACAGCTCTTCATGAACAGAGTTCACTCACGTATACCTATCCGACACCACAGAAAGGAATGATGCTGGTACCCACATTGGCACACAGAGAAGTGAGGAAAGATGGAATCTTGTGTTCCCTACTCTGCAGCTCTACCTGCATTGGACCTCGATGGGTAACAGAAAATATCGCTTTCCAGTCCTTTTTAAGTTGTGAATTCGTAGCCCATGAAAGTCAATTTGCACCAATATGATGCTACATGTGTTTCCATGCTGCTATGCCGTGTAGCTCCAAAAGCACTCTTTATCAAGATTGATGCATATACCATCACAAATATCTGCGAGCCATTACACAGCATCTCTGGCAACGCAGTCTGGTATCAAATGCAACACTACAAACTGTGTAACAGTGCCACAATCTGTGAGGTTAGCCCAACAACAATGGTCTATGTTCGTACATGCTCTTCGAATGCCAGAACATAGCCTACTCAGAAAGTACTGGAATTCAGTATCAGGCACGCAAAGAACATCACAGCATCAACTTACTAAGTGTTTCACGATCAGATCCATGGAAGGTAATTTAGGACCACAAAGGATGAAAAAGAACCTGATGGAGCTTTAAAAGGTTGCTCACAGTGGACAAGACACAGTGGAGAATGTTGAAGAAAATACTGATTGTAGCTGCAGAACAGTCACTCATAATAAGCATCATTGCTGAAAGTCAAGCATTCAATAATCATTTAATGAATGTTCAGCACTTTCAGCCCCGACTAACACTGGTTACCGAATTCCGTCACACATTTTTAAACCAATATAGCTAATGGTATTGAACGTTACTTGACATTATTGAATTCACATATAGTGGATGATGATTATGAGGCTGACGGTCAGTCAGAGTCCCATCAGTTACTTATCTCTTAGAGGTCGCATGCACACTTGATTCTAGCGCGATAAGAGCAATTCAAGATCAATCTAATATCGATTTACAAAAATGAGTAATTCAGACGTTATTCCTTTGATCAAGCGCAGCATCAGTATATTGTCCTGTTATCCTGTGAATTAGCTTCAATATGAAAATGGCAAACAAAGTGGCTTTGCTACCCACGGTTATATACTTTCAAGATATAATCATTACGATTTTCATTTGGGCCATGATAGGAATATTACTACCGCCAAGGTAATCATGTTAGCCTACCAGCATTCTGCAAAAAGTCGTCAATCAATAAAATATACCATTTTTATGATTTCATGGACATTTCTTTCTATAGCGCCAACGGTTATCTGACACTCGAACGACACACATTTTCATTCTCTTTGGAAAGGTAATCTTTATTTTTCTTCAGATTTCATATATTTTCTTCTAACCATGGTTGGTACTCCACATTTATTGTAATGTACTATAGACAAATTATGGTTCATACCCTCGGATCTATATGGCTGCTTGAAATAAATACAAAATGGGTTGACGCCATGGTCAGACTGACCATGAAATAGGGCTAATCAACAACAATAGAATATCTGAAGATGATCGTACATATGTTAATGTTCCAGCTTTAAATGGGTTGTTTCTCTTCAGTGTTTTCATTCACTCATGATCTGGTGACGATAGTCTACATGAATCAATACCACAAGTGAAAGTCTCTGCGGTGAAGAGTGTGCTATTCTGCATTGCTTTATTCGTAATTGCTATCTTTGAAACAAGTCTGTTTCCACACTGATTAGCAGCTAATCAGTCGTTTGGAAGTGAATATAAGGATCCGACCAGTCACTCAAGTATATGGCGTCATTTAAGTGCGTCACTATTTAGATGCCGTCACACTCATAATGGCATATTATAAATCCGTCATGCACATCGAAATGTCTATCAAGTGTACAAACTGTATAATTACTATGAAATTTTGATTCCAGCATGTGCAAAGTGGGCGGAGCTTCACTTGAAATGGGCGGGGCATAGCTAGGAATAGATCCCCTCATTTAGTTTGAGAACTGAATTCAATTGAACAAATATCACTGGCATGTGCAGAAAATATCTTTAGTCAAAGTCATTGTAAATGAATTTGTAGTGAAATCCCGCCTAATATCACCGAGTATACCGATAGATAGATTTTGCAATATGGTATAATATTATAATAACATGATAAAGTGAAATTGGGTATATGTAGGCTACTTTCGCACCACGTTTCCTTTAATTCGCAACCGAACAGCAGTGTTCAAATTCTGCCGTTGGCGTCCCCAGACAAAACTACGACGTTTTGTGATAGACATGTCTGAGCCATGCATTCCATTGAGATCTCAAGGAATCGTGATTAGAAATGAGTACACTTTAATATGATGCTGTTTTTCTGTTTTCAATAGATTTGCGTCAGAACAAGAAAGCCGTCCACTTGGAGTGACGCGGTCAACGGAATCGTATCATGGCCAATAATGTAGCGGTGCCTGCTACGGCAGGTCCCGGTACCTACCAGATAGTGAACAATTCTATGGATACCAATTCTTCGAATGTAACACGTGGAAGTGAAGGGATATGTAAAGGAAATATCTTTTACCATCCTGATTTAACTCAGATGGCAGGAGTTAGCGCCATGTTCGTGATTCTATACATTATAGTCATGTTTCTATCAGTGTCAGGTAATCTCATGGTCATTTGGACAGTGTGGCGTCATAAATACATGCATACGGTCACTAACTATTATCTGGTCAATCTGGCCACATCAGATCTCCTCGTGTCAGCTCTGGTACTGCCGCTCAAACTTCTGGAATACACAGCGCCATGTGACTGGCAGGTTTTCCATTCAGATATGCTTTGTTCGTTTCAGTACTACCTTCTACCTATATTCGTGTTCGCAAGCGTCCTTACTCTTGTCGCCATTTCATTTGAGAGGTAAGATTGCACGCTATCTGTTATTACGCGCTATGTCCTCCTCATTAAAGTCACGTGCACACCCATGTTTCCAACCTAGTGTTTGTCTTGCTGTGAATACATATTGAAACGATATGTACATTAAGGAAATTGCTATATTTTAGGTAGGCTGCACGCTTCTCACAGTTACCGTTATAATTCACCTTTCCAGAGTATCCATCCATCATCTGACCTCGTATGACGTCATAATCAGATCAGCGCGTGTATGATCACGTCACAATCATTACGTCACAAAGGGTTCCATATAGACCGTCATCAAATCTCAACCAGTCCGACGCACACATTGTATGAATTGTGTCTTTGTAATTCTTTGCTATTTAATAAACATGCTGTTGAATATTTTGAAACTAATATGACTGGGCGCTGTTGCTGCCTTAGGCATCAACAGCACCCAGTCAAATTGGTTTCAAAATATTCAACAGCTTACATGTGTAGCTTTTTGGAAATTAATGGTTAGGGTGTTCAGAGATCGATCGATCCCAACACGAGTGAGGTGTGGGTGGAGCTTAGCTAGAGATGGGCCGGGCATAGCTAAAACCGGAAAGGCCCATTACCCTTGCTCCATAAGGAAAAGATAGTATTGTAGTTCTGATTTGCCGCGGAATCTAAACCACAACTGGCGGCATCGCCTAGCATCATAGCCCACAAACGCTTTCACCACACCAACGCCTAGCATCATAGTACACAAACGCTGTCATCACACCAACGCCTAGCATCATAGCCCACAAACGCTTTCACCACACCAACGCCTAGCATCATAGCCTACAAACGCTTTCACCACACTAACGCTTAGCATCATAGCCCACAAACGCTTTCACCACACCAACGCCTAGCATCATAGCCCACACACGCTTTCACCACGCCAACGCCTAGCATCATAGCCCACAAACGCTTTCACCACACCAACGCCTAGCATCATAGCCCACAAACGCTTTCACCACACCAACGCCTAGCATCATAGCCCACACACGCTTTCACCACACCAACGCCTAGCATCATAGCCCACAAACGCTTTCACCACACCAATGCCTAGCATCATAGCCCACACACGCTTTCACCACACCAACGCCTAGCATCATAGCCCACAAACGCTTTCACCACACCAACGCCTAGCACCATAGCCCACAAACGCTTTCACCACACCAACGCCTAGCATCATAGCCCACAAACGCTTTCACCACACCAACGCCTAGCATCATAGCCCACACACGCTTTCACCACACCAACGCCTAGCACCATAGCCCACAAACGCTTTCACCACACCAACGCCTAGCATCATAGCCCACAAACGCTTTCACCACACCAACGCCTAGCATCATAGCCCACACACGCTTTCACCACACCAACGCCTAGCACCATAGCCCACAAACGCTTTCACCACACCAACGCCTAGCATCATAACCCACAAACGCTTTCACCACACCAATGCCTAGCATTATAGCCCACACACGCTTTGACCACACCAACGCCTAGCATCATAGCCCACACACGCTTTCACCACACCAACGCCGCAGGACTAAATACCGTAATGTCACGAATACCTGTGGGCGAGTTGCTTAAATTTGTGAGTACCGAAAATCGTGAATTTATTTTTATCGCTCTCGTTCTATGATGTAACGTTACATGGAACGAATTTGCACGGTAGCCGCTTTTGGTTGACAGTTCTGAAACCTTTGACAAAGCTTTGAGCAAAATGCGGTCAAAACAAGAACCTATTCATAGATTCCTTAATGCACTTTCTTAGATTATTTACTTGCGCTTATTTAGCAGCTTAAATGGGTAATTTTCACAATCCAAAGTTACCTCCTGCTTTGTTTACATTTCTCCACCGTGTCGGATTAGACTGATTGACAGGAGAGCCTCTAAATTGTATTGGACAGGCTCTAGAGGAAGGGGTGGGTGCTTATCAATGATCTACCAAAATGTCAAAATTAACATAAAGTGTACACATGTTTTTTAATGGTTGAAAAAAAAAAGTGTTCCCTTATGCCCACTGAACAAGTTTTGAAAGACTCTACGGTTAGTCCATTACTTCAGCTCATTAATAGTCATGCATTTCACGTGACGTCAACACCTTAACGAAAGGTGCTTCCATTTTGTTTTTCGCTTCAAATGTATCAACCGCTTTTATAGTTTATACATTCATTTGTAGGACTAATTTATGGGCTAAAATGGGCAAAATTAGAAGTTGAAACATTCAACAAAACAATACAGTGATATTTAAATATTTACAAGTATGTACCGGACAGCTGAGGATGCGTAATCACCAATTCATGAAATTCTGTACCGCTATTTTACACAAAACCTGGCGAGATGCTTGGAATTTGCTTAAAAATTAAAATTTTGCACTGAAATTTGTGTATATGTATTCTGAAGTGTTATTTTAGGTTGTGTTATATTCTTGAACAAATTTGTTTAAGAGTTTTCTCGCACGAGTGCATTGTTTGCTTAGATTCACGAACTTCGGTACGCGTAGTATATAACTATTGATTTCTAGTCTCTCCTTTTGTGTGTTTGCCTGTTTATGTGTGTCTATGTATCCGACGCTGTACCCAAAAACTACTGATACGATTAGACTCAAAACCTTACGTAATAGAGGATCTTGCCTCGAAAGATTATCCGGATAAAATACCCCAGATCTAGATCAGATCAATCTCTTGACCTATGGATATCTCTGAAACTACTAGCGCGAATGGATGCATCCAGTTTTAGCTATGCCCCGCCCATTCGTAGTTAAGCTCCAACCACGCTTCGCACGTGTTAGGATCGATCCCTGCATTTCCTGACTATCCATTTCCAGAAAAGCATACGGGTAAACTGTTGAATATTTTGAAACTAATTTGACTAGGAGCAGTTGCTGCCATCCTCAGCAACAGCGCCAGGGCAAATTAGTTTCAAAATATTCACCAGAACGTTTATTAAATGGTAAGAACATCAAGTCGTACACCAACGCTTAGTCCGCCACCAAGTAAGCGTTCGTCACGAACTGGAATCCTATGTTCGCTCAAATCTTAACAGAAAAAATGGCGTGACATTACATTTGAATTCCACGTCTTTGGTTGTGATCTGAAAAATCCTGCAAATCCGGGAGATGAAAATCTTTACAATGTGACAAATTGGAGGGGTGGGGTCTGCACTCTGATTGCTCTTGCTTAGATAGCCGTTCGTTATATTTACCATCATGAATTAAATACGTGTTAGTCATATCTGCCCCCATAATAGACATTTCCCGTTTATCCATCAATCAAGTGACGTCATAATCAATTACATGACGTGTAAAATGGCATCATAATCAATGAGATGGGCGGAGCATGGCTAAAACTGGAAAGGTCCTTTTAGACACGTGTTGATGATATTTACCTTCATAAATTAGATGTGTTCGTCGGATGCCAACATATAATGAATGAATAGCTCTACTCTGACGATATAGTGCTGTGAGACCTTGCATTCTAGTACAACAACGGCTTGTTGACGCATTGGTTTTCAAATGGACACCCATTCCTATTCGACAACTTAGTACTAATGAAAACAATTTATTGAAGTAATAATCTATCTTTCCAATGATAGAGTAATTGCTGTTCCTTACTTTCCAGGTTTTACGCCATTGTGCACCCACTAAGCTCAATGAAAATCCACAGCAAATCTCGTACGAGGCGAATTCTCGCTTGCACCTGGCTGTTGCCTGCGATAGTAGCCCTGCCTTTCCTGTACTGCCGTAGCTATGCCACCACACTGGTCAGTGAAATGGGACAAATCAACAGACAAATTTGTAATGATAAATTTGATCAGATTGATATGATATTGAGTGGTGATTCCGGAAGCTTCCGGCGCGGGTACTTCATCTTTCTTTTCCTGCTGGTCTACCTGGTTCCAATGGCGATCATTGTCTGCACGTGCTTACGTATTGCAATATGCCTCCTGAGGCCACAGCCAATCATCAGCAAGCAAGCCGGTGGTGGCCTGAACACAGGACAAAAACAAGAAGAGAATAAGAGAAAGGTGAGTGCTCATTGCGAATAACGGGCACACACATACGCGCGCACACACGTGCTAACACAGACACGCGTTTGCACATACATTCAAGAAATCTATATCTCATTGCGCCACAGTTGATGACATGGTGCCATTTGTTAGGGTGTCTGTCCCCATCAGCACTAATTATTCAAACAGATACTGGGCATATCTGAAAGGCAGTGAGGCTAGTAGCACTTCTTTGCATTGTGGGGTACAAGTTTCTTACCTCTATTGTGTAGCCCATTACTATCAATAGAATAGCAATAAATGCCTCATACCGGAGTATGAATAGGCATGTATTAATGTAAGACAGTAAAGATAGGCCTATAACATTTGAGACTTTATATTTCTGAAATTATATATGTTTAATTCATGGCAACATCTGCCATTATGTTGGTATATGCTGGCAGCTATCACATGCATCAACAGTTTAGATGCTGTCATATTATATTTCCATTTCTCTGACTCCGCGTAATGACGTGACACCCCACTATTGTCCCAACCGCAAATGTACATGTGTAGCGAGCATTCATAGGGACTTTAATTTGAGGCTGCTTTTGTCTTAAAGAATTGTATGAAGTGTTCCGCTGTCATATCTGTATACAGTGACGCCAGCTTTTAATTGTACAATAAGCCAGTTTTTCAAAATATATACTTGTGTTTCTTTAACCATTTAATTGTTAATGTGGTCAGGAATATAAAAATATTTGTGTTTTGAATGCCCGTTTGCATGTCAAGAGAAGACCGTTTTTGAAAATGGATCACTGGAATAACTGGCACGTTGGCTAGTCATTCCAGTGGTAAATTTAAACAAAATACCGGTAGTCATCTCTTGGCCTCCAAATGAACGTGCCTCAAGACCACTGCAGAGGCCGGATTTGGACGTCTTCATCATGAAAGCGTTAAGGAACAAGGCAACTTATTCAGTTCAGCGAGCCTGTATTTAGCGACCATGCTCTGATGGAATTGACTTACCATGTCTAGTTGTTGTATACGGACAGACAGACAGACGGACGGATGGACGGGCGGGCGGGCGGGCGGGCGGGCGGGCGGGCGGGCGGACGGACGGGTGGGCGGACGGGCGGACATACATACATACAGACAGACAGATAGACAGACAGACAGACAGACAGACAGACAGACAGACAGACAGACAGACAGACAGACAGACAGACAGACAGACAGACAGACAGACAGACAGACAGACAGACAGACAGACAGACAGACAGACAGACAGACAGACAGACAGACAGACAGACAGACAGACAGACAGACAAGAGGGAATAGTTGTTAGTTTGAGTATTCAGATCGACATCCACTGTGTTATCAAGATGACAGTAGTTAGGATGCTGATATTGGAATTGCATGGAGAAATTACCTTAATGCATATGTCAGATGACATCAGTGCTGTACACATTTGGCAAATATATTTCTCTTTCTCTTCTCTGTTATACATAAAGATGCAGACATTAATCCTGCTTTATCTGCGCTGTTAGCATGCTGTTTATAGTACTCTACGAGTTATCTATGAGTAAGCAACCATACATATTTTCAGGACTATAAGGATTATATTCATACCTTATATCGTGACCATCCAAAGAGGAACATAAAAGCAGTCTCATCATTTATCACACTGTTGTCTGTATAGCGCTACAATGTTGCACGGGCTCACATTAGGGGAGTACAATTAGCCGATACCTTTCTTGTAGATATTGTGGAGCATTAGATGACGTTCGACTTACGATTCTAGGGTACACACGGCAGCCTTTATTAGTAATCTGCTTGGGGCCAACTAAATACCTTCAAGCCACTGGTTCTTCGTTAAGCTGATTGAATAAACAGATTCGGTGAACATTTAATCCAATTCTAGTTTTACACATCTTTGTGCCCGTCAAATAACGCGTTTATGTTGTTTTTACTTAAAGCTGTGCACTTTATTGGCCAGAACAGTCAAGGGGTATATTTGTATTAACGCAATAATAACTGACTTAGTAATGGTTTGTCTGGCAAATATCTATGTTTACATGCAAAGTGAAACCATTCCTGATATCTTCCCTCAGAAATATGCATATTAACCCTTTAACACTCATTTCAGCCACGAAAGGCTTCTACAATTGTCTTGAGAAATGTCAATAAGTTGGCTTGACCAGTTTACCAACACTGTACGGTATGCTGAACTTCCTCCACTGTCAACAGTATTGAGGAGATGGGTGTAATTTTTGGACATTACACAGATGTCCTGGATAAACCAGTCTCCAAATTAGATAGAAAAGCATTGGCATGTTCAGATCTGCTCGGCAGATGCGTTAGCATAGACCTATTTCATTTAAATATATTTAATTCCTTCTTATAATTGAGCTGGTAATAAGCTTGCCACAGCCAGCAAACACCATTTCGCCAGATTCTCATCGGAATTAACATAAATATTCTTTCCACCGTCTTGAGATTTGTTCGCAACAATATAAATACCTCAAGGATTCCTGTACCGGATGCTATTCTGATTAATGCGATCATGTTGAAAAATGACAGACAGAATGGAAGCGAGGAATTCCAGAATCTAATATACAGCTTTCTGTTATCTTTTATCATCCCATCAGCTTCAGCACATCTTTCGATGGAGATGTCACTCAAGTATCTGACGTCACAATCAATGGCACATGTCCGACACTGATCGTTCTACTTGTATGTATGTGGCCAATGACTATGTTACAATTCACCGAATTTATTACAATTTTGAAAACATTCTGTTGAATATTGTGAAATTAATTTGACTGGAATTTGTAGCTGTCATTAGGCAATCGTGTCAAAATATCCGATAGTTTCCTCCATGCTGCCCGGGACTGCGGAATTCTAGGAATTCAAGGCTCCACGTGTTAAAATCTTTTAAAGCACACAGATAAACTGGGCAGAGGCTAACCCTTTAACCCTCGAATTTGTTCAAGAAAATTTAAATTTTCACATCGAAAATGGCCATTTGCCGACCAAGAGAAGACTATTTCTGAAATTTTACAACTGGAATAACTGGCTCGGTTATCGAGCCAGTCATTCCAGTGGTAAGATTTCTAAATTAGCCTTCTCTTGGTCTGCAAATGCGCATTTTCTCAAGACCAGTACAGAAGCCGTTTTTGGCTGACATGAGTGTTAAAGGGTTAAATAGAAATGGGCGGGGAATAGCTAGAAATGCATCCCACTTTTAACCCATTAACCCTCAAATTTGTCGAAGAAAATTTCAATTTTCTCAAAGAAAATTTCAATTTTCTCAAAGAAAATATCAATTTGCAGACCAAGAGAAGACTATTTTTGAAAATTTACTACTGGAATGACTGGCTCGATTATTAGCCATCTCCTCAATACTGTTGACAGTGGAGGAAGTTCAGCATACCGTACAGTGTTGGTAAGGTGGTCAATAACATGTCGTCGCAGCACCGTGTGTAGCATCCATCTATCCTGTATAGATATAGTTAACAGTTCGCGCTTCTGAGCCATACAGTAGGATGCTCTCAACACATGCTTTGAGCAAGAGTCAGGCAAAAACGTCAAATATCTAGGTCACGAGGTCAGTAAGTGCATACCACCGGAGTGCACATTGTTTGCCGATACTCGAGAATCCAAGAGTGTAAAAACACAGAATTTGGTCTAAACACGTATATTGTGACTGGCTAGAGACAGTTGAAGCTTCAAGTCAAAAGGTCAAATATCTAGGTCACCTGATCACTGTGTACTTACCGGAATCCACATATGTGGCCCTAATTCAGGAAAGCAAGAAGGTAGAATTGCCAAATTTGGCACATTCAATCATATTGCGGCTGGTTATAGAGATAGTTATGGAATTCAAATAAAATAGTGAGATATTTAGGTTACTGGGTCACTACGTGCATACACGAATTAACACTTAACACCTAAGAGGGTAGATTTACCACACAATGGACCTTTCCAGTTTTAGCTATTCCCTGCCCATCTCTAGCTAAGCTCCACCCACAGCTCGTCCGTTTTGGAATCGATAGATCCTTGAACTCCCTGACTATCAATTTTTAGAAAACTATACAGGTAAACAGTTAAATATTTTGAAACCAATTTGACTCGGTGATGTTGCTGCCATAGGCAGCTACAGCGCTCATTCCAATTAGTTTCAAAATATTCATCAGAACGTTTATTAAGTGGTACGGATATGCAATTCGTACAATGTGACGGACTATTAAGCATTAAAGACGGACTAAATCGAGTCATTCATCCCATAATCAATTATGACGTCATCCTACACGTCACGTAGCTGATTATGACGTCATATGACGGATAAACTGGAAAGATCCATTAGGTACATACACTCATATTGTGAGACTTGAAGAGATGTGTAGGTCTATATTAATATGGAGACTTGAAGAGATGTGTAGGTCTATATTAATATGGAGACGTGAAGTTTCAGCACAAACTGTCACACATCTCTACCATAATGCCACTAAGTGCATAATGGAATGTTCAAATCGACCATAGCGCGTAATCGCGCCACATCCTTTAATACGTTGTCTTCTAGATATATTTCTAGTCTAATGTCAACGTTTCAAATATGTAGGTTACGGGGTTACAGCGTGCAAACCAATTACAGATTTTTTACCATAACTAGGAAGGCAAGAAGGTAAAAATGATCAAAATTGGCATATTCATTCGACATGTAGTGGACTAGATGTACGTTGACATCAAATATCTAAGTCAAAGGGTCTCTATTCATTAAGCGCATTGTCTAAATAGAGTGTAAATTAGGGCGTGACCTGAGTACAGTGTAATTAGTCGCTATATACATGCCAGGAAAATATGTTATTCCGCGACGTACAGAGCTGGACGTCTTAGTCCGATTCTCACGAAGGGAAGCAGGTTGGAGATATATTTATTGCCTGTCTGTTTGTCTCCCTGTCTTCCAGCTAGCTCGTATACCCACTCACCAATCCACATGCGTGACCACCACCACCCTGCCCACCAAGCCACATTCCCAACCATATGCCTGCCCATCAACCTTCCCGGCCAGCCAGCCACCCACACACCCACTTACCCTACTACCCACACACCAACCCAACAATGAAGCTACCCATCCACTCACCCACCCGCCCATTCGCTAGTCCATCCGATCACCTCGCCGTCTGTTTGACGAATCCAGAGACGTGCTGCAGATCCCGACAGTATCATATAATTTAGGCGTGGGAAAGGACTTGGCTCCGTTCATATACGACAAGACCCACACACATCCACCGTGAGGAAGAGCGTCGCTGAACAGGGGCAAAGACCAAACTTTGGGAAGCACAGGTGGGAACTAGTCCGGGTGACATAATTGCCATGTTAACATCACGAGAATTAATTAAGTGTGGGTAACAAGCGGATAGTCATCGTGTTCTCACCCAACCAAAATCTTTAAAAAAAAGAATAGATTCTCTCAGAGGCCATCTCCTGTATTTCTAGACATAAATATTGACAGACGGTTGCCTGCAAAATTATCGTGTTTTCCGCAAATAGTTGTCTATATTTAGATTATATGTGAATCAGCAAGCCAGATCCATAATAGATCTATAGCTATTAAGTCAAAAGCCTGGAAAGCTGAAGACCAACATCAATTGCACGCAACTCAAACAAGTGGCTGAATTCAAGCATCAGGGGAACAGCTTCGCAGAAGACAGAAAACTTGGCAGGGAGATTGAGACCAGGATCCAGAACACACACACCATTGACTCAGAAACATTCATATGGAGGCCAACACGCAGCTGATAAATACCAGCTTTATGCCTACCATAACATACCAGTGTCAGATATGGACGCTAGGCAAAAATCTTAAAAGAAAGCTCACCACTTCCGAAATGAGATGTTTGAGAAGGGCAGTGAATACGACCAGAAGAGACAGGATTACAAATGAAACAATCAGGGTAGGAGCCGCAACAATCCACAATCACATATATAGAAAAGCAAAGTGGTTCGGTCACTTGGACAGAACGGCTACAAACCAACCAGCACTCAGTGCATACAACATGCGCTAGTCAGGATTCAAATCAAACGTAACATCAAGGGAAAAGATGGGTTGGTGGTGAGGTAAAATCCTTGCAAAACAATGGCCTATCAATCCATCAAGCATCTCATCTGGCAGCGGATAGCTTCGTCTCCCCGCGACACCCACCAGTACAAGCGAGAGGATAAAGTAAAGTAAGATGCGCAGTCAATGGTACGCCATCGTAAATGCCATCGTAAATACCCACAAAATCACAAAATTTACCCTTTTAACCAGACCCAACCCCAATGGCGGAACTCAGTATAAATACCATCTCGGAATACCCAATCATATGGGTAATTGATACAGCTAATTTGGTTGAATTCCACCAAATGGTTTTGGAAAAAATATACTGGACGGACAGACAGACAGATGGTTATTTCAATAACCCCGACAGCTTCTTCTTCAATACGAACGGTGATAAACGGTGATATGTATCTTTGTAAACATGTTTTATTTTTGCTTTACAACATAGATTGGGAATAAGCCATTGCATTCAGATAATGAGGCATCAAATCTATAAGAAGGATTGTGGATCGAAAATGAAACTGAATAAATTGTGCAGTTTTTGCTATCATTTGATTTATATTTGTGTGGAAATGATCATGAAACGTGTACTCGTAAAACATGGGGTATTTTAACTAAAGATACAGGAGCGGATTGAATGTCTCTCTAATTAGGATGCGACAATATGTAATTAATGCTTAAAATGTCGGATTTGTATTAAGGCCGACATCTTTAAACAATCAACACGCAGAATTCTGTGAATTTTTATAGTATATAGGCATATTATGCCACAGATGCATGGAAAATATCGATATGATAGTTTTAGAACTTAATTACAAATAACACGAAATATATACATCTTGTATGAAGTTGTAGGCAGAATTTGTGTAACAAACGGGTTTGTAATAATCCACACATCATCAACTAATACTATTCTCGCCCCAATGTGTCCAAGGGATTTGTCTACGTATCTTGACTCCAAAAAATGTGGAAAAATTGATGCTCAGAGAAGCAATTACCTAAATCGAGTTATGCGCAATAAAAGAACTTGATATAATATACACAAATTTATTTAACATTCGGAGCCCAGTCTCAACCGCCGACACCACACCACCCCACCCACTGTTCCTGCGAGACACATGCAACGGATTGTCCGCTCGCCTTCCCAAGATCGGACGACACCAGCCCTCCAGCTGCCAGACGCCGGCTCCATCAGCCAGGGTCCACTCGACGCCCATCGCCGCGACCCATCTCAAAGTGTCGGCAGATCGGAGCTCCTGACGCCCGCCGCCGTACAACCGCGTCGCCACCAGCTTCAGCCACAGCCCGCTCGCGTTCATAGAGCCCGCCACCGCACAAAGGATAAGAACTGATACTGAGCGCAGAATATCGCAACCGGGCTCGCCGGCAGTAATCGTGGTCGCCGTTCCGTCTACAGGAGGAATCTAGTTGAGAAATCTGGAATAGACGCGCGGGATAATTTTTAAACAAATATGGCTGCTGGGTGTTACTGTCAATTTTTGTCAATACGTTCAAAGTGGATTCAACTCCTAAAAACTCATGACTTTGACGTATTTTAGTAATTCTTGGCAATTGTTTCAGGTTTTGTATAGATGTGATTACACATGATGCTTGGTGCGTATCCGCTGTGTGTAATCCGTGTACGTGAAGGCTCGCTTCACGGAGCGAAATTTTCAACTTTACACACAGGTAATTCTCTTAGCATGGTGCTAAGTTACGTCGCTCTTTGTCGTCGACACCTAGAGAAAGTCGGCGCCATGTTTCATACGGGTCATGGACAGTTTCACTTGCTTGGGGGATCTGTTCATTTCGCATTACGCAACACACATCACGCTCACGCTGACGGATACGGATGGCACAACACGTACATGCGGGTTGTGGGTTCCCTGTTTAAGTAATAATGGTATTTTCCATAAGGGGCATTTAGAATGTATGTTTCTCAGAATAATTATGAACTATAATTTAAACTAAGCGGTGACAAGATGCTTTTTACCTAATGATCTTTGATTTTTAAATACAAATTTTGCGATGCATTGGTGGCATATTTGAGAATATTTGCCGTTACTCATTGCCGGGTCGGACCATGTTGATCTAGCGCAGCATCTAGCCTGTTCCTACACACTTTACAGGTCAATCAAATATTATCAATCATCATTTTGATGGTTTGTGTAGAATCAACGGACTAGCTAAGCAGCTCGCCAGATAAATCTGTTTTGTTTAAAATCATGTATACTGGCCAGTAACTGGACAGTTATTAAGATATAACGAGATTATGTCACCTTTTATATAGACGGGCATGTGCAGATAGCAGCCGATTCTCTCGCCCACACGCCGGGAGGAAATACCCATTTTTATCCAACTTGGCACCAAGAAGCGATAAGCCGTGACTCTTAGCACGATTTGCTCACTTATCAGACAATTTGTGATTTTCTCCTGTTGTCCTTTCACTTCTGGTTAATCACATAGGCGGTAGACTGGCTCTATTCAGCGAGTTCGTCGATAAATTCGTATGACCACTTCAGATAGCTGTCTCTAGAAAATTAGACATGGTTGATTTATATTCAGCCGGTTCAGGTGCACTCATTCTACCTAATTTTGGCTTGGTCTATAGATGATTAAACTATGCCCATATGACGTAGATTGCCTAAGCGCAGACAAGACATGGTTACGCAAACGTTATTGCCATGTACCTGCTGACCAGCGTGAGAATAGAGATAAGCGTGTCTAGCCATTCTAGTTGTGACACCTGCATTCAGCAGAATTTAAATTTCAAGGTAACTATACAGGTAACTACCTATGCAGGCTAGTAGTTGGATATTTTGAATTTAATTTGACTGCATATAGTATCAACAGCACCCCCCCCCCCCCCCCGGCAAATTAATTTCAAAATATTCTAGATAATGGTTATTAGAGTGTGAATTAATCAAATTGGGGAAAGGTACGACACTGTAAAAATTCTGGCTAAATGTTGAGCTAAAACGTGGATGCAGCTTAGCTGCCACAAACATGTGGATTAACTTTTAACCAATAAGCACGTCAGAACGGTCAACCAATTAGATAAAAGTTTACCCCGTAAACATTCAAACAATTAGATTAACGTTTACCACGTAAACGTTCAAACAATTAGATTAACGTTTACCACATAAACGTTCAAACAATTAGATTAACGTTTTCCACGTAAACGTTCAAACAATTAGATTAACGTTTACCACGTAAACGTTCAAACAATTAGATTAACGTTTACCACGTAAACGTTCAAACAATTAGGTTAACGTTTACCACGTAAACGTTCAAACAATTAGGTTAACGTTTTCCACGTAAACGTTCAAACAATTAGATTAACGTTCACCACGCAAACGTTCAAACAATTAGATTAACGTTTACCACGCAAACGTTCAAACAATTAGATAAAAGTTTACCACGTAAACGTTCAAACAATTAGATAAAAGTTTACCACGTAAACGTTCAAACAATTAGATTAACGTTTTCCACATAAACGTTCAAACAATTAGATAAAAGTTTACCACGTAAACGTTCAAACAATTAGATTAACGTTTACCACGTAAACGTTCAAACAATTAGATTAACGTTTTCCACGTAAACGTTCAAACAATTAGATTAACGTTTTCCATGTGAACGTTCAAACAATTAGATTAACGTTTTCCACGTAAACGTTCAAACAATTAGATTAACGTTTACCACGTAAACGTTCAAACAATTAGATTAACGTTTACCACGTAAACGTTCAAACAATTAGATAAAAGTTTACCACGTAAACGTTCAAACAATTAGATAAAAGTTTACCACGTAAACGTTCAAACAATTAGATTAAATTTTACCACGCAAACGTTCAAACAATTAGATTAACGTTTACCACGTAAACGTTCAAACAATTAGATTAACGTTTTCCACGTAAACGTTCAAACAATTAGATAAACGTTTACCACGTAAACGTTCAAACAATTAGATAAACGTTTACCACGTAAACGTTCAAACAATTAGATTAACGTTTACCACGTAAACGTTCAAACAATTAGATTAACGTTTTCCACGTAAACGTTCAAACAATTAGATTAACGTTTACCACGCAAACGTTCAAACAATTAGATAAACGTTTACCACGCAAACGTTCAAACAATTAGATTAACGTTTACCACGTAAACGTTCAAACAATTAGATTAACGTTTACCACGTAAACGTTCAAACAATTAGATTAACGTTTTCCACGTAAACGTTCAAACAATTAGGTTAACGTTTACCACGTAAACGTTCAAACAATTAGATTAACGTTTTCCACGTAAACGTTCAAACAATTAGATTAACGTTTACCACGTAAACGTTCAAACAATTAGATTAACGTTTACCACGTAAACGTTCAAACAATTAGATTAACGTTTTCCACGTAAACGTTCAAACAATTAGATTAACGTTTTCCACGTAAACGTTCAAACAATTAGATTAACGTTTACCACGTAAACGTTCAAACAATTAGATAAACGTTTACCACGTAAACGTTCAAACAATTAGATTAACGTTTTCCACGTAAACGTTCAAACAATTAGATTAACGTTTTCCACGTAAACGTTCAAACAATTAGATTAACGTTTACCACGTAAACGTTCAAACAATTAGATTAACGTTTTCCACGTAAACGTTCAAACAATTAGATAAACGTTTACCACGTAAACGTTCAAACAATTAGATTAACGTTTTCCACGTAAACGTTCAAACAATTAGGTTAACGTTTACCACGTAAACGTTCAAACAATTAGATTAACGTTTACCACGTAAACGTTCAAACAATTAGATTAACGTTTACCACGTAAACGTTCAAACAATTAGATTAACGTTTTCCACGTAAACGTTCAAACAATTAGATTAACGTTTACCACGTAAACGTTCAAACAATTAGATAAACGTTTACCACGTAAACGTTCAAACAATTAGATTAACGTTTTCCACGTAAACGTTCAAACAATTAGATTAACGTTTTCCACGTAAACGTTCAAACAATTAGATTAACGTTTACCACGTAAACGTTCAAACAATTAGATTAACGTTTTCCACGTAAACGTTCAAACAATTAGATAAACGTTTACCACGTAAACGTTCAAACAATTAGATTAACGTTTTCCACGTAAACGTTCAAACAATTAGGTTAACGTTTACCACGTAAACGTTCAAACAATTAGATTAACGTTTACCACGTAAACGTTCAAACAATTAGATTAACGTTTACCACGTAAACGTTCAAACAATTAGATTAACGTTTTCCACGTAAACGTTCAAACAATTAGATTAACGTTTACCACGTAAACGTTCAAACAATTAGATAAAAGTTTACCCCGTAAACGTTCAAACAATTAGATTAACGTTTACCACGTAAACGTTCAAACAATTAGATTAACGTTTGCCACGTAAACGTTCAAACAATTAGATTAACGTTTTCCACGTAAACGTTCAAACAATTAGATTAACGTTTTCCACATAAACGTTCAAACAATTAGATTAACGTTTTCCACGTAAACGTTCAAACAATTAGATTAACGTTTACCACGTAAACGTTCAAACAATTAGGTTAACGTTTACCACGCAAACGTTCAAACAATTAGATTAACGTTTACCACGTAAACGTTCAAACAATTAGATAAAAGTTTACCACGTAAACGTTCAAACAATTAGATAAAAGTTTACCATGTAAACGTTCAAACAATTAGATTAACGTTTACCACGTAAACGTTCAAACAATTAGATTAACGTTTACCACGTAAACGTTCAAACAATTAGATTAACGTTTACCACGTAAACGTTCAAACAATTAGATTAACGTTTTCCACGCAAACGTTCAAACAATTAGATAAACGTTTACCACGTAAACGTTCAAACAATTAGATAAAAGTTTACCCCGTAAACGTTCAAACAATTAGATAAAAGTTTACCCCGTAAACGTTCAAACAATTAGATTAACGTTTACCACGTAAACGTTCAAACAATTAGATTAACGTTTACCACGTAAACGTTCAAACAATTAGATTAACGTTTTCCACGCAAACGTTCAAACAATTAGATTAACGTTTACCACGCAAACGTTCAAACAATTAGATAAACGTTTACCACGTAAACGTTCAAACAATTAGATTAACGTTTTCCACGTAAACGTTCAAACAATTAGATTAACGTTTACCACGTAAACGTTCAAACAATTAGATTAACGTTTACCACGCAAACGTTCAAACAATTAGATAAACGTTTACCACGCAAACGTTCAAACAATTAGATTAACGTTTACCACGTAAACGTTCAAACAATTAGATTAACGTTTACCACGTAAACGTTCAAACAATTAGATTAACGTTTTCCACGTAAACGTTCAAACAATTAGGTTAACGTTTACCACGTAAACGTTCAAACAATTAGATTAACGTTTTCCACGTAAACGTTCAAACAATTAGATTAACGTTTACCACGTAAACGTTCAAACAATTAGATTAACGTTTACCACGTAAACGTTCAAACAATTAGATTAACGTTTTCCACGTAAACGTTCAAACAATTAGATTAACGTTTTCCACGTAAACGTTCAAACAATTAGATTAACGTTTACCACGTAAACGTTCAAACAATTAGATAAACGTTTACCACGTAAACGTTCAAACAATTAGATTAACGTTTTCCACGTAAACGTTCAAACAATTAGATTAACGTTTTCCACGTAAACGTTCAAACAATTAGATTAACGTTTACCACGTAAACGTTCAAACAATTAGATTAACGTTTTCCACGTAAACGTTCAAACAATTAGATAAACGTTTACCACGTAAACGTTCAAACAATTAGATTAACGTTTTCCACGTAAACGTTCAAACAATTAGGTTAACGTTTACCACGTAAACGTTCAAACAATTAGATTAACGTTTACCACGTAAACGTTCAAACAATTAGATTAACGTTTACCACGTAAACGTTCAAACAATTAGATTAACGTTTTCCACGTAAACGTTCAAACAATTAGATTAACGTTTACCACGTAAACGTTCAAACAATTAGATAAACGTTTACCACGTAAACGTTCAAACAATTAGATTAACGTTTTCCACGTAAACGTTCAAACAATTAGATTAACGTTTTCCACGTAAACGTTCAAACAATTAGATTAACGTTTACCACGTAAACGTTCAAACAATTAGATTAACGTTTTCCACGTAAACGTTCAAACAATTAGATAAACGTTTACCACGTAAACGTTCAAACAATTAGATTAACGTTTTCCACGTAAACGTTCAAACAATTAGGTTAACGTTTACCACGTAAACGTTCAAACAATTAGATTAACGTTTACCACGTAAACGTTCAAACAATTAGATTAACGTTTACCACGTAAACGTTCAAACAATTAGATTAACGTTTTCCACGTAAACGTTCAAACAATTAGATTAACGTTTACCACGTAAACGTTCAAACAATTAGATAAAAGTTTACCCCGTAAACGTTCAAACAATTAGATTAACGTTTACCACGTAAACGTTCGAACAATTAGATTAACGTTTGCCACGTAAACGTTCAAACAATTAGATTAACGTTTTCCACGTAAACGTTCAAACAATTAGATTAACGTTTTCCACATAAACGTTCAAACAATTAGATTAACGTTTTCCACGTAAACGTTCAAACAATTAGATTAACGTTTACCACGTAAACGTTCAAACAATTAGGTTAACGTTTACCACGCAAACGTTCAAACAATTAGATTAACGTTTACCACGTAAACGTTCAAACAATTAGATAAAAGTTTACCACGTAAACGTTCAAACAATTAGATAAAAGTTTACCATGTAAACGTTCAAACAATTAGATTAACGTTTACCACGTAAACGTTCAAACAATTAGATTAACGTTTACCACGTAAACGTTCAAACAATTAGATTAACGTTTACCACGTAAACGTTCAAACAATTAGATTAACGTTTTCCACGCAAACGTTCAAACAATTAGATAAACGTTTACCACGTAAACGTTCAAACAATTAGATAAAAGTTTACCCCGTAAACGTTCAAACAATTAGATTAACGTTTACCACGTAAACGTTCAAACAATTAGATTAACGTTTACCACGTAAACGTTCAAACAATTAGATTAACGTTTTCCACGCAAACGTTCAAACAATTAGATTAACGTTTACCACGCAAACGTTCAAACAATTAGATAAACGTTTACCACGTAAACGTTCAAACAATTAGATTAACGTTTTCCACGTAAACGTTCAAACAATTAGATTAACGTTTACCACGTAAACGTTCAAACAATTAGATTAATGTTTACCACGTAAACGTTCAAACAATTAGATTAACGTTTTCCACGTAAACGTTCAAACAATTAGGTTAACGTTTACCATGTAAACATTCAAACAATTAGATTAACGTTTTCCACGTAAACGTTCAAACAATTAGATAAACGTTTACCACGTAAACGTTCAAACAATTAGGTTAACGTTTACCACGTAAACATTCAAACAATTAGATTAACGTTTTCCACGTAAACGTTCAAACAATTAGATTAACGTTTTCCACGTAAACGTTCAAACAATTAGGTTAACGTTTACCACGTAAATGTTCAAATAATTAGATTAACGTTTTCCACGTAAACGTTCAAACAATTAGATTAACGTTTTCCACGTAAACGTTCAAACAATTAGATTAACGTTTACCACGTAAATGTTCAAACAATTAGGTTAACGTTTACCACGTAAACGTTCAAACAATTAGATTAACGTTTTCCACGTAAACGTTCAAACAATTAGATTAACGTTTTCCACGTAAACGTTCAAACAATTAGATTAACGTTTACCACGTAAACGTTCCAACAATTAGATTAACGTTTACCACGTAAACGTTCAAACAATTAGATTAACGTTTACCACGTAAACGTTCAAACAATTAGATAAAAGTTTACCACGTAAACGTTCAAACAATTAGGTTAACGTTTACCACGTAAACGTTCAAACAATTAGATTAACGTTTACCTCGTAAACGTTCAAACAATTAGATTAACGTTTACCACGTAAACGTTCAAACAATTAGATTAACGTTTTCCACGTAAACGTTCAAACAATTAGATTAACGTTTACCACGTAAACATTCAAACAATTAGATTAACGTTTACCACGTAAACGTTCAAACAATTAGATTAACGTTTACCACGTAAACGTTCAAACAATTAGATTAACGTTTACCACGTAAACGTTCAAACAATTAGGTTAACGTTTACCACGCAAACGTTCAAACAATTAGATTAACGTTTACCACGTAAACGTTCAAACAATTAGATAAAAGTTTACCACGTAAACGTTCAAACAATTAGATAAAAGTTTACCACGTAAACGTTCAAACAATTAGATTAACGTTTACCACGTAAACGTTCAAACAATTAGATTGACGTTTACCACGTAAACGTTCAAACAATTAGGTTAACGTTTACCACGTAAACATTCAAACAATTAGATTAACGTTTACCACGTAAACGTTCAAACAATTAGATAAACGTTTACCACGCAAACGTTCAAACAATTAGATTAACGTTTACCACATAAACGTTCAAACAATTAGGTTAACGTTTACCACGTAAACATTCAAACAATTAGATTAACGTTTACCACGTAAACGTTCAAACAATTAGATAAACGTTTACCATGTAAACATTCAAACAATTAGATTAACGTTTTCCACGTAAACGTTCAAACAATTAGATTAACGTTTACCACGTAAATGTTCAAACAATTAGGTTAACGTTTACCACGTAAACGTTCAAACAATTAGATAAAAGTTTACCACATAAACGTTCAAACAATTAGATTAACGTTTACCACGTAAACATTCAAACAATTAGATTAACGTTTTCCACGTAAACGTTCAAACAATTAGGTTAAAGTTTACCACGTAAACGTTCAAACAATTAGATTAACGTTTTCCATGTAAACGTTCAAACAATTAGATTAACGTTTTCCACGTAAACGTTCAAACAATTAGATTAACGTTTACCACGTAAATGTTCAAACAATTAGGTTAACGTTTACCACGTAAACGTTCAAACAATTAGATTAACGTTTTCCACGTAAACGTTCAAACAATTAGATTAACGTTTTCCACGTAAACGTTCAAACAATTAGATTAACGTTTTCCACGTAAACGTTCAAACAATTAGATTAACGTTTACCACGTAAACGTTCAAACAATTAGATTAACGTTTACCACGTAAACGTTCAAACAATTAGATTAACGTTTACCACGTAAACGTTCAAACAATTAGATAAAAGTTTACCACGTAAACGTTCAAACAATTAGGTTAACGTTTACCACGTAAACGTTCAAACAATTAGATTAACGTTTACCACGTAAACATTCAAACAATTAGATTAACGTTTACCTCGTAAACGTTCAAACAATTAGATTAACGTTTACCACGTAAACGTTCAAACAATTAGATTAACGTTTTCCACGTAAACGTTCAAACAATTAGATTAACGTTTACCACGTAAACATTCAAACAATTAGATTAACGTTTACCACGTAAACGTTCAAACAATTAGATTAACGTTTACCACGTAAACGTTCAAACAATTAGATTAACGTTTACCACGTAAACGTTCAAACAATTAGGTTAACGTTTACCACGCAAACGTTCAAACAATTAGATTAACGTTTACCACGTAAACGTTCAAACAATTAGATAAAAGTTTACCACGTAAACGTTCAAACAATTAGATAAAAGTTTACCACGTAAACGTTCAAACAATTAGATTAACGTTTACCACATAAACGTTCAAACAATTAGATCAACGTTTACCACGTAAACGTTCAAACAATTAGATTAACGTTTACCACGTAAACGTTCAAACAATTAGATTAACGTTTACCACGTAAACGTTCAAACAATTAGGTTAACGTTTACCACGTAAACATTTAAACAATTAGATTAACGTTTACCACGTAAACGTTCAAACAATTAGATAAACGTTTACCACGCAAACGTTCAAACAATTAGATTAACGTTTACCACGTAAACGTTCAAACAATTAGGTTAACGTTTACCACGTAAACATTCAAACAATTAGATTAACGTTTACCACGTAAACGTTCAAACAATTAGATAAACGTTTACCATGTAAACATTCAAACAATTAGATTAACGTTTTCCACGTAAACGTTCAAACAATTAGATTAACGTTTACCACGTAAATGTTCAAACAATTAGGTTAACTTTTACCATGTAAACGTTCAAACAATTAGATAAACGTTTACCACGTAAACGTTCAAACATTTAGATTAACGTTTACCCCGTAAACGTTCAAACAATTAGATTAACGTTTACCACGTAAACGTTCAAACAATTAGATTAACGTTTACCACGTAAACGTTCAAACAATTAGATTAACGTTTTCCACGCAAACGTTCAAACAATTAGATACACGTTTACCACGTAAACGTTCAAACAATTAGATAAAAGTTTACCCCGTAAACGTTCAAACAATTAGATTAACGTTTACCACGTAAACGTTCAAACAATTAGATTAACGTTTACCACGTAAACGTTCAAACAATTAGATTAACGTTTACCACGTAAACGTTCAAACAATTAGATAAAAGTTTGCCACGTAAACGTTCAAACAATTAGATTAACGTTTTCCACGTAAACGTTCAAACAATTAGATTAACGTTTACCACGTAAACGTTCAAACAATTAGGTTAACGTTTACCACGTAAACGTTCAAACAATTAGATTAACGTTTACCACGTAAACGTTCAAACAATTAGGTTAACGTTTACCACGTAAACGTTCAAACAATTAGATTAACGTTTACCACGTAAACGTTCAAACAATTAGATTAACGTTTACCACGTAAACGTTCAAACAATTAGATTAACGTTTACCACGCAAACGTTCAAACAATTAGATTAACGTTTACCACGTAAACGTTCAAACAATTAGATTAACGTTTACCACGCAAACGTTCAAACAATTAGATAAACGTTTACCACGTAAACGTTCAAACAATTAGATAAACGTTTACCACGTAAACGTTCAAACAATTAGATTAACGTTTTCCACGTAAACAGGTAAATGTTAATCCATATGTTGGTGGCAGCTAAGCTTCATCCACGTTTTAGCCAAACATACAACCAGAACAGGAGGAGTGAAATTGCAGGAAGATTTCACAACCAAACCTTCACTGATGGTCAATAGTTACCTCCAGAAATGCAATCCAATGTACTATGCGAGCATGCAAATTTCAAAAGATTTCCAGAGCACAGTTCACCTGTTAATATTATGGAAGAGGGTAAGGGTAGTGGTGCTAGGCATATTATTGCGCACGCAAACAAATTAAACTAATGGGTGCATGACTGTCGGCTAAGCTAGCACATGGAAATTGAAGCCGCACGTTGCCAGTGCGTCAATAAAAAACCAAAACAACATATACTGCCAGAGCCATGCTGGAGTCAGAGTACAATAGGCATAAAAAGCCTAGGATTGAATCGTGGCAGATGCATCCACAGATAGTCCCATATTAATCGTCAGTGTGTCAGTATATCAGACATGTGAAAGCTGGTTGGCCAAACCTTGAATTATAGTCTTGGCACAGTGGTCCAGTGGAAAGATGTCTGGTTGCTGATGCTATGCAGAGTTGCAGAGTGGCGGTTCGATCCCCCCCCCCCCCCGACCGGGAGATGGTGATCAACAAATTAAACTAATGGGTGCATGACTGTCAGCTAAGTTAGCACATAGAAATTGAAGCCGCACATTGCCAGAGCGTCAATAAAAAAAATACATACATACATACAGACAGGCAGGCAGACAGACAGACAGACCGACAAGAGGAAATAGTTGTTAGTTTGAGTATTCAGATCGACATCCACTGTATTATCAAGATGACAGTAGTTAGGATGCTGATATTGGAATTGCATGGAGAAATTACCTTAATGCATATGTCAGATGACATCAGTGCTGTACACATTTGGCAAATATATTTCTCTTTCTCTTCTCTGTTATACATAACGATGCAGAAATGAATCCTGCTTTATCTGTGCTGTCAGCATGCTGTTTATAGTACTTTATGAGAGTTATCTATGATTAAGAAACCATACATATTTTCACGACTATAAGGATTATATTCATATAACAGTCAGACCTTATATCGTGACCATCCAAAGAGGAATATAAAAGCAGTCTCAACATTTATCACACTGTTGTCTGTATAGCGCTACAATGTTGCACGGGCTCACATTAGGGGAGTACAATTAGCCGATACCTTACTTGTAAATATTGTGGAGCATTAGATGACGTTCGACTTACGATTCTAGGGTACACACGGCAGCCGTTATTAGTAATCTGCTTGGGGCCAACTAAATACCTTCAAGCCACTGGCTCTTCATTAAGCTGATAGAATAAACAGATTCCGTGAACATTTAATCCAATTCTAGTTTTACACATCTTTGTGCCCGTCAACTAACGCTTTTATGTTGTTTTTACTTAAAGCTGTGCACTTTATTAACCAAAACAGTCAAGGGGTATATTTGTATTAACGCAATAATAACTGACTTAGTAATGGTTTGTCTGGCAAATATCTATGTTTACATGCAAAGTGAAACCATTCTTGATATCTTCCCTCAGAAATATGCATATTAACCCTTTAACACTCATTTCAGCCACGAAAGGCTTCTACAATTGTCTTGAGAAATGTCAATAAGTTGACTTGACCAGTTTACCAACACTGTACGGTATGCTGAACTTCCTCCACTGTCGACAGTATTGAGGAGATGGCTGTGATTTTTGGACATTACACAGATGTCGTGGATAAACCAGTCTCCAAATTAGATAGAAAAACATTGGCATGTTCAGATCTGCTCGGCGGATACGTTAGCATAGACCTAGTTCCTTTAAATCTATTTAATTCCTTCTTATAATTGAGCTGGTAATAAGCTTGCCACAGCCAGCAAACATCATTTCCCAGATTCTCATAGGAATTAACATAAATATTCTTGCCACCGTCTTGAGATTTGTTCGCAACAATATAAATACCTCAAGGATTCCTGTACCGGATGCTATTCTGATTAATGCGATCATGGTGAAAAATGACAGACAGAATGGAAGCGAGGAATTCCAGAATCTAATATACAGCTTTCTGTTATCTTTTATCTATTCCATCAGCTTCAGCACATCTTTCGATGGAGATGTCACTCAAGTATTTGACGTCACAATCAATGGCACATGTCCGACACTGATCGTCCTACTTGTATGTCTGTGGCCAATGACTATGTTACAATTCACTGAATTTATTACAATTTTGAAAACATTCTGTTGAATATTGTGCAAGTAATTTGACTGGAATTTGTTGCTGTCATTAGGCAATCGTGTCAAAATATCCGATAGCTTCCTCCATGCTGACCGGGACTGCGGAATTCTAGGAATTCAAGGCTCCGCGTGTTAAAATCTTTTAGACCACACGGATAAACTGGGCAGAGGCTAACCCTTTAACCCTCGAATTTGTTCAAGAAAATTTCAATTTTCTCATCGAAAATGTCCATTTGCCGACCAAGAGAAAACTATTTCTGAAATTTTACAACTGGAATAACTGGCACGGTTATCGAGCCAGTCATTCCAGTGGTAAGATTTCTAAATTAGCCTTCTCTTGGTCTGCAAATCGACATTTCTCAAGACCAGTACAGAAGCCGTTTTGGCTGATATGAGTGTTAAAGGGTTAAATAGAAATTGGCGGGGAATAGCTAGAAATGCATCCCACTTTTAACCCATTAACCCTCAAATTTGTTCAAGAAAATTTCAATTTTCTCAAAGAAAATATCAATTTGCAGACTAAGAGAAGACTATTTTTGAAAATTTACCACTGGTATGACTGGCTCGATTATTAGCCATCTCCTCAATACTGTTGACAGTGGAGGAAGTTCAGCATACCGTACAGTGTTGGTAAGGTGGTCAATAACATGTCGTCGTAGCAACGTGTGTAGCATCCATCTATTCTGTATAGATATGGTTAACAGTTCGCGCTTCTGAGCCATACAGTAGGATGCTCTCAACACATGCTTTGAACAAGTCAGGCAAAAACGTCAAATATCTAGGTCACGAGGTCAGTAAGTGCATACCACCGGAGTGCACATTGTTTGCCCATACTCGAGAATCCAAGAGCGTAAAAACACAGAATTTGGTCCAAACACGTATATTGTGACTGGCTAGAGACAGTTAAAGCTTCAAGTCAAAAGGTCAAATATCTAGGTCTCCTGACCACTGTGTACTTACCGGAATCCACATATGTGGCCCTAATTCAGGAAAGCAAGAAGGTAGAATTGCCAAATTTCGCACATTCAATCATATTGCGGCTGGTTATAGAGATAGTTATGTAATTCAAGTAAAATAGTGAGATATTATGTCACTACGTGCATACACGAATTAACACTTAACACCTAAGAGGGTAGATTTACCACACAATGGACCTTTCCAGTTTTAGCTATGCCCCGTCCATCTCTAGCTAAGCTCCACCCGCAGCTCGTCCGTGTTGGGATCGATCGATCCTTGAACTCCCTGACTATCAATTTCTAGAAAACTATACAAGTAAACAGTTAAATATTTTGAAAATAATTTGACTCGGTGATGTTGCTGCCATAGGCAGCAACAGCGCTCAGTCCAATTAGTTTCAAAATATTCATCAGAACGTTTATTAAGTGGTAAAGATATGCAGTTCGTACAACGTGACGCACTATTAAGCGTTAAAGACGGACTAAATCGAGTCATTCATCCCATAATCAATTATGACGTCATCCTACACGTCACGTAGCTGATTATGACGTCATATGACGGATAAACTGGAACGATCCATTAGGTACATACACTCATATTGTGAGACTTGAAGAGATGTGTAGGTCTATATTAATATGGAGACTTGAAGAGATGTCTAGGTCTATATTAATAGGGAGACGTGAAGTTTCAGCACAAACTGTCACATATCTCTGCCATAATGCCACTAAGTGCATAATGGATTGCTCATCTCGACCATAGCGCGTGATCGCGTCACATCCTTTAATACGTTGTCTTCTAGATATATTTCTAGTCTAATGTCAACGTTTCAAATATGTAGGTCACGGAGTTACAGCGTGCAAACCGAGTTACAGATTTTTTACCATAACTCGGGACGGCAAGAAGGTAAAAATTATCAAAATTGGCATATTCATTCAACATGTAGTGGGCTAGATGTACGTTGACGTCAGATATCTAAGTCACAGGGTCTCTATTCGTTAAGCGCATTGTCTAAATAGAGTGTAAATTAGGGCGTGACCTGAGTACAGCGTAATTAGTCGCTATATATATGCCAGGAAAATATGTAATTCCGCGTATAGAGCTGGACGTCTTGTCCAATTCTCACGAAGGGAAGCAGGTTGGAGATATATTTATTGCTTGTCTGTTTGTCTCCCTGTCTTCCAGCCAGCTCGTATACCCGCTCACCAATCCACCTGCGTGACCACCACCACCCTGTCCACAACCCACATTCCCAACCATATGCCTGCCCATCAACCTGCCCGGCCAGCCAGCCAGCCACCCACCCACCCACTTACCCTACTACCCACACACCAACCCAATGATGAACCTACTCATCCACTCACCTACCCACCCGTTCGCTAGTCCATCCGATCACCTCGTCGTCTGTTTGACGAATCCAGAGACGTGACGAAGATCCCGACAGTATCATAGCATTTAGCCGTGAGAAAGGACTTGGCTCCGTTCATATACGACAAGACCCTCCACACATCCATAGCGTCTGCAGCCGCTTCAAGCCTGCAAATGTGTGTAGGGACTAACCGTGAGGAAGAGTGTCGCTGCACAGGGGCAAGGACCAAACTTTGGGAAGCGCAGGTGGGAACTAGTCCGGGTGACATAATTGCCATGTTAACATCACGAGAGTTAATTAAGTGTGGGCAACAAGCGAATATTCATCGTGTTCTCACCCAACCAAAATATTTAAAAAAAGAATAGATTCTCTCAGAGGCCATCTCCTGTATTTCTAGACATAAATATTGACGACAAAATTATCGTGTTTTCTGCAGTTTCTCCTGAAAAATAGTTGTCTATATTTGGATTATATGTAAATCAGCAAGCCAGATCCACATAGATCTATAGCTATTAAGTCAAAAGCCTGGAAAGCTGAAGACCAACATCAATTGCACGCAACTCAAACAAGTGGCTGAATTCAAGCATCAGGGGAACAGCTTCGCAGAAGACAGAAAACTTGGCAGGGAGATTGAGACCAGGATCCAGAACACACACACACACACACCCACCCACCCACACACACACACACACACACACACACACACACACACACACACACACACACACACACACACACACACACACACACACACACACACACACACACACACACACACACACACACACACACACACACACACACACACACCATTGACTCACAAATATTCATATGGAGGCCAACACGCAGCTGATAAATACCAGCTTTATGCCTACCATAACATACCAGTGTCAGATATGGACGCTAGGCAAAAATCTCAAAAGAAAGCTCACCACTTCCGAAATGAGATGTTTGAGAAGGGCAGTGAATACGACCAGAAGAGACAGGATTACAAATGAAACAATCAGGGTAGGAGCCGCAACAATCCACAATCACATATATAGAAAAGCAAAGTGGTTCGGTCACTTGGAGAGAATGGCTACAAACCAACCAGCACTCAGTGCATACAACATGCGCTGGTCAGGATTCAAATCAAACGTAAAATCAAGGGAAAATATGGCTTGGTGGTGAGGCAAAACCCCTGCAAAACAATTATCACAAAACTTACCCTTTTAACCAGCCCCACCCCATTGGCGGAGCTCAGTATAAATACCATCTCGCAATACCCAATCATATGGGTAATTGATACAGCTAATTTGGCTGAATTCCACCAAATGTTTTCGGAAAAAATATACTGGACGGACAGACAGACAGACCGATGGTTATTTCAATAACTTCTTCTTCAATACGAACGGTGATAAACGGTGATAAATATCTTTGTAAACATGTTTTATTTTTGCTTTACAACATAGATTGGCAATAAGCCATTGCATTCAGATAATGAGGCATCAAATCTATAAGAAGGATTGTTGATTGAAAATGAAACTGAATAAATTGTGCAGTTTTTGCTATCATTTATATATGTGTGGAAATGATCATGAAACGTGTACTCGTAAAACATGTGGTATTTTAACTAAAGATACAGGAGCGGTTTGAATGTCTCTCTAATTAGGATTCGACAATATGTAATTAATGCTTAAAATGTCGGATTTGTACTAAAGTCGGAAACCTTTAAACAGTCAACAAGATGTATCCGCGCGCAGAATTCTGTGAATTATTATAGTATAGGCATATTATGCCATAGAGGCATGGACAATATCGATATGATAGTTTTCGAACTTAATTACATATAACACGAAATATATACATCTTGTATGAAGTTGTAGGCGGAAGCTTCTTAACAAACGGGTTTGTAATAATCCACATATCAACTGAAACTATTCTCGCCCCAATGTGTCCAAGGGATTGGTCTACGTATCTTGACTAAAAAAAATGTTGAAAAATTGATGCTCAGAGAAGCAACTACCTAAATCGAGTTATGCGCAATAAAAGAACTTTATATAATATACAAAAAATTATTTGACATTCGGAGCCCAGTCTCAACCGCCGACACCACCCCACCCCACCCCACTGTTCCTGCGAGACATATGCAACGGATTGTCCGCTCGCCTTCCCAAGATCGGACGGCACCAGCCCTTCAGCTGCCCGACGCCCGTTCCATCAGCCGGGGTCCACTCGCCGCCCGTCGCCACAACTCATCTCAAAGTGTCGGCGGACCGGAGCTCCTGACGCCCGCCGCCGTACGACCGCGTCGCCACCACCTTCAGCCGCAGCCCCCTCGCGGGCATAGAGCCCGCCACCGCACAAGGGATAAGAACTGATACTGCGCGCAGAATACCGCAACCGGGCTAGCCGGCAGTGATCGTGGTCGCCCCTCCGTCTACAGGAGGAATCTAGCTGAGAAATCTGGAACAGACGCGCGGGATAATTTTCAAACAAATATGGCTGCTGGGTGTTACTGCCAATTTTGTCAATACGTTCAAAGTGGATTCTACTCCTAAAATCTCATGACTTTGACGTATTTGAGTAATTCTAGGCAATTGTTTCACGTTTTGTATAGATGTGATTACACATGATGCTTGGTGCGTATCCGCTGTGCGTAATTCGTGTACGTGAAGGCTCGCTTCACCTAGCGAAATTTTCAAGTTTACACACAGGTAATTCTCTTAGCATGGTGCTAAGTTACGTCGCTCTTTGTCGTCGACACCTAGAGAAAGTCGGCGTCATGTTTCATACGGGTCAGTTTCACTTGCTTGGGGGATCTGTTCATTTCGTATTACGCAACACACATCACGCTCACGCCGACGGATACGGATGGCACAACACGTACATGTGGGTTCCCTGTTTAAGCAATAATGGTATTTTCCTTAAGGGGCATTTAGAATGGATGTTTCTCAGAATAATAATGAACTATAATTTAAACTAAGCGATGACAATATGCTTTTTACCTAATGATCTTTGATTTTTAAATAAAAATTTTGCGATGCATTGGTGGCATATTTGAGAATATTTGCCTTTGCTCATTGCCCGGTCGGACCATGTTGATCTAGCGCAGCATCTAGCCTGTTCCTACACACTTTACAGGTCAATAACACATTATCAATCATCATTTTGATGGTTTGTGTAGAATCAATGGACTAGCTAAGCAGCTCGCCAGATAAAACTGTTTTATTTAAAATCATGTATACTGGCCAGTAACTGGACAGTTATTAAGATATAACGAGATTATGTCACCTTTTATATACACGGGCATGTGCAGATAGCAGCCGATTCTCTCGTTCACACGCCGGGAGGAAATACCCGTTTTTATCCAACTTGGCATCAAGGAGCGATAAGCCGTGACTCTTAGCACGATTTGCTCACTTATCAGACAATTTGTGATTTTCTCCTGTTGTCCTTTCACTTCTGGTTAATCACATAGGCGGTAGACTGGCTCTATTCAGCGAGTTCATCGATAAATTCGCATGACCACTTCAGATAGCTGTCTCTAGAAAATTAGACATGATTGATTTATATTTATCCGGTTCAGGTGCACTTATTCTACCTAATTTTGGCTTGATCTATAGATGATTAAACTATGCCCATATGACGTAGATTGCCTAAGCGCAGACAAGACATGATTACGCAAACGTTATTGCCATGTACCTGCTGACCAGCGTGAGAATAGAGATAAGTGTGTCTAGCCATTCTAGTTGTGACACCTGCATTCAGCAGAATCTAAATTTCAAGGTAACTATACAGGTAACTACCTCTGCAGGCAAGTTGTTGGATATTTTGAATTTAATTTGACTGCACATAGTAGCAACAGCACCCACCCCCACCCCCGGCAAATTAGTTTCAAAATATTCTAGATAATGGTTATTAGATTGTGAATTAATCAAATTGGGGAAAAAGGTACGACACTGTAAAAATTATGGCTAAATGTTGAGCTAAAACGTGGATGTAGCTTAGCTGCCACCAACATGTGGATTAACTTTTAACCAATAAGCACGTCATAACGGTCAACCAATTAGATAAACGTTTACCCCGTAAACGTTCAAACAATTAGATTAACGTTTACCACGTAAACGTTCAAACAATTAGATAAACGTTTACCACGTAAACGTTCAAACAATTAGATAAACGTTTACCACGTAAACGTTCAAACAATTAGATTAACGTTTACCACGTAAACGTTCAAACAATTAGATAAAAGTTTACCACGTAAACAGGTAAATGTTAATCCATATGTTGGTGGCAGCTAAGCTGCATCCCCTTTTTAGCCAAACATACAACCAGAACAGGAGGAGTGAAATTGCAGGAAGATTTCACAACCAAACCTTCACTGATGGTCAATAGTTACCTCCAGAAATGCAATCCAATGCACTATGCGAGCATGCAAATTTCGAAAGATTTCCAGAGCACAGTTCACCTGTTAATATTATGAGGGTAGGGGTAGTGGTGCTAGGTATATGATTGCGCCACCACACCACGCACGCGAACGTACACGCACGCACACATACGCACACGCACGCACGCACGCACGCACGCACACAGGAGGGAATGCGATTTCCCAATTATTCCGAATGAAAACCAGATAGCTGACCAGAGGGGGGGGGGGGGGTGGGGGTAACACTAGATAGCTAAGACAAGACAAGACGTAGACAAGCCTTGTTATGGCGGTAACTCGGATTTAGATTCAGAAACCCAGTACATATTACGGCTACCATAAGGTGGTTTTGCGACTTTTAGTAATTAAAATTATTTGCACTTGAGTACTGAAACACATATATATGATAATACATCAACTTCCGGCAATTGATACGCATGCGCAAAGTGATCTCACATATTAATTTTGTGACAGCCAAACCACGATTACCATAGTGACGAACTCTTCGTCGTAATATCCCCATGGCTTTCTACTACAATTAGCAGCTCTAAAACGCACAACCACACCATGATACCTGTGTAATAGAGGGATCCATTTCTAGCTATGCCACGACCTATTTTAGTTAAACTCCGCCCGCTTTTCCTCCACATTTTGGAATCAATTTATATTCTTGAATCCTGAATTCCCAGAACCTCAATATTACGGGATCTATACAGGTAATCGGGTGAATATTTTAAAACTAATTCGACTGTGCGCTGATGCTGTCTATTAATTAAAATTAATTGCAAAGTATCAACAGCATGCTTATTAAATAGTAAAGATATACAATTCGTACACTTGATGGAGTATTGAATGTTCATGATGGACCTAGATACGTTTTTCATTGCGCAATTTGATTGTGATGTCAGCTCACGTGTGACGTAATTGATTATGACGTCATATACTTGAGTGACAGATCGGATACGTCACTTAAATTAAAACTAACCTAATCTACCTAAGTTTCAAAACAAGGTCATGGAATCCATAACCAAGGGAGACCACCCGGTCAAATAATGAAACCTGATCCTTCTGTCCTGTCATCCAAACCGTTAAATCACACATTGCGTGACATTATTTAGACTTTGATTGCCCAGGGTTGTGTGGCTGATAAATGATTTACTGAGAACATAATCCCCTAGCACATTGAATAATGGATGGCTTCTTGCAGTCTCATCTCTCATCTCACCCGGCTCTTGGCTGCGATAATGTATCTGGAGATGTCTGTTTGGAGCCAGTGGTATTGGTGATCGGATCCATGGGGGCAATCTCTCACCATTCCATGAACATTTTAAAATGAGAAAATGAAGAAATTACATCGCTGTAATAAAGCGGCTTCGTGGTATTGTGCAGTCAATCTACGAGAAATGTTAGGCGCATGCATCCCGGACAAAAGTGTAGGAAAATGTCTGTCAGATCGCGAGACAATGTAGAGCAGACCAGAGGAAGACAGCTTTTGGTAAGCGCAATAAATTGAATAATGGTGACCTATCCAGCAATCAGACAGTGGACCTTTCCAAGTTTACCCAGCCATTACACGACCTCATATGACGTCATAATCAACTACGTGAAGCGTAAGATGACGTCAGAATCATGATATCATGAACGGCTCCATATAGCCTGTCTTTAACTCCTAATAGTCAGCCACGTTGTATGAATTGTGTCTTTACCATTTAATAAATATTTAGTTGAATAGGCAGCAACAGCGCCCAGTCAAAATAGTTAAAAGATATTTAGCAGCGTACCTGTATAGTTTTCTGGAAATTTTTAGTTCAGAGCTCGATCGATCCCAACACGGACGAGGTGTGGGTGGAGCTTAGATAGAGATGGGCGGGGTATAGCTATAGCTATAGACTATGCCATTACAATTAGACCATTGACTTGACATAGTTCCGTGATTGCAATACCAGCCATTCTACCGAAGGGTAATCCTTTTGATTTGATATGCAACACAGGCACGCACACACATGCATACACACTGACACTCGCACATGCATGCACACGCTGACAGACACACATTCTCAGCGCACACACGTATACACGCACATGGGTCTTCCAAACTTGGAGATGCAAGAAAAGACTTCAGTGGCCAAATGATAATTCACCATTCCAGAGTATCCATCTATCATCTGACCTCGAATTACGTCATAATCAACTCAGCGCATGTATGATGACGCCACAATCATTACGTCACAAAGGATTCCATATAGACCGTCATCAAATCTGAAATGGTTATACACGTTGTATGAATTGTATGTCTTTGTAATTCCTTGCTATTTAATAAACATGCTGTTGAATATTTTTAAACTAATTTGACTGGGCGATGTTGCCGCTTTAGGCAGCAACAGCACCAAGTCAAATAAGTTTCAAACCATTCAACAGTTTACTTGTGTAGTTTTTGGAAATTGATAGTCAGGGTGTTGAGAAATCGATCAATACCAACACGAGCGAGGTGTGGGTGGAGATTAGCTAGAGTTGGGCGGGGCACAGTTAAAACCGTAAGGTCCATTTCCGTGACCAGTGTCGGCTCTACAGTGGTACACTGATATAAAGCCATAACATTCTCAGCTAAACAGTGTTATTCCAATGACGGCCATTTATAAATTGGTAATGTGATCACGCTACATTTTCATTAATGCGCATCGTCTAACCGGTCACGGTCTTTGCACTAACACCTCAATCAGAATAGCTAAACCGTCTTTCAGAATCGCTGGCACCATTCCTCGCACCAATCATCCCTAACTTGCTTATTCAATAAAACTAATTATCTTAATTCGAAGGTATAGTCAGGATTAGCTTGTCTAATGAGACGTGTATGAAATGTTTAGGGGGTCTGTTCAAATAATCACGATATATTTCTGTTATTATACTGGGTTCTAGTTTATTTTTAGTCCCAAAAAAATCTTCAGAGTTACAGAAAGAAAGTGTATACAAAATGTACAATGTTATGCTATTAATGCATACATACGTATTATCATTATTTCATCAAACAATATAGTATTCAACAAAATCTAACTAGATCCATGTATGTTTGTTTTTCATATCTACACGCAGATCCCCTTATAGACATTATATGCACGTTAAAGAGCGAGAAAGGAGAATGCAGCCGGCTCGTAACCCTATAATAATACATGTATTGCTAAACAGTTGAGATCATTTAAATAACCTAAATATACTCATTACGTTTAAAATGTATTTTGGTGAAGACGAAAATATTTATTTATAAGCTGTTTCCGTTCTCCAGCGGGTATTGAGCATTTAAACAAATCGTAGAATTCATCTTCCATTTGATTTGTATCGCATATAGAGCGCATATAGAGCACCTACGTTCATGCCTGGGTGTCACTTGCCCATACTTTCCCACCTCTACTGGTAATTTGTGGTTTCAAGTTCTGAACTTACATAATGGTTTTGCAAAGTTCCGCGGGAGAGAAATTAAATATTTTTCAAACTTAAACTCGTCTTTAAAAATCCTATGGGCTATGCAGCCGTTACTATTAAATATTTCACCTCTCCAATTTTGTGTGTACTTATCCGACAATTGTTGTCCTATGACGAGCTTCAACCCTTAATAATAATAATAATAATAATAATAATAATAATAATAATAATAATAATAATAATATTATTTATTTTGCGAGGGTAAATCGTCAGTTGCCTGATGTTAACGAGGCCCTCAAACATATATACACTATGTACACTAATATATAATATACACTGAATGTTTGTACAAATGTCGAAAAATACAAAATACAAAAATTGCTGCAAGATTAATAATAAGAAGAAGAAGAATAGCATTATTATATTTTAAATTATGATTGTCTACTTATAACTTGCGCACCTACACTCATATAGACACACATTAACGCGCACATCTACGGACTTACATGCAGACACTTACGCACACAATTACGCGAGCATTGACGTACGCACACATACACAACGGACAGACATGTAGACAAACAATCTACCTCAAACGCATTCTTTCTTCAAGGCAATTTTACGGTTAAGCTGTTCAATATTTCGAAACTAATTTGTCCGGACTGCTGTTGTTGCGTATGGCAGCTTAGTCCGTGTTCTTAGTGGATACTCAATCAGGAATAACGTCTTACTGATGTATGGTGTTATTCCGGATTGTCTCCAGCGCGAGCACGACCTTAAGATATAAGGAACTATTCCTACATTTGGCGGGGACTTGTTCATTGTTCATGAAGGCGCTAGATACGTTATTTTATGAATTTATTTGAATATGACGCCAGACTACAAGTGGCTTACGCACACCTGCATGCCCTTATGCACACATGTGGGTACCCATTTATGTACTATTAAATAATCGTGTTGGCTAAGCTCTATCCAACATTAGCCTGAGTTGGGATCGATCGAATAGGTACGGCCCTTAACTCCGTAAATATATTTCTTTATTTACATAAATATATACCTTTATTGTGGTGTAAGTATGTTGACTGAATAATTTGAAACCAATTTGACAGGATGCATTTTCTGCCCATGGTAGTAGATGCGCCTAGTCAAATTGGCTCCAAATTATACAACAAAGTTTATTAACAGTAAATACATACACTTCGTATAGTCTGACCGACTATTTAGCGTTCTTGACTGACTAAGATGGCATTCATTGTTTAGTTTGTTGTGACGTCAACCTGGATGTGACGAAATTGATTATGACGTCATATATTTGATTAATACATTGGCTCGTAATTGATTATGATGTCATATATGTGATTAATACATTGGATTCATTAATTGGACGAAATTGATTATGACGTCATATATTTGATTAACACATTGGATCGAAATTGATTATGACGTCATATATGTGATTAATACATTGAATTGGATTCATTAATGGTATAAGAATTATTTAGCGGTTTCAAAATGGCTCAGTGATACATCATATAAGAAATAGACATAATTCTATTTTGAAAATTCCAACAATTAATTATAAACTAAAGATTGAGAGAGAGAGAGAGAGAGAGAGAGAGAGAGAGAGAGGGGGGGGGAGGGAGGGAGAGAGGGAGGGAGGGAGGGAGGGAGGGAGGAGAGAGAGAGAGAGAGAGAGAGAGAGAGAGAGAGAGAGAGAGAGAGAGAGAGAGAGAGAGAGAGAGAGAGAGAGAGAGAGAGAGGACGAGTATTAGTGTAATTTAGACATCAATTGCTGGTTCCCTGTATGATGTAAATGTTACATTGTCACTAACTCAAATCACAATCACTTCGAGCTAGCTACTTCCTCAAAGTTTATCGTTTCTGTCTCATCACCCAATCGTTCTTTAAACAGACTATGCACTGCACCCCGAGTTGATCTCTAAGCAGTTAGATAGAATACTGCTATTGCAGTAAATAAATGATGCTGACCTCTTTGGCATCTGTCAATAGACGTTCCAGACAAATGATGATCGATTCTCATTTTAATGGGATAACCGTGTAGTGAACAGAAATCTATTAACCGGACATAATATGCATAGTGTTACCTCCTCAACAAGCAATGGAGGTCGAAATGAAACAACAGATCCATCTATTCTTGAGCAAATCATTCGTTGTATTATTACACAACATCGCTTCCTGAACAAACAGTTGTCGATTTCTGTGTCTCATTGATGTTTTATTTTTCTGGAATATTTGGAATATCCAATACCATATGTCACACCTTTCACTGATTTTCGCGTAACATCAACTTAGCAGCTGAGCAAAAAATAGCTAATGAAAATGATATCAATTTGATTAATGTTTTATTAGCTGTCGTTAATGTCTGACGGAGGGTACTCGCGGGCGTAAGCCGTTGCTGTGCAAAGACAGGGCCTGATGTATTAAGACAATAAACATGACAGAAATCAACTCAATCATGCGCAATAGAATGTTATAAACATAGATGTATCCATTACTAGTGGAGACTGCTATTGCGCTATGTAATGGTTTTGACACTGACGAGTTTGACGCAGACTAAGAGAACTGCTATTTAATCAAATAAGCTAATTACTTTCACTAATTGTATACTAGACGACAACGAATGATGAAATATTCACAGAGATAGCTGAGATGCTTGAAGAAATACGCGCGTGCGCGCGTGCGTGCGTGTGTGTGTATGCGTGCGTGGTGCGGTGACATACGTGCGGTTGGCCGGAAGGAGATACATCCTAATATTTCACCTCCTGGGTCATTGCCGTAAGAGATATGACTAGTGAAGTAAGTGTGTGTTGTCCATTTGTCAGTATAAATATACATCGATACATCTCTCGATATTGATAGTTAATCATGCGTGCACCTGCTTGAATAGCTATGAGATCACTAATTCGAGTTGGTCTCTCTTATCTAAAGTCATCCTCATGTGATGGAAACCGTTAGTTTCGGGAAATAAGTCACTCATTTATTCAATTTAATCATGCTGAGAATAATGTATGATGGCTTTAAGCTAGATCGATGATTGCAAAGCAATTCAGTCTTCCCGAGCAGTGTCACACCAGTCTTTAATGATGATGACAAGTGATTATTAGTGTAACTTAAGTGTCAGTTGTTGGTTATAAAACGTTAAAACCATCCCGATTTGGCTACGATCATTCCGATTTTCTTACACCTTATAAAATCACGCAGCATATACACACTACATTGGCAGTCAATCAAAAAGAGTGTTGGTATGTATTAATTGATGATAAAACAAAAGTGCCTGTGAATTATCACCTACCATATCAATTTAAGCTTATTTCATCATAGATTGCTATATTATAATATAATTTAATGACTTGATCACGATACTCCTACTAACGGCGGAATATCCGCAGAAGAGGAAATGATACTAGGAAATGAAAGAAATCTAAGCTCAGTACATCCGGAGAACGTTTAATGTATCCGCTGGTGGTTTTCCTAGACCAGAGAGACGGGATCCACACTACATGTAACAAGTAAGAAAATTCGAAATTCGGTAGCATTGCAGATATTTTAATAGCTGCTGTACAATTGAACGTTCATAAAGCATAGATCTACAATTAACATAGCACTAAATAAGCGTGCCACTTTAAAAAAATAGGATATAGGGAGGAATAAAGGGAAAATAAGTGATTAAAATACTGAAGTGGCGAGCGTAGAGCCATTGTACGCCGCTCATTAAATCAGTAATAAGCGCCTGGCAAAAGAGTGCGGGTTATAACAAATAAAATTATATTAATCTCAGCGTCAGCATTGGCTAGATTTTTTTTGGTCATATGCCATTGCTTCTTCGCCATCTATCTACTGACAGAAATTCTGTTGCAATTTTGCCGAGGTCATTTCCTAGATTGACTGGACTATACATGATAATACATCAAATTCCCCATCCGCCCATATCGGTCGTAAGCCATGTACACACATGATTTCATTACTGCCTTGATAAGATTTTATTCAGATGTTATTTTAATAACTTACGACCGGCAGCTAAATCTTGACACGTTAAAACCTCTCCGATTTGGCTATGGTCACTACGATTTGCTTACACCTTAAAATCACGCCGTGACGTTGACCGTACAGTAGACGCATATACACAATACATTCAGACTAGAGTTTTCACAGGATTTTGCTTACTGAGTCCACAGTGACCGCATTTTGTCGAAAAATCCTAATATTTTGTCCCGGATTAATGTATGAACCGTCATCCCTGTGCCTTATTTTAGGATCCGAGTGAGCCGCCACAGAATGCTACAGTCTCTTGAATCTCACATATTAATTTTGTGACAGCCAAACCACGATTACCATCTTCACGAAATCTTCGTCGTAATATCCCCACTACCATTAGCAATTATAAAACGCACAGCCATACCATGATGCCAGTATAATCGAGGGGTCCATTTCTAGCTATGCCACGCCCTTTTCCAGCTAAGCTCGGCCCGCTTTTTCCCACATTTTGCAATCAATTTATATGCTATGAATCCTGAATTCCCAAGTATACAGGTAATCTGTTGAATATTTTAAAACTAATTCGAATGAGCGCTGATGCTGTCTATGGCAGCAGCAGCGCCCAGTTAAATTAATGAAAAAATATCCAACAGCATGCTTATTAAATAGTAAAGATATACAATTCCTACACTTGATGGAGTATTCAATGTTCATGATGGACCTAGAAACGTTTTTCATTGCGCAATTTGATTGTGATGTCAGCTCACATGCGACGTAATTGATAATGATGTCATATACTTAAGTGACAGATCGGATTCATCATTTAAATTAAAACTCACCTATAGGTCAAGTTCTGCTCGCTAACTGTAATAAGTTTCGTGGTTTACTGAACATGCGCAGTCGCTGAATAGTTAACTATAGTTCGTTAGTTCCCAATTCCCCATTGAATTACTATTGGGGAAAATGTTGGAGCCGGGTACCACTCTCAATTAAACCTTTCTGTCGTCTGTTTTGATGGCCTACGAAAATGGGTTATTTCTGTTCGCTAACACGTCAAAAGGCGTCCATATGACATAAAGTGGGAAGGAATAGGGGCTTGGGAACATTGACATACAATGGGAAAGCATAATTTCATCAACCCTAAGTTATTTAGTGAAATATTTACACACACACACACACACACACACACACACCCATCCACCCACCCACCCACCCACCCACCCGCCCGCCCGCGCACGCACGCACGCACGCACGCACGCACGCACGCACGCACGCACGCACACACACACACACACACACACGCACGCACGCACGCACGCACGCACGCACATATATATATATATGAATTTATTCGTAACAAGCGATCGGTGTCCGCCATTTTGAAATTTACGCAAATATCGCACTAACCATCTGAACCTAGATCGGGTGCTCAGTCAACTGTAGTTGACAAGCTAGTTAACTATTTGAAGTTCGACTGATATTCTAGTTAGCTATAGCTAACCATGGTTAGGAGTCGAACTTGACTCTAATCTACCTAAGCTTCAAAACAAGGTCGTGGAATCCATAACCAAGGGAGACCACCCGGTCAAATAATGAAACCTGATCTTTCTGTCCTGTCATCCAAACCGTTAAATCACACATTGCGTGACATTATCTAGACTTTGATTGCCCAGGGTTGTGTGGCTGATAAGTGATTTACTGAGAACATAATCCCCTAGCGCATTGAATAATGGATGGCTTCTTGCAGTCTCATCTCTCATCTCACCCGGCAATTGGCTGCGATAATGTATCTGGAGATGTCTGTTTGGAGCCAGTGATATTGGTGATCGGATCCATGGGGGCAATCTCTCACCATTCCATGAACATTTTAAAATGAGAAAATGAATAAATTACATCGCTGTAATAAAGCGACATCGGGGGTATTGTGCAGTCAATCTATGAGAAATGTTAGGCGCATGCATTCGGACAAAAGTGCAGTGGAATGTCTGTCAGATCGCGAGACAATGTATAGCAGACCAGAGGAAGAGAGCTTATGGCAAGCGTAATAAATTGGACAATGGTAAACGATCTAGCAATCAAACACTGGACCTTTCCAAGTTTATCCATGCATTACATGACATCATATGACGTCATAATCAAATAGCGACGTGTGAGGTGACGTCATAATCATGATTGCAATACAAACCACTCTCCTGAAGTGTAATCGTTTTGACGTGACACGCCACACCGGCACGCACGCACGCACACGCACACACACACACACGCACGCACGCACGCACGCACGCACGCACGCACGCACGCACGCACGCACGCACGCACGCACGCACGCACGCACGCACGCACGCACGCACGCACGCACGCACGCACGCACGCACGCACACACACATACACAGATACACACACAGCACACCACTCCACACCGCACCCGCACGCACACACGCAACACGGATGCGATCATACATGCGCAGAGATCTTCCAAACTTGGAGATCCGGGGGTGGGATGGGGGTGGGGAGACTTCAGCGGTCAATAGAACCAAAGACTGATACAAAGCTGCGATTACATTCTCAGCTAAACGGTTTTATTCCAATGACGGCCTTTTATAAATTGGTAATGTGATGACGATACATTTTCATTAATGCGCATCGTCTAAACGCTCGCCGCCTTTGCCCTACCTAGCACATCAATCTTAATAGCTAAACAGTCTTTCAGAATCGCTGGCACTATTCCCAGTACCAACCATCTCTAACTTGCTTATTCAATAAAACTAATTATCTTAATTACTAAATATAGCCAGGATTAGCTTGTCTAATGAGACACGCATGGAATGTTTAGGTGGTCTGTTCACATAATCACGATATATTCTGTTATTATACTAGTGATGGTAGTTCTGTTGGTGTATGAAATTCGACAGCATTTTTTGGTTCTTTGTCTCTTTTTGTTATTCAGAATTTGATGTCATGGATTCTATTCTATTACATCAAAGAAACAATATTGAGAATATTGATATCACGGAGACGATAGTGTGTTCCATCTCCCATTCTAGTATATGACGTCACAATCAATTACGTCACTCATATGCTGACCTCACAATACATATGTTTGATGAATTTACTATTTAATAAAGATTCGGTTGAATATTTTGAAACGAATTCGGCTGGGTGCAACTGCTATATTAGGCAGAAACAACATCCAGTCAACGTAGTTTCAAAATATTCATCAGATTACCTGTAAAGTTACATTGAATTTGGGAGTCTGAAAATTCAGGATTAAAAATATAAATTGATTCTAATACACATAAAAAAATATAGGTGGAGCTTACCTAGAAATGGGTAGGGCATAGTTTAGAAGTGGACACTCAGTTGCTTCAATATCTACACACGGCAGGCCAATACGGATATAAGCCATTCTATCTGACGTAAGGAATCTACAAAGTCATGGGAACAGTTAACCTTTTAACGCACGAAATTCGTTCAAAGAAATTTCAATTTTCTCATAGAAAATGTCTATTTGTAGACCAAGAGAAGACTATTTTTGAAAATTTACATCTGGAATAACTGGTTCAGCTATTGACCCAGCCATTCCAGTGGTAAATTTGCAAAAATAGTCTTCTCTTGCTCTGCAAATATACATTTCTCAAGACCACTGCTGAAGCCGTTTTTGGCTGATTAAGGGGTTAACTACGGAAACTCAAACCACACAATTATTAACTTTAATCATGCCGAGAAGAATGCATGACAGATTATAAGCTATCTTGATGACTCAATGCTATTAGTGTTCTCTGGATAATAATCGGTGTGTAATGATGATGAGTAATTGTTATTAGTGTAAGTTACGCGCCCAGTGTTGTGTTTCCCCCCATGGTGGGTATATTAAGATGTCCAGTGTTGTTTCCCTGTATGATGGGTGTATTAAGATGTCCAGTGTTGTTTCCCTGCATGATGGGTGTATTAAGATGTCCAGTGTCGTGTTTCCCTCTATGGTGGGTGTATTAAGATGTCCAGTGTTGTGTTTCCATGCATGATGGGTGTATTAAGATGTCCAGTGGTGTGTTTCCATGTATGATGGGTGTATTAAGATGTCCAGTGTTGTGTTTCCCTCTATGGTGGATGTATTAAGATGTCCAGTGTTGTGTTTCCATGTATGATGGGTGTATTAAGATGTCCAGTGTTGTGTTTCCATGTATGATGGGTGTATTAAGATGTCCAGTGTTGCGTTTCCATGCATGATGGGTGTATTAAGATGTCCAGTGTTGTGTTTCCCTGCATGATGGTTGTATTAAGATGTCCAGTGTTGTGTTTCCATGCATGATGGGTGTATTAAGATGACCAGTGTTGTTTCCCTGTATGATGGGTGTATTAAGATGTCCAGTGTTGTGTTCCCCTGTATGATGGGTGTATTAAGATGCCCAGTGTTGTGTTCCTCTGTATGATGGGTGTATTAAGATGTTCAGTGTTGTGTTCCCCTGTATGATGTGTGTATTAAGATGTCACCGATTCAAATAACAGTATCTGGACATTCGATTGGGATGGTTGACAAAAATGCATCATTTCCGTCGCTTCTCTGAATAACATCTTATCAATCATTTTTATCCCTTTAACCATTGGAATTCCGGTGTTTCAATTTCAAGGCAACACTACAGAAAAGCTGTTGAATATTTTAAAACTGATTGGACTGGGAAATGTTGGTCTCATAAGCAACACCAGCTTCCAGTAAATTCGGTTCGAAATATTCAAAAGCCTTCTAAATTGTTTCCCTCACCTGCTAAGGGGAAGATGGTATTGCGATCGGGCCTGCCTACCTGCCTACCTGCCTGCCTGCCTGCCAGCTTGCTTCGCCACCTGCCCAACCGCTCCACCCGCTCGCCCGTCCGCTATCACGCCCACATGCACGCCCGTCCATCCATCCGTCCATCTTTAACACAACAAGGTAACTTGCCGTGCAAGAGGCTTTTTAGACTTTTCTCACGATCCAGATAAAAGAAACCGGATCTGTGTGCCTATGGATAGTTCGAAAACTGCTGGGCCGATTTTGGTTAAATTCTAACACAGCAAAAGGCGTGACCATATACTAGGATTCCACAACTGTGAGCGTGATCCGAAGAAATTCGGAAAATCCGAAACATCCAAAACGGTTTACACTGTGATACAAACGGGAGGACGACTATTAGTGTAATTTAGACATCAATTGCTGGTTCCCTGTATGATGTAATGTTACCTTGTCACTAACTCAAATCACAATCACTTTGAGCTAGCTACTTCCTCAAAGTTTATCGTTTCTGTCTCATCACCCAATCGTTCTTTAAACAGACTATGCACCCCGAGTTGACCTCTAAGCAATTAGACAGACGCAGTAAATGAATGATGCTGATCTCTTTGACATCTGCCAATAGACACTCTAGACAAATGATGATCGATTCTCATTTTAATGGGATAACCGCGTAGCGAAAAGAAATCTATTAACCGAACATAATATGCATATTGTTACCTCCTAAACAAGCAATGGAGGTGGAAATGAAACAACAGATCCATCTATTCTTGAGCAAATCATTCGTTGTATTATTACACAACGTCGCTTCCTGAACAAACATTTGTCAATTTCTGCATATCTTTGATGTTTTATCTTTGTGACATATTTGCAATATCCAATACCATATGTCACACGTTTCACTGATTTTCGTGTAATATCAACTTAGCACCTGAGCAAAGTTTAGCTAGTGAAAATGATATCAATTTGATTAATGTTGTATTTGCTGTCGTTAATGTCTGACGGAGGGTACTCGCGGGCGCAAGGGGTTGCTGTGAAAAGTGGGTGCTTGATGTGATAAGACAATAAACATGACAGAGAATCAACTCAAGCATGCGCAATAGAATGTTATAAACATAGATGTATTCATTACCAGTGGAAACGGCTATTGCGCTATGTAATGGTTTTACTTCTGACGAGTTTGGCACAGACTAGTAGAACTGCTACTTAATTAAATAAGCTCATTATTTTGTGCCACGAATGGTATACTAGACGACGATGGATGATGAAATAACCTCAGAGATAGCTGAGATGCTTGAAGAAATACACGCGTGCGTGCGTGTGTGTATGTATGCGTGCATGTGTGCGTTTTTATATTAATATTTCATCTCCTGGGTCATTGCCGGAAGAGATATGACTAGTGAAGTAAGTGTGTGTTGTCCATTTGTCAGTATAAATATGCATCAAAACATCTCTCGATGTTGATAGTTAATCATGCGTGCACCTGCTTGAATGGCTATGAGATCGCTAATTTGAGTTGGTCTCTCTTATCTAAGTTATCATTTAGTTTAATCATTCTGAGAATAATGTATGGGGAATATAAGCTAGATTGATGATCGCATAGTTCGGTCTTCCTTAATATTGGGTTACCAGTCTTTAATGATGATAACAAGTGAGTATTGGTGTAACTTAAGTGTCAGTTGTTGGTTGTTTATATAGTAGCTGTTTTACAATGTCACCAACTGAAATCACATTTACTCAAAGCAAAATGCTTCCTTGTAATTTATCATTTCTATATCATCTCCTAACCATTCTGTAAACACATCATCACATTTTTCTTCTTAATGTTGTTTCAATTTTATCTGTTAATTCCATTAGTATCAACATCAATTGACCACGACAAGCTTTACGCCTGCTGCAGAACAGGCGAGTCCTTTTTAGAAAAGTTACGTGGGCTGAGCAATTACATTATCTGAGCAGCGAAATGTGTTTCATGGAACCATCTCCCATGTTTTATGACCAGGCAGAGCGAGAAAGCAGGCAATTCACTTTTCCAAATTGCATTCGGAAATGAAACTGTGTGCCAAAAGTTGAATAGGGAAGCGATACATTGGCTAATTTGTAGAGCTTACGTTAGCTTGGTGCCATAGAATGATCAATAGCAATAGCAATATATTGCCTAGACGATGAGAACTTATCGACACCCACACCCTTACAAAGGGACCAGACTTATCATGCAAATTAGCATGGCTGAAACATTCTGCATTATTTTTATAAAGCCTCGTAGTATAGCTGGTCAGTGTTTATCTAGATGATCTCTACTTTCAAGAATACATACGCCAGGGTATGGGACGTGCGTGCCCATATGGTAATTAAATGTCACAAGTGGCATTTCATGTTACCAAGCATATCCCATGTATGTGCCCTTCATCATTGAAAGTTCGCATTTCTTTATTGATTTCCATTACTGGCGCGCTCGTCATTGTCGTTGCCATTGCTTTGCCACTATCTTTCTTCTTCACTGTATTATTGTCTTTATTGTCAGATTTGTTGTCATCTTTATTGTAGTCTTTGCCGACGTCGCCTTTCTCGTCGACATCGTCGTTGGCCGATACTAGACAAGGGAAAACCAACAGTTCTCATCTCGCTATATCCGCTACCTCTGCCTTATGGTGTTATTTGCTGAAAGATTGAGGATGGTTCTCATAATCTCAGCTATAATTGTTTAAAACCAAGTAGAACACGTGTGTACATGTACATCCAAGGTAGGCGAAGCTTGTCTAAGCAGTAATCCATGGATTCCTGGTCAATGCGATTCTGGTCAGCATGTATTGGGCTCACTGCAAACGCAATCGCCAAGAGAGCTAAGCACTAAGTGATGATTGGTGTAGTTACGGATAGCTCTCAGGAGTACATAACCGAAGAATCTGGTTCAAGCCAAAGTGATGGTATATCTCGGCATCATTGGAAATGTGGACAATCTCCATCACTCATTGCATCTTTCAAACCAGCAGTATAAATGGGCACAACGGTACAAACTGGGGAAGTGAACCATAATGGTTTAATATACTGAAAATATAACCAGCCTAGATATGGTCTACACGTAACCTCTAAATAGGGACTTGATATAGGCCAATCAATCCAATAACTTCTTCCGGCTAAGCACCTCCCAGAATAAACATATCGTTTCAAGAATGTCAGCATTGTGACCAATTACCACGCATGAGTGCCTAACAGGCTATAAGGGAATCATATTGCATGTTTTATATGCTTGAGCTTCAAGAAAATGGTTCTCATAGATAGATTGGAGTAGGAAATGATACTTTTTTTTAGCAAATATTAAAAGAAGAATAAATAACGTTTGATATCTTGTTAGTATGCAAGCTTTACCGCACATGTTTATATTTTCCGCTTGTTCCAGTTCCACAACATTTAATAGCAAAAGGACGTTACTAATTAGATTCAGCACGTACATTAAAAATTTCGCAAGAACACAACATATCCTATGCTATTCCAAATTAGACATGACATGCGATAGCGTTCAGCTTATTTTAACCCTTTTATAACGAAACCGGCCCAAACCAACCCAAAACGGCCCATGCAGTAGTCTTGACAAATGACCATTGGCAGGCCGAATGAAGACTATTTTTGAAAATTGACCACTGGACTGACTGGCGCGGTAACAGAGCCAGTCATGCCGGTGGTCAATTTTCGAAAATAATCTTCACTTGCCCTGCAAGTAAACATTCGATAAGCAAATATTAAAAATTTTTGACAAAATTAGTTGCTGCTCTGCTATATGGTATAAAAGCCAATGAGCGTCGAGCTGTTGTACGCGTCAATCATGATCTGAAGTTGATCACATTAGAATCACTAACATCATCACTCAACACAACTACAGGTAAATTAAGAACACGCTAGAGAGATAGCTTGGTAATGGATCACCATGTTGACAGTTTGGAATCAAGCACGACGGCGTTCTTTACAAAGATATCCTATCACTTTTAGTTCATTTTTCACAAAGCTATGTTGCTTCGTGAACAGAATATAGCCGTCTTATGAGCCGATCATGCCAAATCACAAAGATCAGCATGGATGTTGTAGCTGATAGTAAGCCATGGCTGTAGCCATTATAAGGCACATGCCAAACATGAAACCAATGGAGGGAGCCAGTCGATCACTTCAGTATCTGACGTTTTAATCAGATTACATTACGTATTAGCTGGTCGTAATCGTAATGACGTGGCTACATCACAAATATCGAAAAGTCTGTCACTAACATGTACGAAATGTATGTCTTTGGTGATGAATTTATAATTTAATAAACATTCTATTGAATATTTTGAAACAAATTTGACCGGGAGATGTTGATGCAATTGACAGCAACAGTATCTACAAAATTACTTTAAAAATATCCAGCCGGCTACATGTTGAAACCTAGATTCTGTGATTTCATGTTTCAAAGTTTCAAGTCGATCACATCACGTGTAAAAGTAGGCCGACCTAGCGAGAAATGCACCCCTCCTTTCTATGGCTTGAATTCTCCTTTCCAGAGTATCCACCCATCATCTGACCTCGTATGACGTCATAATCTGCTCAGCGCGTGCATGATGACGTCACAATCTTTACGTCACAAAGGGCTCCATATATCCCGTCCTCAAATATCAACTAGTCCGACACGTTGTATGAATTGTATGTCTTTGTAATTCTTTGCTAATTAATAAACGTTCTTTTGAATATTTTGAAACTAATTTGACTGGACGCTAAGGCAGTAACAACACTCAGTCAAATTATTTTCAAAATATTCAACAGCTTACCTATGTAGTTTTTGGGAAATTGATAGTCAGGTTGTTCAGAGATCGACCCCAACACGAGCGAGGTGAGGGAAATCCATTTACCACTTCAAGAATACCACATACTCGGTGCTACACGCTACCACGTATCGTGAATGAGCATGCTGTGCTGCAACGCGATGTCTTTAACAATGTCAACATTGTTTAGCATCATTGTTTGTAATATGAACGCATGTATTTGCGTTTATCATTAACCTTTGAGCAAGTAGTAACCTCCGTAGCCTGAATGAGTGTGGTACCACACCAATAAAACGCGGCGCATCTCCCTTGGCAAGACACTCCCGTAGAGGTGGTACATACGATGGAAAGCTGATCTCCTTGGTGGTGCAATCCTGTAGATCAGGTACATACGATGGAAAGCTCATCTCCTTCGTGGTACACTGCTGCAGACCAGGTATATAGGATGGAATGTGCATCTCCGTGATGGTACCATCATGTAGATCAGGTACATAGGATGGAATGCGCATCTCCTTGATGGTACACTTAAGCCGATCTGGTACCTAGGATGGAAAGCCCATCTCCTTGATGGTACCATCATGTAGATCGGGTACATAGGATGGAATGCCCATCTCCTTGATGGTACCATCATGTAGATTAGGTACATGGGATGGAATGCCCATCTCCTTGATGGTACCATCATGTAGATTAGGTACATAGGATGGCATGCCCATCTCCTTGATGGTACCATCATGCAGATTCGGTACATAGGATGGAATGCCCATCTCCTTGATGGTACCATCATGTAAATTAGGTACATAGGATGGAATGCCCATCTCCTTGATGGTACCATCATGTAGATTAGGTACATAGGATGGAATGCCCATCTCCTTGATGGTACCATCATGTAGATTATGTACATAGGATGGAATGCCCATCTCCTTGATGGTACCATCATGTAGATTAGGTACATAGCATGGATTGTTCATCTCCTTGATGGTACACTCCAGTAGATCAGGTACATAGCACGAAGTGTTCATCTCCGTGATGGTGCACTCCTGTAGATCAGGTACATAGGATGGGATGCATATCTCCTTGAAATAATACATTAAATTTCAGCAATGCCTAAATAAATTTCAGCAATGCCTAAATAACTCGAGTTAACATATTTATATTGATATTGATCTGCACTGATTGGAACCTAGGACAAAGTTGAGAAACTACTCACCACATCGCTTCTTCCTTGAATTTTGGCAGAAAGTATAAGTTTTCGGATGTAGTTCGAAAAAGTTAATTGCCCAATTTCATGCTGTCTACGAATAACAGATGTGAGATGATTGTATGCACCTCTGCTCAGTACAACGTTATTGAACAGTAGTCATGGGTGTGTTAAATGTTGCTCTGTTCTGCGAGATGCATAGACAGTTCCATTGTCCATGAATGCTACACAAGAAACAACATGTCTGATTGTTATTGCTTTATTGACTTGTAAAAGCTGTGCATTGAAACGATTTGCCGCTACATATGTAAATATGACAGAAATTCGCATTGCAAATCTAAGATATACCATTCAACTCTCTTGTAGCACGATGGTATGTAAATTCAGCGTGAATGTATCGTGACCCTATGCCTATATATAACAATGTGAATGGTTTGCTGAGGGCTTAAAGTGACGTGAAGGTGAATAGCTTTCGGAAGCCTGTGGAAAGCTGGGTGATCTCACAGTGAATAACGTTAAGAGACTGGCAGAAAGCTTGGTGCTCTGTGTTAATGTTAGCTGGGTTAATTACCAACAGGGGCTAGCTAGTATGTAGGCGAATAAAGAATATGTGAAAAGTGAATGCCTTAAAAAACTGCTATTAGATAACTGACGCGATATAGATGACAACGGTGCATACCGGTACACAATTGAGAAGGAGTTTCCACAAAACATGGACAGATATATGTTTGGTAACAGGGTATGCGCATGCGTGAGTTGTTTACTTTCATGTTTATTATTTTTTCACGATATGACGTCACTCTGAACATAAATCACATACATACACAAGTAAGAGTTAATTTTTTACGGACAGCTAATGAACATACGAATTGAATTGAATTCCTTTTACTCGCCAACCGTTGCTCAGCCATATGCAAATGTTATTGGCCTCATGAGAAAATCAATAAAACATGTGACATCGTAGATATTGACAACATTTCACTAAGAAAATTATCAATATTATGCAGGTGTTGGCACGTGTTTGATCAGGAACAGATGTTGTATAACAATACAGAGAATGCGCTTGCTTGAGAATAGATGCAAATGTTGTTTTACCGGTCTCGTCTTTTGCTCGTTCTAGTGGCAATCAGGCTTATTATGTTTGGTACATATTCTTCACCACAGCATGCTTTTCCCTTTCTAAAGGGAAGTCTTCTTTATTTGTCAGAGTGGATATTGAGGGGAATGGACCCTATATGTCTACCGGTCCAGCATTACGCTGCATAAATTACTACCAGAAATCCACCTAGCAGGTCATCTCCTGGGGTAACGATTATGCGTTTAGTTCCTTAACACTAACAAACCACAAAGGATATTTTTTATTATGTAAGAAAAAATTAAAACCCATGGCAGCAGAAGGTCCAAGTCAAACTATATTCAAAATATTCGACAGCCTTCCCACGCAGTTGTCTTGAAATTTAGAGCCTGGTATTTCAATGGTCAACGGGTTAAACATCCGACTCAAATATCCAGATACTGTTATTAATGAGTGACAGCATAAAACAGCCAGCATATAGAGAAGCGTAAAACAGCCAGCATATAGAGAAGCGTAAAACAACCAGCATATAGAGAAGCGTAAAACACCCAGCATATAGAGAAGCATAAAACAGCCAGCATATAGAGAAGCATAAAACAGCCAGCATATAGAGAAGCGTAAAACAGCCAGCATATAAGGAAGCGTAAAACAGCCAGCATATAGAGAAGCGTAAAACAGCCAGCATATAGGGAAGCGTAAAACAGCCAGCATATAGGGAAGCGTAAAACAGCCAGCATATAGAGAAGCATAAAACAGCCATCATATAGAGAAGCATAAAACAGCCAGCATATAGAGAAGCGTAAAACAGCCAGCATATAGAGAAGCATAAAACAGCCAGCATATAGAGAAGCGTAAAACAGCCAGCATATAGAGAAGCGTAAAACACCCAGCATATAGAGAAGCGTAAAACAGCCATCATATAGAGAAGCATAAAACAGCCAGCATATAGAGAAGCGTAAAACAGCCAGCATATAGAGAAGCATAAAACAGCCAGCATATAGAGAAGCGTAAAACAGCCAGCATATAGAGAAGCGTAAAACAGCCAGCATATAGAGAAGCGTAAAACAGCCAGCATATAGAGAAGCATAAAACAGCCAGCATATAGAGAAGCATAAAACAGCCAGCATATAGAGAAGCGTAAAACACCCAGCATATAGGGAAGCGTAAAACAGCCATCATATAGAGAAGCATAAAACAGCCAGCATATAGAGAAGCGTAAAACAGCCAGCATATAGAGAAGCGTAAAACAGCCAGCATATAGAGAAGCGTAAAACAGCCAGCATATAGAGAAGCGTAAAACAGCCAGCATATAGAGAAGCATAAAACAGCCAGCATATAGAGAAGCGTAAAACAGCCAGCATATAGAGAAGCATAAAACAGCCAGCATATAGAGAAGCGTAAAACAGCCAGCATATAGAGAAGCGTAAAACAGCCAGCATATAGAGAAGCGTAAAACAGCCAGCATATAGAGAAGCATAAAACAGCCAGCATATAGAGAAGCATAAAACAGCCAGCATATAGAGAAGCGTAAAACAGCCAGCATATAGAGAAGCGTAAAACAGCCAGCATATAGGGAAGCGTAAAACAGCCATCATATAGGGAAGTAAAACAGCCAGCATATAGAGAAGCGTAAAACAGCCAGCATATAGAGAAGCATAAAACAGCCAGCATATAGAGAAGCGTAAAACAGCCAGCATATAGAGAAGCATAAAACAGCCAGCATATAGAGAAGCATAAAACAGCCAGCATATAGAGAAGCATAAAACAGCCAGCATATAGAGAAGCGTAAAACAGCCATCATATAGAGAAGCGTAAAACAGCCAGCATATAGAGAAGTGTAAAACAGCCATCATATAGAGAAGCATAAAACAGCCAGCATATAGAGAAGCATAAAACAGCCAGCATATAGAGAAGCGTAAAACAGCCAGCATATAGGGAAGCGTAAAACACCCAGCATATAGAGAAGCATAAAACAGCCAGCATATAGAGAAGCATAAAACAGCCAGCATATAGGGAAGCGTAAAACAGCCAGCATATAGAGAAGCGTAAAACAGCCAGCATATAGAGAAGCATAAAACAGCCAGCATATAGAGAAGCGTAAAACAGCCAGCATATAGGGAAGCGTAAAACACCCAGCATATAGAGAAGCGTAAAACAGCCAGCATATAGCGTAAAACAGCCAGCATATAGAGAAGCGTAAAACAGCCAGCATATAGAGAAAGCGTAAAACAGCCAGCATATAGAGAAGCATAAAACAGCCAGCATATAGAGAAGCGTAAAACAGCCATCATATAGAGAAGCGTAAAACAGCCAGCATATAGAGAAGCATAAAACAGCCAGCATATAGAGAAGCGTAAAACAGCCAGCATATAGAGAAGCATAAAACAGCCAGCATATAGAGAAGCGTAAAACAGCCAGCATATAGAGAAGCGTAAAACAGCCAGCATATAGAGAAGCGTAAAACAGCCAGCATATAGAGAAGCATAAAACAGCCAGCATATAGAGAAGCGTAAAACAGCCAGCATATAGAGAAGCGTAAAACAGCCAGCATATAGAGAAGCATAAAACAGCCAGCATATAGAGAAGCGTAAAACAGCCAGCATATAGAGAAGCATAAAACAGCCAGCATATAGAGAAGCGTAAAACAGCCAGCATATAGAGAAGCGTAAAACAGCCAGCATATAGGGAAGCGTAAAACAGCCATCATATAGAGAAGCGTAAAACAGCCAGCATATAGAGAAGCATAAAACAGCCAGCATATAGAGAAGCATAAAACAGCCAGCATATAGAGAAGCGTAAAACAACCAGCATATAGAGAAGCGTAAAACAGCCAGCATATAGAGAAGCGTAAAACAGCCAGCATATAGAGAAGCATAAAACAGCCAGCATATAGAGAAGCATAAAACAGCCAGCATATAGAGAAGCGTAAAACAGCCAGCATATAGGGAAGCGTAAAACAGCCATCATATAGGGAAGCATAAAACAGCCAGCATATAGAGAAGCGTAAAACAGCCAGCATATAGAGAAGCGTAAAACAGCCAGCATATAGAGAAGCGTAAAACAGCCAGCATATAAGGAAGCATAAAACAGCCATCATATAGGGAAGCGTAAAACAGCCAGCATATAGAGAAGCGTAAAACAGCCAGCATATAGAGAAGCATAAAACAGCCAGCATATAGAGAAGCGTAAAACAGCCAGCATATAGAGAAGCATAAAACAGCCAGCATATAGAGAAGCGTAAAACAGCCAGCATATAGAGAAGCATAAAACAGCCAGCATATAGAGAAGCATAAAACAGCCAGCATATAGAGAAGCGTAAAACAGCCAGCATATAGGGAAGCGTAAAACAGCCATCATATAGGGAAGCATAAAACAGCCAGCATATAGAGAAGCGTAAAACAGCCAGCATATAGAGAAGCGTAAAACAGCCAGCATATAGAGAAGCGTAAAACAGCCAGCATATAGAGAAGCGTAAAACAGCCAGCATATAGAGAAGCGTAAAACAGCCATCATATAGAGAAGCGTAAAACAGCCAGCATATAGAGAAGCGTAAAACAGCCAGCATATAGAGAAGCATAAAACAGCCAGCATATAGAGAAGCGTAAAACAGCCAGCATATAGAGAAGCGTAAAACAGCCAGCATATAGAGAAGCATAAAACAGCCAGCATATAGAGAAGCGTAAAACAGCCAGCATATAGAGAAGCGTAAAACAGCCAGCATATAGGGAAGCGTAAAACAGCCATCATATAGAGAAGCGTAAAACAGCCAGCATATAGAGAAGCGTAAAACAGCCAGCATATAGAGAAGCATAAAACAGCCAGCATATAGAGAAGCATAAAACAGCCAGCATATAGAGAAGCATAAAACAGCCAGCATATAGAGAAGCGTAAAACAGCCAGCATATAGAGAAGCATAAAACAGCCAGCATATAGAGAAGCATAAAACAGCCAGCATATAGAGAAGCATAAAACAGCCAGCATATAGAGAAGCATAAAACACCCAGCATATAGGGAAGCGTAAAACAGCCATCATATAGAGAAGCGTAAAACAGCCAGCATATAGAGAAGCGTAAAACAGCCAGCATATAGAGAAGCATAAAACAGCCAGCATATAGAGAAGCGTAAAACAGCCAGCATATAGAGAAGCGTAAAACAGCCAGCATATAGAGAAGCATAAAACAGCCAGCATATAGAGAAGCGTAAAACAGCCACAAAATAGGGAAGCGTAAAACAGCCAGCATATAGAGAAGCATAAAACAGCCAGCATATAGAGAAGCATAAAACAGCCAGCATATAGAGAAGCGTAAAACAGCCAGCATATAGAGAAGCATAAAACAGCCAGCATATAGAGAAGCATAAAACAGCCAGCATATAGAGAAGCGTAAAACAGCCAGCATATAGAGAAGCGTAAAACAGCCAGCATATAGGGAAGCGTAAAACAGCCATCATATAGAGAAGCATAAAACAGCCAGCATATAGAGAAGCGTAAAACAGCCAGCATATAGAGAAGCGTAAAACAGCCAGCATATAGAGAAGCGTAAAACAGCCAGCATATAGAGAAGCATAAAACAGCCAGCATATAGAGAAGCATAAAACAGCCAGCATATAGAGAAGCGTAAAACAGCCAGCATATAGAGAAGCGTAAAACAGCCAGCATATAGAGAAGCGTAAAACAGCCAGCATATAGAGAAGCGTAAAACAGCCAGCATATAGAGAAGCGTAAAACAGCCAGCATATAGAGAAGCATAAAACAGCCAGCATATAGAGAAGCGTAAAACAGCCAGCATATAGGGAAGCGTAAAACAGCCATCATATAGGGAAGCGTAAAACAGCCAGCATATAGAGAAGCGTAAAACAGCCATCATATAGAGAAGCGTAAAACAGCCATCATATAGAGAAGCGTAAAACAGCCAGCATATAGAGAAGCATAAAACAGCCAGCATATAGAGAAGCATAAAACAGCCAGCATATAGAGAAGCATAAAACAGCCAGCATATAGAGAAGCATAAAACAGCCAGCATATAGAGAAGCATAAAACAGCCAGCATATAGAGAAGCGTAAAACAGCCAGCATATAGAGAAGCGTAAAACAACCAGCATATAGGGAAGCGTAAAACAGCCATCATATAGGGAAGCGTAAAACAGCCAGCATATAGAGAAGCGTAAAACAGCCAGCATATAGAGAAGCATAAAACAGCCAGCATATAGAGAAGCGTAAAACAGCCAGCATATAGAGAAGCGTAAAACAGCCATCATATAGGGAAGCATAAAACAGCCAGCATATAGAGAAGCGTAAAACAGCCATCATATAGAGAAGCGTAAAACAGCCAGCATATAGAGAAGCATAAAACAGCCAGCATATAGAGAAGCGTAAAACAGCCAGCATATAGAGAAGCATAAAACAGCCAGCATATAGAGAAGCATAAAACAGCCAGCATATAGAGAAGCATAAAACAGCCAGCATATAGAGAAGCGTAAAACAGCCATCATATAGAGAAGCGTAAAACAGCCAGCATATAGAGAAGCGTAAAACAGCCATCATATAGAGAAGCGTAAAACAGCCAGCATATAGAGAAGCGTAAAACAGCCAGCATATAGGGAAGCGTAAAACAGCCAGCATATAGAGAAGCGTAAAACAGCCAGCATATAGAGAAGCGTAAAACACCCAGCATATAGAGAAGCATAAAACAGCCAGCATATAGGGAAGCGTAAAACAGCCAGCATATAGAGAAGCATAAAACAGCCAGCATATAGAGAAGCATAAAACAGCCAGCATATAGAGAAGCGTAAAACAGCCAGCATATAGGGAAGCGTAAAACAGCCAGCATATAGAGAAGCGTAAAACAGCCATCATATAAGGAAGCGTAAAACAGCCACAAAATAGGGAAGCGTAAAACAGCCAGCATATAGGGAAGCATAAAACAGCCAGCATATAGAGAAGCATAAAACAGCCAGCATATAGAGAAGCGTAAAACAGCCATCATATAGGGAAGCGTAAAACAGCCAGCATATAGAGAAGCATAAAACACCCAGCATATAGAGAAGCGTAAAACAGCCAGCATATAGAGAAGCATAAAACAGCCAGCATATAGAGAAGCGTAAAACAGCCAGCATATAGAGAAGCGTAAAACAGCCAGCATATAGAGAAGCGTAAAACAGCCAGCATATAGAGAAGCATAAAACAGCCATCATATAGGGAAGCGTAAAACAGCCAGCATATAGAGAAGCATAAAACAGCCATCATATAGAGAAGCATAAAACAGCCAGCATATAGAGAAGCGTAAAACAGCCAGCATATAGGGAAGCGTAAAACAGCCAGCATATAGAGAAGCGTAAAACAGCCAGCATATAGAGAAGCGTAAAACACCCAGCATATAGGGAAGCGTAAAACAGCCATCATATAGGGAAGCGTAAAACAGCCAGCATATAGAGAAGCATAAAACAGCCAGCATATAGAGAAGCATAAAACAGCCAGCATATAGAGAAGCGTAAAACAACCAGCATATAGAGAAGCGTAAAACAGCCAGCATATAGAGAAGCGTAAAACAGCCAGCATATAGAGAAGCATAAAACAGCCAGCATATAGAGAAGCATAAAACAGCCAGCATATAGAGAAGCGTAAAACACCCAGCATATAGGGAAGCGTAAAACAGCCATCATATAGGGAAGCATAAAACAGCCAGCATATAGAGAAGCGTAAAACAGCCAGCATATAGAGAAGCGTAAAACAGCCAGCATATAGAGAAGCGTAAAACAGCCAGCATATAGAGAAGCATAAAACAGCCATCATATAGGGAAGCATAAAACAGCCAGCATATAGAGAAGCGTAAAACAGCCAGCATATAGAGAAGCATAAAACAGCCAGCATATAGAGAAGCGTAAAACAGCCAGCATATAGAGAAGCATAAAACAGCCAGCATATAGAGAAGCGTAAAACAGCCAGCATATAGAGAAGCATAAAACAGCCAGCATATAGAGAAGCATAAAACAGCCAGCATATAGAGAAGCGTAAAACAACCAGCATATAGGGAAGCGTAAAACAGCCATCATATAGGGAAGCGTAAAACAGCCAGCATATAGAGAAGCGTAAAACAGCCAGCATATAGAGAAGCGTAAAACAGCCAGCATATAGAGAAGCGTAAAACAGCCAGCATATAGAGAAGCGTAAAACAGCCAGCATATAGGGAAGCGTAAAACAGCCATCATATAGGGAAGCGTAAAACAGCCAGCATATAGAGAAGCGTAAAACAGCCAGCATATAGAGAAGCATAAAACAGCCAGCATATAGAGAAGCGTAAAACAGCCAGCATATAGAGAAGCGTAAAACAGCCAGCATATAGAGAAGCATAAAACAGCCAGCATATAGAGAAGCGTAAAACAGCCAGCATATAGAGAAGCGTAAAACAGCCAGCATATAGGGAAGCGTAAAACAGCCATCATATAGGGAAGCATAAAACAGCCAGCATATAGAGAAGCGTAAAACAGCCAGCATATAGAGAAGCATAAAACAGCCAGCATATAGAGAAGCGTAAAACAGCCAGCATATAGAGAAGCGTAAAACAGCCAGCATATAGAGAAGCATAAAACAGCCAGCATATAGAGAAGCATAAAACAGCCAGCATATAGAGAAGCATAAAACAGCCAGCATATAGAGAAGCATAAAACAGCCAGCATATAGAGAAGCATAAAACACCCAGCATATAGGGAAGCGTAAAACAGCCAGCATATAGAGAAGCGTAAAACAGCCAGCATATAGAGAAGCGTAAAACAGCCAGCATATAGAGAAGCGTAAAACAGCCAGCATATAGAGAAGCGTAAAACAGCCAGCATATAGAGAAGCGTAAAACACCCAGCATATAGAGAAGCATAAAACAGCCAGCATATAGGGAAGCGTAAAACAGCCACAAAATAGGGAAGCGTAAAACAGCCATCATATAGAGAAGCGTAAAACAGCCAGCATATAGAGAAGCATAAAACAGCCAGCATATAGAGAAGCGTAAAACAGCCAGCATATAGAGAAGCGTAAAACAGCCAGCATATAGAGAAGCATAAAACAGCCAGCATATAGAGAAGCGTAAAACAGCCAGCATATAGAGAAGCGTAAAACAACCAGCATATAGGGAAGCGTAAAACAGCCATCATATAGGGAAGCATAAAACAGCCAGCATATAGAGAAGCGTAAAACAGCCAGCATATAGAGAAGCGTAAAACAGCCAGCATATAGGGAAGCGTAAAACAGCCAGCATATAGAGAAGCATAAAACAGCCAGCATATAGAGAAGCATAAAACAGCCAGCATATAGAGAAGCGTAAAACAGCCAGCATATAGAGAAGCGTAAAACAACCAGCATATAGGGAAGCATAAAACAGCCATCATATAGGGAAGCGTAAAACAGCCAGCATATAGAGAAGCGTAAAACAGCCAGCATATAGAGAAGCATAAAACAGCCAGCATATAGAGAAGCGTAAAACACCCAGCATATAGAGAAGCGTAAAACAACCAGCATATAGGGAAGCGTAAAACAGCCAGCATATAGAGAAGCGTAAAACAGCCATCATATAGAGAAGCGTAAAACAGCCATCATATAGAGAAGCGTAAAACAGCCAGCATATAGAGAAGCATAAAACAGCCAGCATATAGAGAAGCATAAAACAGCCAGCATATAGAGAAGCGTAAAACAGCCAGCATATAGAGAAGCATAAAACAGCCAGCATATAGAGAAGCATAAAACAGCCAGCATATAGAGAAGCGTAAAACAGCCAGCATATAGAGAAGCGTAAAACAGCCAGCATATAGGGAAGCATAAAACAGCCATCATATAGGGAAGCGTAAAACAGCCAGCATATAGAGAAGCGTAAAACAGCCAGCATATAGAGAAGCATAAAACAGCCAGCATATAGAGAAGCGTAAAACACCCAGCATATAGGGAAGCGTAAAACAGCCATCATATAGGGAAGCGTAAAACAGCCAGCATATAGAGAAGCGTAAAACAGCCATCATATAGAGAAGCGTAAAACAGCCAGCATATAGGGAAGCGTAAAACACCCAGCATATAGAGAAGCATAAAACAGCCAGCATATAGAGAAGCATAAAACAGCCAGCATATAGGGAAGCGTAAAACACCCAGCATATAGAGAAGCGTAAAACACCCAGCATATAGAGAAGTGTAAAACACCCAGCATATAGAGAAGCATAAAACAGCCAGCATATAGAGAAGCATAAAACAGCCAGCATATAGAGAAGCGTAAAACACCCAGCATATAGAGAAGTGTAAAACACCCAGCATATAGAGAAGCGTAAAACAGCCATCATATAAGGAAGCGTAAAACAGCCACAAAATAGGGAAGCGTAAAACAGCCACAAAATAGGCCAACCCAGTATATAGGGAAACAACATTGGTCGCCTAAATTACAATTAATAATTAATAACAAGAACAATTAATCACCATCATTGTACACTGATATGGTTATATCCAGAGAACGCTAATAGCATCGAATCATCAATCTAGCTTATATCCTTCATACATTCTTGACTGCACGTCTGTATGATTAAAGTGAATAAATTAATCATTTGATTCCCGAAGCTTACAATCTCCACCCCCCCCCCCCCCCCTCCCAACACACACACACGCACGCACGCACGCACATACGCACGCACGCACGCACGCACGCACGCACGCACGCACGCACGCACGCACGCACGCACGCACGCACGCACGCACGCACGCACGCACGCACGCACGCACGCACGCACGCACGCACGCGCGCGCGCGCGCGCGCACGCACGCACGCACATTTCTACATGATTAAAAGCTATATTTATGAGCAATCACTTTAGCATCCATTAGCATGTGATTATTACTTCATTGGAACGGTGTAATTGGATATTTAAATGTTTCACCAATCTCTGGCTATAATCAAATCTCTATTTAGTACGAGATTTTAGCTTTATTTATATTGACTTCTCTATTTATCCACACTATCCAGTTATAAGCGATATTTGGGGGCAGCAATTTACACTTAAGAAACATGATGTGTAAAAGTAGTCAAATGGAAATCTACGCTGATGCCCAGGATCAACAATCCTGCGCTCACATCATGTGAGATCGAATAGAGGAAGCATGGCGGATGCTAGGGTTGGTTGACAGATATCTTGAATCAGAAACCTGTATTATATAACTAACCCTTATGAAATCGTCTCTCAGCTTCATTCCTTGTAGGCTGTCATTCAGTCTCAACCAGGATTGCCGACTATTTATTTATCATATAATTCCTTAAACAATTTCATTGTTAGAGACACATTGACAGTCGGATAACTAGTAATGGCATGAAATGATTGTGCTATATCGGGCACTGGACTTGCTAACCTCTTCAATACTACATCCCTGGTGCCTAAAATCCAATACAACGGTATAGACGAGCCTCTGTTGCTCATTTTGTAAATATTCGGCACGTCTGGTCTTCAAGTGTGAAAGAGTTAATTGATGAATCCAATCTGTAGGTCAGGTATATGATGTCATAGTCAATTATGTCACATCCAGCCTGACGTCCTTGTCAACTACATAATGAATGACAAGAACTTTTAAAAGTCCATCAGTTGTACGAATTATATGTCTTTACTATTTAATAAAGATTATGTTGAATATTTTGAAACTAATTTGACTGGGCTACTGTAGCTGCCATAGGTTTACCTATATCTATCCGAACACGAGCAAAGCGTGTGCGGTGCTTAGTTAGAGATGGTTGGGGCATACCTAAAACATGAATTCATTAATAATGACAAAATAAAAACACCCGAACCCGCATTGCGTAACAAAACTCTCATTACTAAGACGAGCATTGGCAAGCACACGCGCCTTACATAGAAGACTACAATACCGCTCAGAAATGACTATACTTCTACTGTTGAATATTTGAAGGTAACTGGAGTGGATGAGACAGCAATATCTTCCAATACCATTATATTAAAAATAATTCAACAAAAATATTTCGACATCGTTTTTGAAAATTGTACTAACTAACATGTGTCTATTGTTGTTTTGGAAACACGTCACCTTATTTGAGCCATACTGGCCCATCAACAATCTCGCCCCATCAACACTCTCGCCCCATCAACAATCTCGCCCCATCAACAATCTCGCACCATCAACAATCTCGCCCCATCAACAATCTCGCCCCATCAACAATCTCAGTACATAGACTAATCTATAAGACTTAGCCGGGAAAAGGAGGACAGCGACATTACAGAGACGTCATAAATAACCACAGCTTTATAGCGCCGATATTGTTTAATCATTTTAAAGCGATCGTGGAATGATGAGAGATTGCCATTCTCATTTGTCATTCACCATGCCTAGGATCAGCAATATCCCTAGCTCCAAACATACATTTTCTGATACATTATCTCAATAAGAGCCGGGTGAGATGAGAGATGAGATTTACGGAACACCACCAGTTATTCAATACGTTATGAGTTTACATTCTTAGTCAATCATTTATCAGCCACTCTGTGCAGCCAAAGACAGACACTCACAGAAAGGATTTGTAACAAGTTACCAGTTTAATATAGGAATTATCGAGCATCTTTAATAAATATCAGCCAGACCGAGCCTCGGCTAGAGCAAAAATAATTACATACTATAGTTTTTGAAAGTTTTCACATCAGGAATGAGATGCATTTATTCGAGGAGCAGACAAAAATAATTGCAAAATAATACTGCTTTTAAAACCTAGCAAAGCAGTTTGATTTAATAATTCAGCATTTAATTAAAATCAGCTTTTTAGAGATTATTGTCGTAATCATAGATTTGAATTAAAACATACATGTTTCTGTATGCTGCAGAGATGAAAGCTACTTCAAACTCTGTCTGGTAAATGATTGACTGCATAAGGACACCGGAGTGTCTTATGACACCATCCATCACATGCTAACCATAGTTACGAACATTTAGAACACCTTTTCTGAAATAAATGTAAATCTGTTTACTCTCTAGACAGGTAGAGCTAGTAGCTAATGGACCTTTCCATTTCTAGCTATGCCCCGCCCATCTCTAGCTAAGATCCGCCCACACCTCGATCGCGTTGGGATTGATCGATCTCTGAACTCCCTGACTATCAATTTCCAGAAAACTATATATGTAAGCTGTGCCCAGTCAAATTAGTTTCAAAATATTTAACAGCATGCTTATTAAATAGTAGAGACATACAATTTGTACAACGTGTCGGACTATTAAGAGTTAAAGAGGGGCCGAGCCGTATGGAATCATTTATGACGTAATGACTATGACGTCATCCTACACGCCGCTTAGCTGACCATGACGTCATATGACGTCATTACTCTGGACAGGTCCATTGTTACTTGGATATCGATGCTGCCCCGTTGACAACCGATATTGGTATGCTCCAGAGACGCCAGGCAAATATGAATAGCCTAGCTTCTTTCTTATACCATCAGTGTAGTCTTACGAAGTGTCAGAAAACCCACAAAATGTGCTTTGATTTTTTTCCAGTAAAATGATATCTCTAAATCGGCCTCTAGCCGATTTGAGTTCTGCTAATGTCTCATCGTGGTGGAAGATATTTTTCGATTTCGCGAACAGATTGCTTTTTTATTCCATCAGGATTGAACCAACTTTCAGAGAATCACTGACATCGATGTGCATTACTCATTCTGCTGTTCCCGACAATTAATATGAACCTCAAATATGTTACTCCTGAAATCTACGTAATCTGGCACTGTAACTCTTGTAACCGTTTACCACTCATATCAGCCAAAGCAAGCAGTGGTCTTGAGGAATGTCAATTTGTAGACCAAGAGAAGACTATTTTTGAAAATTTACCACTGGAATGACTGGCGCTATAGACGAGCCAGGCATTCCAGTGGTAAATTTTCAAAAACAGTCTTCTCTTGATCTGAAAATAGATATTTTCTATGAGAAAACTGAAATTCTTTTAAACAAATTCGAGGATCTAAGGGCTAATAAATTTGGACTCTTTCTTGTTGCCCTGAAAATATGATTTCTACTGATACGGAGTTTGAAAACCGTTAGAACTAGTGACCGCCTCTTTTGAGATTACCAACAGTCCAACGGCTGCGAGGAGATCTCCAAAGATCGCTTAAAACGGCAAGAGAAAATGTGGTTTAAAATTTCTAGCAAGCAAGTTTTTCCCAAGGGTCCCAGCTTATGCGCAGAAAGGCAGATTTCTCGGAAACAATTGAATAGATCCATTTAAAACCAAAAATGACACCAAATCATGGTAATGTTTAGAACCTGGTCATGTTTCTGCTCAATCCGTCCAAAAGAATTTAAACAGAAAACATAATGTTCTGCTTCTGGGTTTCATTTCTACCGGTAACCGAAAACTGATAAGTTGATCCCTGGTGTCTTTGACATCTGCCCACAAGGTAAACGGACATTCTGTTACCTCAATGGTAAAATCCCACCCATGAATGGTGGTGATCTGGTAAAAACTGTAGGCGTGTTCACAGTTGTTCTATCCATTACCGGTAACTTTTTGGCAAAGTAAACCATTAGGAAATCCAAATTCTATTGAATAGCACACGACTACGTGATTAAAGCTGAAAACCCCCGGATCTAGATCTGATCAATTTCTGGTTCAACAGATATCTCGGAAACACCATATCTGACTTGGTTCAAATTTCAACCCAAAAAAGGGCGTGACCGTACACTATGATTTCGCAATTTTTGGCGCGATCGGGAAAATGATTAAAAAAACGTCCGCAAAAAAATCAACTGAAAGTCAAAGAAAATCTGAAAGTTGCATAAATTGTAACAAAATAGGAGGGCGATGTTCTGCCACCTCTGATTGTGCCTGTTGTGAACTGATTTACAAAGGACGAAGTTGCGTCCACAGCGAGAACGTCAGTGCAATCACCTGGTTGACTGGGTTTAGCTCATCAACGTTATATGTTCATTAGCTAAGCAGGTCGTAAGGCAAATTAGAGATTAACTGGGTCACTTCCTGTGTTGCGTGGATGATGTACAGTAGCTAACCTGAGCCGGCTGAATATATGTTAGCCATGGCCAATTTGCTAGAGAAACCTATCAGTAGTGTACATGCCAATTAATCACAGGTCTCGCGGAATGGATTCAGTCTAGCGCCTTTGTTATTAACCCGGAGTGAAAGGACAACAGTAGAAAATCACAAATCGGTCTGGCAGATGAGGAAATCGTGCTAAGAGGCACGCCTTATCACTTCTTGATGCCATGTTTGATAAAAACTGGTATTTCCCGCTGGAGTGTGGACGAGAGAATCTCCTACTATCTGAACATGCTCGTATCTATAACAGGAAAAATAATCTCGTTATATCTTAATAACTGTCCAGTTACTGGCCAGAATACACGGTTCATATAAAACAATTTTATCTGACGAGCTGCTTAGCTAGTCCGATTGTTCCCAACAAACCATCAAAGCGATGATTGCTAATGTTTTTATTGACCAGCAAAAGGCGTTAGAATAAATTAGATACTGCGCTAGATCAACATGATCAGAGCGGTCAATGAGTAAAAGTAAATATTCTCAAGGAGGCCACGAATGCATTGCAACGTAGAGTATATGCCATACACTGTTGTTGTATTCACGACTATAGAAAGGCATATTATAGAAAGAAGAAATTAATCACTGAGCCAATATATGATTGTTTCTGTCCTCACTTGAATACAAACCCAGCGCAATGTATCAATATTACTGCAGGTTGAAAGAACAAGGATAAGAGCACATACAATAATGCGTGGACATACTGAGTCAGAAAAACAGATAGCTACGCTAATTCAGACGAGCCACTACTTTCCAGTAACCAAATACTAACTTCTGAAACTCTAGTTAGGAATAATTAGGGTTAACACAGTTGCATAGAGGAGAGACACTCAGCATATACAAGTTCTTATTAGAGTAAGTGCAGTGAGAAAATATCACTATCTCAATTATACCCTTCCAGAGTAGTGGCCTCATATGACGTCATAATCAGCTAAGTGGCGTATATGATGATGTCATAATCATTACGATGATTCTATGTTTCTGTATCAATTAATACTCCTAATAGTCCGACACGGTGTACAAATTGTATGTCTCTATTTAATATATATGCTGTTGAATATTTTGAAACAAATTTGACTGGACGCTTTTGCTGCCATAGGCAGCAACAGTGCCCAGTCAAATTAGTGCCAAAATATTCAATAGCTTACCTGTATAGTTTGCTTGAAATTGATCGTCATGGAGTTCAGAGATCGATCGATCCCAACACCATCGAGGTGTGGGTGGAGTTTAGCTAGAGATGGGTGGGGCATAGCTAAAATGGAAAGGTCCATTATATCTAGTTGCAGACAGAAATTAAATCAGTTAATTAATTATTTAGATGTATTTTCGGGCGATCACGATTCAAAATTACGTTATCGAAGAGAGGCTAAATCGCCTTGTGTCCCATGTTCTGAGATTCAAGTATCCATGGGTGTTTCCATGTCTAAATTATTCGAGCGTATATCTGGCTAAAATGATTAATCTGACTGTGTTCTGACTTTTTATTCATTCCATTCAGGTGGTAATCTTTAAGAAAAAGTATTTCACCATTCATCTGTAATTGTGTTGCGGTATACAGAAGACTGAAGCTTCCATTAACATAGACCAAATAGCTTCCAGCAGAACATTAAAGTAATTGATTTCCATTTCTCTGAGTGAATATTTCCTTGGCTGTAATAGTTATCGACATTGTAAACCAAACACTAAGACCCATGCTTTATAGGATATGGAAAGACGTATTAAAGAAGTATGGAACATTTGTTGGTCCCTATTAAATACCAATAGGCTAAATGCGTTCGTGTAAAAGAACTTACGTGTAAACGCATGTTGATTGACAGTTCAATCAAAACGATTCAATTAGCCTTTGCTCAGTCTTTTACTGCATGTTATTAGTTTCCATAACGACGTTGATCAGTTTCTAGTACAATAAGATGCGCAGTGCTAAGATAGCCAGTACCATGATCACATGGTACTCATCTGACTTCAGAATGATTCAATATGATGATTGTTCTGCTTAACCAGCTTACTCTATTACCGTTCGCACAAAGACTCCTGTTATCTCATCTGACTTTATGTGTACCATCGAGAGTCTTGATAAATGGCTGTTGAGAAGTTTATATAGTGCATATTGCCAGTTATTATTATTAGTTTTGACTATTATTGTACTGTGTAAACAAATATTCCGGACCAAACTTCATCGCTATGTGCAGGAGTGACGTTTAGAGAATGATTGCTAATATATTTATCGGGTGTTGTAACCATGGTAGCAGATAGAAAAATGTTTCGGCCATAGTGTTGTGCAAACAAATCCGCATCAGTAAATGCATCTGTTGTATTAATAGCAATTTGTCGTAATGAGTAAGAATCTAAGCATCCATAATATTATATCCAGGAAAACTTAATTGCATTGAGTCATCAATCTAGATGTTGTCGTTAATTTTGCCGTCACTGAGGCTATTATTAAAGAAAAATAAATGAGTACTTCGTTGCCAGCACGTGATGGCCGCGCGACATAATCCGGGTCGTAGAAGCCTGACTTACAGTAAATAACCATTGATGCAATGGAGGGATCTGATTGGTCATTCAAGTAATGGCCATAGCTAGCGACAGATCCCAATATTGATAAAGTGATCTTATACAATACATTTCAATTTATAATGTCACACCAATAACAAATATGCAGTGACAAGGCCACATATGGTAGAGTTTAACATTCTGACACTATAACACACAGTGTGCAAATGCTAAACCATTTGCGATGTAAAAATCTGTTGCTGTCATATTCTAACCAGTATTTTCAAAATTAGCTAAGCATCCGTCAATGCGGAAGATGTATGTCCACTTAAAAGCTTTACTTGACCTTTGACCGTTGACACAATTTATGAAAATCGACCACATATTGAATGAATGTGGATCTTCAATATGAATATATAGACGTTGACTATGCCTATTGTCTTTATTGAATGACCCCCAGGCCCCCACCCCACATACTTGGCCATCATGTAAAGCTTGAAGTCCCGAAGAAGAAGTGTGTTGACTTTTGTGTCTCGGACTAAAGATGAACGTTACCGTTCAAAATTACAAATTTTCATTTCTGATCGAAATCCCCCACCCCCTGGTTCAGGCAAACTCAATTGGCATATTGAAAAAATTGACATGTTAGAAGATACCATATATCATGACATAATCTCAAGGTCACCACTTTAGGTGGTAGGATACACTTAAGTTGCATCAAAGTTACCAGTCTTAGTTTTTTTCAGAAATAAATTTCCCTTAATTATACATTGTCTAATAAGCATATTAATAGATAAGTTAAGGCCTATCTTGGTGTCCAGGCACCCCGTTTTGATCAAAATTACCAGTTTTAGTTCTTGGCAGAAATCAAACACTTTTCTTTGCAAAATGGTCGTCGAAATTCCTGTTTGCTCCGATTGGCTTCTAGGGCTTATTTTGACTTGCTTTGGTTTCCGATTTAAAGTTGATCTATCCTAACGTTTTCGAGAAATCAACTTTTCCATGCTCAGCTGGTCCACATTGTAAAGCTATTGAAATTTCAAGTAAACTGCGCCTAAATTTGGGTAGGATATTACGTTTGGAATCCCAGAGATGAGTGACGATTTTAGTGTCTAAATTCAAAGGGCAAAGGTACCACTTAGGGGTCAAAATTACCAGTTTTTACTTTGGCATTGCTTACCTCCATTTACCCATACAAGCTTATTGAGATTCTTAAATTGAGTGACATGATATATTTTCTGTCAAGGCCCAACCTCCGCAGCCCCATTAACATTGTAAATTTCTTGGTTACTTGACGCTTCCTGAGATTTCTCCTGAAAACTTCAAATAGTATATCATGTATGTCAGATCCTATGATGATGGTTTCGAGGTGGTCAGACCACAAAGTCAAGGTCAACTCTTGGGAGATAAATGTCAAACTGATCCGATCATAAGTTCAAGTTCACTCCGTGGTTGTCAAAGTTACCAGTTTTCCTTATGGAAAGAAGTGAATTCTCCTTGCACAGACATGTTCAATGGCCATATAAGAAGGGACCTTATACTATTCCTTAATGTCCAGAGCATTTTACAGTTACTTTAGTAAATGTCTTCTAGTTTAATTTACCTAACTGTGGCATGAAAAGTTCGCTTCTGGTGTAGATTCGATACAGCACCTCACAGTTGCTGTCCTTGCCACCCACCGGGCCACCTGCATCCAATGGGGATGTGCTTTAGGAGTTGCTTAGCCACGTTATTCTGTCCAGTCATTAATGGCCATAGCTGCTTGTATAGTATTGACACCTCTATCAGAACACGTGCTCTTTTGAGGTTTAGACCAGTCATTGTCCTCCCAGGTTCTGATGTTATTCCTTTTCTTATTATTGTTGTTTCAGTGGCCTCCGTTAATCACTTTCGTAATAACATAAATTGGCTAGGGCAACTATATCTATACAGAACAGCTCTTTTAACAAATTTACGTGTGCTGGGCAACTACAGTGTCTGAACATGTATGGTTGTTTAATGACATTATATCACACGTGTTCTGCCCAGGCTGTGCGAGAAAGCAATCAATTCACCATTCCAAATTACTTTCGGCAAAGAAAGTGTGTGCCAATGTTGAATATGGAAGGCATACTATAGTTAATTTGTAGGATCTCCGTTAGCTTGCTGTCAGCGCGAGATCAATATCAATAGAAAGATATTACGTAGACTAAGAGAGCTTATCCAAAACCACACACTTACAAAGGGACCATACTTATTATACAAATTAACATGGCTGACACATCCTTCATTATCTTTGTAAAGCCTCATGGCATATTTAGTCAGTGGTTATCTAGATGATCTCTACGTTCAAGAATGCGTATGCCAGTGTGTATGACGATGTGGCAATTAAATGCCACACGTGAGGTTTCGTGTTATTAAGTATATTCCATGTATGTGCCCTTCATCAATGAAAATTCTCATTTCTTTATTAATTCTTATTACTTGTCATTGTCATTGTCATGGTCATTCATTTTGTCATTGTCTTTGTTGTCAGCTTTATTGTTGTCTTTCTTGTTGTCTTTGTTGTCATCTTTGTCATCGTCGTCCTTGTCACCACTGTCGTAGGCCAATACGCTGCCAAAGAAAGGCAACCATGCTCGTCTCGCTACATCCTTCACCCCTGCTTCATGATGCTATGTGCTGAAAGATTGAGAATAGTTCGCATAAAGTCAGCTCTCATTGTTTAAAATCAATACATTAGAATACATGCGTACAGGCATATTAAAAGAGGACGGGACTTATCTAAGTATTGATCAATAAGATTCTGACCAGCTCGCTAGAAAAGCAATTGCCAAGACACCGATAAGCACACACAGTGCTGGCTTTGTGTAGTTGGTAGAACTCTGGAGTACTTAACTGGAGAACTGGAGAACCCGCTTCACGCAAAAGTAGGGACTACTTTACCATGACTGGAAATGTGGACAATCCCCTTCACTTCTTGCATCTCTCAAGCCAGCAGTACAAAGGGGTACCAGTGCAAAAACTGGGGCATTGAGCTTTAACAGTTTAATATACTGAAATTAAAATCGGCCTAGATACGGGCTGCACGTGAACTAGAAATTAGGACCATCAACAATCTCATTACACAGACTAATCTATAAGACCTAGCCGGGAAAAAGAGGCCTGTAACGTTACAGAGACGTCATAAATAACCACAGCTTTATAGCACCGATATTGTTTATTCATTTTAAAGTGATCGTGGAATGATGAGAGATTGGCCTTCTCATTTGTTGTTCGGCGTGGATCAGATCAGCAATATCTCTGGCTCCAAACAGACATTTTCTGATATATTATCGCAGTCAGAGCTTGGTGAGATAAGAGATGATATTGTCGGAACATCGTTATTCAATATGTTATGAGTTTACGTTGTTGGTGAATCATTTTTCAGTCATTTCACTTTGTGAACTTTAATATCAGAATTATTGATCGAGTTTAGTAAATATCAGGCAGGCCAAGCCTTAGCTAGCTCAAGATGATACATAATAAACGTTTTGATAATTTTCTCATATATATATATATATATATATATATATATATATATATATATATATATATATATATATATATATATATATATATATATATATATATATATATATATATATATATATAATTCATTTCTTGAGGCATTTCTTATTGTGCACAGCATTTATTTGCTTTTTAGCTTCATGTTATTGTTGAACTGTGGTCGCCGCCATTTTGGCTTCTCAAAGGATAGCGTTTGACGCAATGTAGACGGCGATACATCACATTGATACAAACAGTCATTTCGACCATTGACACCAAAGTTAACATACTTCTTTGGAACCAACATATGAGCAGAAATATAAGCTTAAACATTTGCTTCAACAGATAACATAAAACCCTAGCCTTATCTTCAAAAATAACAAACATAACATTACATAACAAGGTTGCAACCCACTGAGACCTTTACGTCCTATTATCAGCTGGTGTATACACGATGTAAAGAATGGTCATTTTCGTTTGGTTTGGTTTATGTAATGCTCTGTAGTTGTAGTATACTGGGAATGTTATGTCGATTTTGTTTAACCTATCTTTCAGACTATGACAGGCGCCTCAACGACTGATTCAGGTCATGCATTCCACCAATCCATTATTATGCTGAAGAGAAGAAAGGGTCTATTGTTAGTATTCACTCTAATTCTTCTAAATTTGAATTTGTGACCACGTTTTCTGTCATCATGATTTAGTGAAAATAGTTTACTGGGATTTACTCAGTAGATATTACTAAGATATACTTAAGGACAATTATCAGATCCCCACATATTCTTCTATATATTGCGGTTGGTACGGTTAGATTTCGAAGACGATTCTGAACATGTTTCACAAGTCTGGTTTCACAATCTGTTACTGGCTCCTTTCCCAACCTTTTCCAAATGTTCAACAGATATTCATGTGTGTGGAAACCAAACATGACAAGCGTATTCCAGATGAGGGCGTTTGCTCTTTGGTAGAGCAGCTTAAGACAGATGTTTTAGGAATGCAATGAAATGTTCTCCATAGAAGACCTGCCACTCTGTTGGTTTATGATATGATGCTATTTATATGGGTATCAAATGTTATGATATTATATTATTAATCCCACTTTTCCCCCTTTAGGGATACTGGGTTATCATTTTCAATGAATTCGTACGTAAAAGCAGTTCAATCTGGGCTATTCTTCAAGCTGAAACTTATTTGCTAATGTTGGAACAAGTTTTGAAATACCTCTAGATCTTTTAGATGAAATACTCCCATTTAATTCTCAGGTCAAGGGGAATTCATACGTGCCGAAAAACAAAAACTGATAACTCGACCCCTAGGGAATGTCCTTGCCAATTGACCCAAAGATTATGAGACATCTACGGGAACACAAAGGTAAAATCCCATCATGTATGATGGTGACCTGATAAAATCTCTAGGCGTGTCCAATATCTAGTGGATATCACATGGTTACTCAATGGATAGTCGATTAAAGATTAAAGATCCCGATTAATAATTAAAGAACCTGTTCGGATCAAATATCTGGACCAATGGATATCTCAGAAACTTCTAGTCCGATTTGGCTCAAATTTCAATAAGCAAAGGGCACGAGAGTACATTAGGATTACACACATTTGACAAGGATTGAGAAAATTAGAAACCCTAAAAAAATCTAATAGATATCTGTAAGATCTGTAAGATGTTTATATTGTGACAAAAACATGAGGGAGAGTATCTGCGATATCTGTTTGCTCTTGTCCTGAACCGATCTGCAAGGAGTGGACAGTCGTGTACACAGCAAGGACGTCAGTGCAATCACCTGGTTGATTGCGTTTACCTCATCGACGCCACATGCCCATTATCTAAACAGGTCATAAGCCAAATTAGAAATCGAGTGGGTCGCGTGTGTGTTGTCTGTGCGTGTTTGTGAGGAGTGAGTTGGCGTGTGGTGGTGTTAGGTAGATGGGAGAGGGGTGGGGGTGGGGGTGGGGGTTGGTGGCTAGTGGGAGTGGTTGCTATAGTTAACCCGAGCAGGCTGAATATAAGTTAGCCATGTCCAATTTGTTAGAGAAAGCTATGAGTAGCGTACATGCCAATTAATCGCTAATCTCGCGGAATGGAATCAGTCTAGCGCCTATGTTATTAACCCGGAGTGAGAGAACATCACAAATTGGTCTGGCAAGTGAGGGAATCGTACTAAGAGTCACGCCTTATCACTTCTTGATGCCATGTTTGATAAAAACTGGTATTTCCCTCTGGAGTGTGGACGAGAGAAAAGCTTGCTATCGGAACATGCTCGTGTATATAAAAGGTGACATAATCTCGTTATATCTTAATAACTGTCCAGTTACTGGCCAGTATACAAAATTCACATAAAAGTTTTATTTGACGAGCTTCTTAGCCGGTTCGTTGATTCGACATAAACAATCAAAGTAATGATTGGTAATGTTTTACTGACCATTAATAGGCGTAACAACAGGCTAGAGGATGCTCTAGAACAACCAGGAGCGGTCAATGAGTACAAGTAAATATTCTCAAGTAGGCCGCCAATGCATTATTTGCCAAATATGTATTCAAGCAAACATTTTGTATACATTATTGTAGCGGGCGGGCGGCTGTGGTGACGATCATCCAGCAATCCACCACTTGCCAGACTCAGTTGCTGCTGGTCTAGGGCCATCGTCCTCGACCATTCAATGTTATCAATTCAGTACAACAAATCCGAAACGCCTACCAATCACATTCCGCCACACAATGCAGTAATCAAGAGCTAACTAGAATAATAACCATCCACGCCAATTCGGTGTGACTTCCTTATCCGATACCACAGCCTTGTCCGATACCACACGCGTATCCGATACCACGGCCTTATCTGATACCACAGCCTTATCTGATACCACAACATTATCTGATACCACAGCCTTATCCGATACCACAGCCTTGTCCAATACCACAACCTTGTCCGATACCACAGCCTTGTCCGATACCACAGCCCACAACATTGGACGTTATGTGAATTAAAATGTGCCACCGTATTAATCCATGCATTAAAGATACACACTATGCTCAGAGGTAGTCATTGTTGAAAGAAAGGAAAGCCAAGTACGACGTCAGAATGAAGTCTTGAGAAGTGTGCAGTACAGAGGGACTGTGGGAGAAGAAAACACAAAGGACATCATTATTAGAGTAATAAAATGCCACTATCTCGCTGATACGTAGTTAGAAGCATAAACTCATTCTGGTAATTAATTAGATAGATATTCCTTCCTGTGGTCATGAATCAAACTTAGGGCATGTTATCTCACTTCGAATCATCAGATCCGATTGACTTACATGGCTCCTATAGTGTAGTGTACTATGAGATACCTAGAAGATCTGGAAGGATGTCTTTTCACATAACTAGTATCAACTATGCCAAAAATTCTCACATTGCACGAGATTTAACGAGGGAACTATGAATATTTTCGACGAGGTTGATATTAATGATATTATGTGGGACCGAGGTTGAGATTTTATTTATCAAATAAACTGTTATTTTGACGAAATTTCTGTCTGAATGTCGATCCCTGAAATCCATTTGCGCTGTTCGTTTTCATCGCTGTGACGCATCACTTGATAAGAGTTCTGTCCAAAACATTGTTATTACGGACTTAGTTATAAACCAACTTTCTGCCTCTATTATGCAAATTTACAAACGTATTTCATAACTAGGTAATATATATAATCCGCGTAATAATTCCACGTGCACCGTGACACCGCAAATGTTTCCTAATGATCAGCACGGTGAAAATGTTCACACTACGGGATACGTTATGTTGTTGATTTAGGTTTTTAATATTACATATTTACTTAATATATATATATTGTTCGTTAAATTATTAAATATTGCACATGTATTTATATCTAGAAATAGGAAACACCCGAAATCCAAGATTATGTCAAAATTACAAATATGATTAGCTATGTTTAATCCAATAGAAAATGCATGCCTGCTTGGTCTAACATTCTGCGCAGATATAAAATAATCAGTTTGTTATAGATAGTTAGATTCTAAAGTTGGCTCAGGTCAGCCATTAATGTTTGAGTTCATTCACAGAGTTCAGCTAAAGTATTGATTATTTGGTGTCTAAGTGATGTTCGGTATGTACACGGTTTGATTTACGTCTGGTCCAAACTATATGTAGATGCAAGCGTTGATTGCTATTCGATGGGCGTGTGTCTGTATGTGTGGAGTCATTTCCTGTCCGGTCATGCTCGGTCATGCTCGTTATGGAAATTTTCCTCGGCATGGGCACGCTCCTTGTTCTGCCGCGACGTATGTGTGTTCGTCCGTCTGTGTGCTCGGCATAACCGCATTGTACCATAACTTCATAAACGGCCACATACCAACATTGTTTTAGGTCTCAAATTCTGAGATCCAAGTATGGGTGCTTCCATGTCTCAATTATTTGAGCGTATATGTGCTTAAAAAGATTAATTTGACTGCTTTCTTTCACACTGCTTTATTCATTTATGCATGTTATTACTTTCCATAACGACGTTGATCAGTTTCTAATACAATAAGATGCACAGTACTAAGATAGCCGGTGCCATGATGACCTGGTACTAAACTGGCTTCAGAATAATTCAATATGATGATTGTTCTGCTTAACCAGCTTGCTCTATTACCGTTCACACAAAGACTGTCATTATCTCCTCTGACTTTATTGTGTAGCATCGAGAGGCTTGATAAATGGCTGTTGAGAAGTTTATATAGTGCATATTGCCAGTTATTATCATTGGTTTTGACTATTATTGTACTGCTTAAACAGATATTCCTGACAAAATTTCATCTCTATATATGCGGAAATGACGTTTAGAGAATGATTGCCAATATGGTTATCGGGCGTGGTAACCATGGTAACAGATGGAAACATGTTTCCGACACACAATAAGTTATTGTTATTAGCTCAGTGCAAACAAATCCGCATCAGTTAATGCCTCAGCTGTACTAATAGCAATGTGTCGTAATGCGTAAGAATCTAAGCATCCATAACATTATATTCAGGAAAAGTTAATTGCATTGAATCATCAGTCTAGCTGCTGTCGATAATTTTGCCGTCACTGAGCTTATTATTAAAGAAAAATAAATGAGTAATTCGTTGCCAGCGCGTGATGGATGCGCGAATTAATCCGGGTCGTAGAAGCCTGGCTTAAAGTGAATGACTATCGATACAATGGAGGGATCTGATTGGTCACTCACATATCGGCCATACCTAGAAATGGATCCCGTCATTGATAAAGTGATCTTATGCAAAACATTTCTACGAATCGAGGAATCTAGTTTATCGATCAATCACATGGCATCATAATCAGAAACGCCACATTTACCCAGTTATAATCAATTACGTCATGAATGACGCGATTTAGTCCGTCATTAACGTTTAATAGTCCGTCAAGTTGTACGAATTCTATGTCTTTACTATTTAATAAATATTCTCTTGAATATTTAGGGCGTTGTCAAAACCGAGTGCAAATGCGGGAGTCAGCATCTCAATCGAGGGAATTCTAGCTATACGTGTATTCTTACCATAGTTTGAATGATCTAACTGTGACGATGGTTTAATGAGCACCCAATACACGACAAAGCTGATTATGTCTGGCCAGCTTTGCCATCTTGTTTTCTGGTTTAATTTATGTCTGTGCTACTAACATAACTCGGGCGATTTCCACGGTCACCCAAATCAGCTTAGAATAATGGATATAAATGATTTCAACCATGTCATAATTTCAGCCAAATTTACTGGATACCTGGTTTAATAGCTCTCTTCTATCGGCGAGTGCAATGGTTTAAATAAGTGCCATAATACTTGGGTGTCGGGTGCAGAACCTGCTAATACCGTATTAGACATAGTCGTCATCACCAGTGCACCGAACTCTACAACTCGTTCTGGACGCTATGAATGCATGATTCTCATCTAGCCTCTCGTGTGCCAATGCTAGGACGAAGCCAGTCAACTTGGGACAAAAACTAGCAATATGGCAGCGGATATAATCAGACCAATTTACACCTCAGCATAAACTCATATATAGCCAGATATCAGGCATATATTGAAATGGCCTGACGACATCACACTTAAATTATCACTGCAACATTAATATCACGTGAATGCTCTATTTCGATCCGCCATAATAAGACAGACCTTCTGATGTACTCATTCTCGGAGGAAGGGAAGAAACACTTTTTGTAATCCTAATTACCGTACTTTAAGTAATTAGAATGAATACTCCATCATGGGAAACAATTTCTTCATAGAACCTTTAGTTCTACTGGTTCGGATGGTTCAGGGGCCGCCTTACTTGCTACAACCCATTCCCCTGACTATATGTGCAAGGTCCCTAGTTCACACTGATTTCAGAGAAACCTCGTTGTCACAACATCTGCTGATGTCTAAAAAAATACACCGTCTCTGGGTTTATATATGACTATTAGAGTCAAAGTCCTAAAGTAATACGTAGGCATTGCCTTATTACTTGCTAAGGCATTTAGTTACGCAACGTATAAACGTTGCGTTCTATGTACATTCTCCAATGGGTAGCTATGATTACGATGTCAAACTCAGTAATAACCAATTCTATTGAACCCGTCAAAATAAGACAACAAATTAATTTTGAGCCAGCATCAGTAACTATTAGTCCTCGAAAGTGGCTCCAGAGCGTAACTTCTTCCAAAGGAACGCAGACATATGCCACTGTGGTGGAGCTAGCTGCTGAAACGATTGCCGGAAAAGGGGAATGTGTTTTGCTGGAAATGGTTAATGTGCACACTGCAGGCCCCCCCCCCCCCCCCTTCCACTCCCGCAATGGCTTTTCCACTTTTGTTATGATCGTATGTATCGCAACACCATTAGTTAGTGGCCTAGCGCCATTAGGAAAAAACAAAATTAGCCTACAGTTTAAGGGTTGTCCTGGAGTTAGCAGAAGAGACGAAATGCCTCTAACGCCTGTAGCTACATCCGTAGAATGGCCTGAATAATCTGGATAGGATGTTTCATAGCTAGTCCAGCTCTTTGAGCCAGTTGTTAATACACTAGGAATTTATCTTTCTTCTGTACTTATATTGGAAGCTCAACAAACTAGTACATGCGAGATGTCTAACTGGTTACTACGAGAAGTTAACCACCGTATTGGTGAAACTGATGTGATATATCTGGGCCAGCGTACAGGGCATACGCATCTTCTTTCATGGAGTCGGGATCAGGCATGAGTCTCACATACTGATTGGCAGTTCCTTCTTAGAATGGTTGATCCTGATACTGTCGAATCTGGTTAGCATCTGGACCGTAGGGGTTACGTTAATATTAGGTTCCTTCCAGTAGTGTTACTGGTTGACGTAAACTTCTCCTGTACTTTTCATTACTTGATATGTTGGGACCAGTATTAAGATTATTGCTGCGAGGTGGGCAGCCTGGACGGATAAACTTAACAGTTGATGCTTTATTCTACTATGTTATTTGCATAAAACTTTCACATAGTCATTCATGGAGGTGTAGTAGATAGTTTAACATCTGGTGATTGCTGAATAGAGTCATGAAATGTTATAAATGCGATGCGTATGAGACCGGCTTGCAGACATTTAAGGTGAAACTAAGTAAGGGAACCTTTGATCAATCAAAGGGCAATTGAGATTGATAAATTGACCCAGCTTCGCAGAGTCACTGAGTACACTTCAACTTTCGGTTTATCCTCTGGATATCCAGAATGGTGACCTGTACGTAAAATAAGCTATGTGTGGGCCAGGAAGCTTTTGTTACAATTTAGACTATTGGTTATTATATCCCTCTAGCCTGAAGGTTTGGCACCAGTTGGCTGGTGAGAAATAACAATTAGATGGAACATATCATGGCAATATCGTTGAGGACCCTTATATTCATTAAATATGTGTTCCAATTGAGACGTTCCTTCGCACTCGTAGGCTACAATGTTACCAAACTATCTCAAAGAAATAAATTTCTCACTTGCTTTGTGAAAGGTATATCCGTCTTAGCAGAGGTCCATTAACATAGATGCATTTGACCTTTTAAATGAGGATTTCTCAATTTCTAATAGCCAGTTGCTCAGAAGACATGTACAGAGATACTGGCTGCTTGAGTGATTATCCTAAAAGCCTTCCGATACACCTGACTATCTAACCTATGCCTTCATTATTTAACACAACTAGACAACGAACTGCTTCAGCCAACACTCATTAATCTAAGTAGTTGAAAGTTGAATTAGGCTTGCTCACAATATATTGCCGTAAGAAGGAGATTATGTTGGCCTAAGCACGACCACGTTCACCAATGTGTGCATACTATGTGGGTGGGTGACATCCATCTTTGTTGGTAGGCAACATCGTCGCTTCGTAGTGACATCATATAGGGACTTGACCCGTACCGCATTCTCGAGAAAATGTTTTACACCCCTCCCACCCCACCCACCTAGAACCTTCCCTCTCCATGGGCCCCGGCCCTTCAATACAGGAGCTTCAGACAGATTACTGGCATTACTGTTAACATTTACACGAGAACCGACTTCCATCGAAAGCGCACCATATTCCTTCAACTCTACCATAGTTGCATCTACCAGAGACATTGTCCACACCGTATCTCCAAACTCCTATGGTTAAAGCAGTAATAACAACGAGGTTTTTTATATTTTTGTTCATAGGGGCTTAAACTCAATATAGGTAGCTAAATCCTATTGGGTCACTGAAAGTGGTATAAACAATACTGCAGTGATATACGGCATTCCCACCCGATATTCACCCATTAACCCTCGAATTTGTTCAGGAACATTTAAACTTTCTCTTGGAAAATGGCCTTTTGCCGACCAGAGCAGCCTACTTTGGAAATTTACTGCGTAAATGACTGGCCCTGCTATCGAGCTTTTTGGCTTTAAAACCAGCAGTAATTAAAATAACCTAGCATATCTAATGGAGGGTCAGATCTGTCTCACGTATCTGACGCCATGACCCAATACGTCACGGGAATTCATGTTTTAAAGTTTCCAATGAATTCAAACATGCGTCCAATGTTGGCCGATCTTAGTTAGAGACGTGCAGGGCATAGCTAGAAATGGATCCCCTATTGCCTCTTACTCGAATAACCAAATGGGTACACCACTCTTTAAAGCTGCTGTGGGTTTCCTGGTCCCTGGTCACATTACCCTTGAAAGATATTGTTGCAAATCTTAACCTAAATTCGTGCTGAGCTCCGGTTGTACGGATTTAATTTAATCAAGTTGACTAAGCTTGATTGATGTCTGATCAAGCTAGTTGGCAACAGTCTAAGGGTGAACGCAAGAATGAATGATTGGTTTTGCAAACCTATGTCAACGACATCGATTAATGACAGCAGGTTAAGTTGACCTCAAGCTCATATAAGTTCAGGTGGGGTATCAGAATGTCTATTGTTGTGACATATTAAAACATTTGATTTATAACAATGTGTCTCCTACCCTAACACGAATAACTAACGTAAGACGGTACGACGTGTGGTGTATGGCAACACGACGTAAGAAGATTGTGCCACGTGTCTTGGGTGTCACCTATTGGGTGACAGGTAAAATAATGGCTAACAAGAATAATGGACACGGTGAAGTAAATATGGGACAAAAAATTAACAAGCTTTATTTACAACATTTAACGAATAGGTGTGGCACAGTGTACACAGGCGAGGCTATAAATGGTAAAGTCGGTCGTGGCTAGGTTTTGTTAAAATTAATGTCAGATAGTAATAGTGATATGCTGTCTAAATAATGTAAAGTTCTAAAAACTATGTGATTTATGAAAAACTATACTGTGAAGTTACGGCTGATGATGTGACTTCACAAACGTATTGTGACATCATGACTCTCATCTCATGGTGTGACAGTCTATAAGTATAATATGATGACACAGTTGTACCCCTATGAACAGTAAATTTGAACTTGCTAGTTCAACGGCAACACAATGGAAATTAAGGCGACTTCCAGTTGTTCAGGCAACCGTGACCTTTGACCCAACTTATGACCAGCTAGTTGCTGACGCATTGTCATCAGAATCAAACCAGTAACTCATCGCATTATGACGTAAATACTATGACACCACTGATTATGATGTAATGATCTGCGTCTCATAGACCTTATTATGCTATGACATAATGATCAGGACGTCACAAATTGTCCAAGTTATAGTAAGTGTTGGTTACTTAATTTGGATGACAGATCTCTATACTATGTATACTGTAACGTCATGGCTGTCACCTTATAGTGTGACAGTCTATAAGTATAATATGATGTTACAGTTGTACCTAAGATGATGAATGAGCTATAGACCTGATGTTTTGGTAAACGCCAATACTCAACACAAATTAACACCTAATAGCTGTCTGTCTATCCATCCATCCATCCATCCATCCATCCATCCATCCACCCATCCACCCACCCACCCACCCACCCATCCATCCATCCATCTATCTATCTATCTATCTATCTATCTATCTATCTATCTATCTATCTATCACCACCCCCAATGCATGGACTATGGCCCCATATGGAATGAATGGGGATTTTCAGGATGGGTAATTAAATTATGACTACACCCAGCACTTTGATCATATCATTACCATACCTGGTCAGTATGTTACTATTGGGGATTTCTTTTTACAAAAAGGCCAGGCTGCACATTTTGGTAGCAAAAATAGGTTTTCTTTGCAGAATGTAATCAGGATGTGAACTGGTGAAAAAACGTTTTCAAAAGGGTTGGCAAAATTTATTTTGATCCAATCGACTGGAAGGTCATATATATTCTTAATTTCATCTCAATTTTAAAGAGCCACAATCCAATAGTTTTCGATAAATCGGCTTTTCCATGCGACATATCCTCATGTTAAACCTATGGGAGCAATATTTTAACTGCGTTTTCTCCTAGAGTTGTGCTCTGATTCTGTTCTAACCTGGTCAGATTTTAGAACACTGAGAGAATTAATTAATTTTAATATCTCCCTTGGGGTCAAGGCCATTCGTGGGTAAAAATTTCCAATTTTTATGTTTGGCATACATAACCTCCCTTTCATTATACACCTTCTACATGATATAACATTGGTCTAACATTGGCAGTGTAGGTTGACCCAACATCTTCTGCTCATTGGTCTAACGTCTATACTAAGTATCCACCCAACGTTGGCCCAAAACACACAATATAACATTGGCCCAACATTGATAGCATAGGTAGGCCCAACATCATTCTGATCATTGGTCTAACATTCGGCCAACATATTCTAAAAATAATAGTGAATTATATTTAAAACATCATTTTTATATGTACCATTTAACATATTGCTTTTATTCATAGGAGATTTTCAATTTCTGAAGATTGCTTTTCATAAGACATATTGAAATTATATTACAGCATAGAAGTATTCAGAGGAAGGATACTATTTATGCAACATAGTTTTTCTAGACATAGAACTGATTGTGAAACAACAAGCCAAATCACATTATACCTAACACGAACTTAGTTAAAGAAAATGAACATTATAATATCGACTTGCCGAGTTACATCCCTTGAGAAATTATTATACATTTAAAGTAAACTCAGATTTCCCACCTAATTAGCAAACATACTGGCTTACTGATTTTAGATAAACAATAGGCAAATGTATTTCCCTAACCAATGTATATAATATTTATAATATACATTGGCTATAAGTTGGTGGACCAATGTTGGCCCAACAATCGTAACCCAAAGTAATTTTGCCACTGTTATGCCAATGTTGGCCCAACACATGTATATCACATTTATAATATACATTGGCTATAGGTTGTTGGCCCACGTTGGCACTACCACTGAAACCCAACATAATCTTGCCAATGCTATTCCAACATTGGCCCAACGCATGTATATAACATTTATAATATACATTGTCTATAAGTTGTTGGGCCAACATTCCAACATTGATAACCTAACATAATTTTGCCACTGTTATGCCTATGTTGGCCCAACACATTTATATATCATTTATAATATACATTGGCTATAAGTTATTGGCCCAACATTGGCCCAATAACTGTAACCCAAGTGTAATTTTGCCACTGTTATGCCAACATTGGCCCAAGCCTTCATCACCAATGGCGACGGTGCCAACCAATTGCCAACATTGGCCCAACGTAATAAGGTGATATGGGCAATAGATATAAATCCCAAAAAGTGGAGGAGTGAAAAACGCCTTTTCTGATTGGCTGAGAGCTTGATGCCGTCATCTCATCTGCGTATTAGTCCACGCCCACTTTATTAACCTCTGGACCAATCAAAATCGCGTATTTTCAGGTCGGAAAAAGGGGAAAGGTGGCGTGGACTAATATGCAAATGAGATGACGCCATCTAGTTATCAGCCAATCAGAACTGCCGTTTATCTCGTGTCGTCTCTACTCACGTCTACACATCCCAAACTGTTTAGAGTTGTTCCTAGTAATTGACGTGTGACGTGATCTAGGTACATCCTGACATGTTATATTACATTGTGTGTTTATTTATGTTGCCAGGTTGCTCGGATGATAATCGTGGTGGCGATATCATTCATCGTGTGCTGGTCGCCGCAATATCTGGTCAGCATCATTAGTCAGATGCAGACAGTGAGTTTCCTGAGACGCGGGAACTTCTTCTTCACCATGCTGCTCACTCATCTCATGGGATTCCTAAACAGTTGTGTCAATCCATTCATCTACACGGCAATGAGCGAGCGATTCAGGCGTCACTTCAAGATTATACTAATGTCGCCATGCCTCTTCTTCTCACCAAATCGTAAGAACCGACGGATTCAGTTCTCTGACCGGATGTCGTCAGCCTTCATGTCGACTTCAAAGCGAGGCTCTACATCCGGGTTAACTACAACGGAAGTGCCGTTAACGCACGTGACGAGCAGTCATGGACAGGAGGATGCATGCGATTAAATCCGGGTCGTAATGAGATAATAATCCTTAACCCTTTAATCCTCAAACTTGTTCAAGAAGATTTCAATTTACTCTTAGAAAATGCCCATTTACAGACCAAGAGCTGACCATTTTTGAAAATTTATCACTGGAATGACTCGCTCAGTATTTCTGTCATATTCATCCACGAACTACAGTTTTGTTTGATCAATTATGGAGAACACGCGTCCTTCAGAAAGCGAAACGGGAGATCACTGTTTCAAACAACAGTCTCGGCATTTTGTCGCCACAGAGTTATCTTTCCTATTATATATAAGGTATATAATATGCGCAAGTATGAGCGTAGAAACAGAGCGGTAAGGGTACGAGATACACACAATCCTTTTATTAGCTCTATAGTTAACTGTGAAATTAGTGACTTAACTGTTTGTGCACGGATGTTAAATTGTGGAATGAAATCAGTGGACACAAAATCATATTAGGCAACACGGACACAAGCAAGAAAGGGGCCCCACCAATTTAAAAATGAAAAAAAAATATGCACTTTTTTGGAAGTTATAGGACATTTAAAGCAAACTTTATTAGTTTAGAACTCTTAATCATGCATTAAAATTCTATTCTAATATTTGTGGGGGCCCCAATTCTTGTTTGGTGTTCGGCAACAATGTTAATTACGAAAACTTGCAAAATTAAATAATTCTACAACGAAAGAAAGCGCCATAATTCACCCTAAAAGTAGACTCTCTGGTCGTCTCAGAGCACATAGATGTAAAAAAAATTTCTGGGTGAGGACATTCGGACCCCCACCCCGCTCATTCTTTGCCCCAGGGCACCCACATATCTAAGTACGACCCTGGCACGTACGACTTCACATTGATACTGATTAGCCATTCAAGCGTGGCGATGTAATTAATGCTGACAAGGCCCACACCCGAACCCCCGCACGCACGCACACACGCACGCAACCACACACGCACGTTATTAATTATGTATTGTGAAAGCATCTGATGCTGAACTTGCGGTGTGTTAAAATTGGCTCAAGCGACTACTACCGTAATACGCACCGATAGGCAGCACTAAACGTATATCTCTAAACAAGTCACGTGTCATAGGCTATGTCAATTGCGGGCTAGAAGATGGACGTTATGTTGAGGTATTTACAGTCTTAATGTACGAAAAGGCAGATGGTCTCACAAAGCAGACGTGACAACACTTATACATTCACTACATTATTTAGTGATGGCGTAACAAGATTTTCATTTGGTTTGAGTCCTGGGGCCTACTCTTGTTCATCAGCCCACGCCACGTCTACTTTGTCTAACGTGTATGTACACATCCGTATCAGCAGAGACATTGAATAAGATAATTCACCTTTCATATGACGTCATAATGACCTGCGCGATGTGTACAATGACATCATAATGAATGACGTCGATAAGTACGTCACGGACGCATATTTGAAGATAGTCTATGCGTTGTAGTACACATTGTTTGCTTTTACTATTTAATAAATATTACGTCGAATATTTTGAAACTAATTTGACTGGGCGCTGTTGATGCCATAGGCAGCAACAGCACCCAGTCAAATTAGTTAGAACATATTCTACAGCTTCCCTGTATAATTTTCAGGAAATTGATAGCTAGGGCATTTGAGGATCGATCACTCCCAACACGGCGAGGTGTGGGTGGAGCTTAGCTAGTGATGGGCGGGGCATAGCTAAACATGGAAAGGTCTATAGGCTTTAACCTCTCTTGTGTCGACGTAACCGTTTAATGGTCAAGCCGGCATAGAAACGGCATCTGTGGTGGTCGTGAGCAATGCTCATCTGCAGGCCGAGAGAAGAGTATTTTTGACACTGGAATGGCTGCCACCATAACAGAGTCAGTCACTCCAGTGTGAAACTGTTAAAAAATAGTCAGTCATCTCATGGGCTGCAAATGGACACTGGCTGAGCAAAACGCCCTTTTCTTGACCATTACACCTTTAATAATGAAGCGGGCCAAAAGTGGCGTCTTCAATGGTCTTGAGCGAATAAGCACTGGCTAAACAAAAAGCTCTTTAAATCTGTAATAGTCAAACGGGCTAAAACGGGCTAAAACCGTATCTGTAGTGATCTTGACCAATGGCCATTTAAATGATGCAGGCAAAGAGAAGACTATTTTTGAAAATTTACCAATTATATTTTTTGGGAAAGATCTTGACCATTAAAGGAATAATTTGCCTGAGTATCGTGTTGAGTGAAATGAGGGGATATTGACATAAGCGAAGTTAAAGCGTATATACAGTTTTGTCCAAGTCAGTCAGACTCAGTCAAATGCGGGCTGACACACATAATGCATCCACAATCCAATGTTAAACCTTTGTACCCTGATTTCACAGAAATCCAATTTTAATGTCGCTATACGGCAAGCAGTTGACTATTTTGAATCTAATTTGAGAGGAACCTGTTGCTGCCATAGGCAGCAACAGCTTCCATTCAAATTAGTTTCAAAATATTCAACATAATATTTATTAAATCTTGAAGGATATTGGTATTATGGCCTTCCGGGTTCAGAGGGTTAAAGTGAACCGTCCTCAATATAATAACGGATAAAGTTACTAAATATAATAACAGATTTTCCAAACTGCACGTTCGATACGTGTTCACATTTCCGTGTAACCCTTTCATGGCGAAGCAGATACCTACAGTCGTCTTTAGGAATGTATATTTGCAGGTCAAGAGAAGACTATTTTTGGAAATTTATCACTAGTATGACTGGGTCGATAAGCGAGCCATTCACTCCAATGGTAATTTGTCTAAAATAACCCTCTCTTGATCTACAAATGGGCATTCAATAAGCAAATATCTTAATTTGCTTGACCAAATTGAGCTATTAAAGGGTTAAGTAAGTTATATTGGCCGTCAATTAATACATGACACCCGTTCTCTTTGCCTCATTTGCTTGCAGCTGTTGTTGTGGTTATCAGCAATTAACGACGAATTGTACATCAGTTTCTGTGCATGTTTCACTAATTTTATTTCTATGTTTCTGAGATCAGATCGATACAATTACAGCACAGTAACACGAGCCATCATTTAACACTCAATTTTGTTTAAGATAATTTCAATTTTCTCATATAAAATGCCCATTTGCAGACCAAGAGGGATTGCTTTTTTATGGTTTACCACTGAAATAACTGGCTAGGCTATCGAGCCAGTCATTTCAGCGGTTGATTTCCATGGATAGCATTCTCTTGGTTTGCGGATGGACGTTTCTCAAGACCACCGCAGAAGCCTTTTTGACTGGCTTGAGCGTTCAAGATTTACGTGGGCTCCGAGATCTATCGCGGTTTTAATAAGATGTAAATTATATCACGACATGTATAAATGACATATTAATACAACATTTCATATCGACTCTAGATCTCATATTGAGATAACAACTTCGGTATATGCTTAGTGACCTGCCCTTTCCCTACAATAGGCCTACTATCTTGCAATATTATAAAATTGTATATTAAAGAAAATTAATGCAAATGAAATCTGGTTATTGATATTTTGCAATTATTGTCTTAAATTCTGTTTCAGAATTTGTTGCATGTATTTACAGTGTTGCGTTGACTATGATTCATGTGTATACATGGCGTGTTATTTGTTAATATTTGTTCTTTATAATGTTACAGATAGTAATTACCATATTTGACGCGTATAATGGAATCTTGTGCAGATTAGGTGTGGTGCCATTACAAGGAAAGTTTACGTGCATAGATAGCAAAGAGAAGAATATTTAAAAAATTTACCACTGGTATTATTGGCTCGATAACCGAGCCCGTCATTCCAGTGATAAACTTTTAAAAAATAGTCTTCTCATGGTCTGCAACTGGACACTGGCTAAGCAAAATACCGTTTTGCTATTAACCGTTTAAAGCCCAAGCGGGTCGTGATGAGGGAATTCATTAGCAGGACAACAGAAATCTATTGTTTAATTTCTTCTTTTGGGCTGAAGAAATTATAATTTTTCTGAAAGATCTTAACTATTAAAGGGTCAGTAGTTATGGGTGGGGCTGGCTGCTATTGTTCTCCACAGCAGGGGGTCTTCGAGAACAATGGGTTTTTCAGGAGAACAAAAGAAAATTTGAGGAATGGAATGTTGAGAACAATGGCGGCCGTATGCACACGCATTCTAGAGAACAATGGCGTCTAGCGGCACACGTTTTTCTCGATAACAATGACGCACATCCGCACACGTATTTGAGAATCCTCAACACTGGAATGTTCTATTATTTTGAATGAGTTAACCCTTAAAGGTATAAAAATTGTGTATTTTACGTTTGAACGTAGTGGCGGCGCTCCCCCCTCCGCGGTTATCTACCGTTGTAAAAATAATAGAGTTTGATGAGTGATAATAGTAAAAGAATAGAGTTTAAGAGGTGGTCCGATAATGGAGGTCGTATGAGGAGGAGGATGTAAGAGGAATTACGGTATTGATGTTTGAAAATAATTGCTGTTACTGTCTTAGTAAGCAACAGCTACCAGATAGATTAGCAACAAAATATTTAAAATAATCTCGTATTAATGGTATGTTCGGTTGGAATGGTAACCAAGACTTGGTGGTGGTGGATTGTATCATCGGTTAAAAAGAAGTTACCCCTTTCACCGATGAATATATAGTTCATTTTCTACCGATACCATACAGGTAAACTGTTGAATATTTTGAAAATAATTTGACTGCCTTTGTCAGTTGAGGCTGAATGCTATAGTATTCATCCTCAGTTGATATTGCTGGATGATTATGAGGGTGATGCTAGCATACGTGTTTACAAGGTATGCATGATGTACGAATATTTTGATAATTTGAGTGCTGAATATTTTGAAAACGATTTGACTGTGTAAATTTTAATTTCTTATTAGGCGATGTTAGGTAAGAGAGAGGTGGTCTTATAACGGAGGTCGAAGGAGGAGGGAGGAATGCTATCTAGGCCAGCAAAATGTGTTCCCCAGGTATTTAATTTTCAAAAATCAGACACGTACACAGTAATTTTTCCTATGCTATTATATTGATAGTGTTATCTATCGTATTTATGTCTCTAAAATGGCAGTCATTTAATAATTAAATTTTCAAAAATATGGACAAAATGCATTCCTTGTCAATGGCAATGCATTAATCGACCGCAAACAATAGCGTACAGATGCCCATTTAGAACAGTATCGTTGGTATTGATAATAGTAAAATAATAGAGTTTAAGAGGTGGTATGATAATGGAGGTCGTATGAGGAGGAGGATGTAAGAGGAATTATGGTATTGATGTTTGAAAATAATTTGACTGTTTCGTCGCTAACGTTATTAGTATACTGTAGAATATTTAGTGACTGTCCGTAAGCTGTTAGTAAGCATCAGCTACCAGACAGATTAGTAACAAAATATTAAAAATAATGTATTAATGGTATGTACGGTTGGAATGGTAACCAAGACTTGGTGGTGATGGATTCATTGGATTCTATCATGGGTTAAAAAAGTTAACCCTTTCACCGATGAATATATATCTCATTTTCATCGATACCATACAGGAAAACTGTTGAATATTTTGAAATTAATTTGACGTTGCTAACGTTATTAGAAAAACTATTTTTTGTCGAATGTTTTTATTGACTTTTAACCGTCATTACGCACAAATTGTATTTTAAATACTTTGCAATAACGTCAGACGTTTTAGATACAATGGTTAAAATGTGGTCATTATGTCACTGAGGGTACCGTTTATAGAATTGTATGTCAAGCGTACTTATGCTAAAAAGATTATTTGGTGCGTATGATTTATCCATATGTCTTGAATAGCCGTGGGATCGGTCCTTAATCGAGTTACAAACACGGCACATGTTAATAACGAAAGAATGTTAAAGCACCAAGATCAATCTTGAATCGAGATACAAACATGTCATGTGTTAAGGCATACTATAAGAATATACCACCCGTCTCGTTCTAAGCACGGGATATTACAATGTCCTCGCCGAGAGTTTCTGAAAATCGATAATAACGCCCGCTCACCGGCTATTGCTGTTTACCAACGCTTAAAGATACGACAATTAAGAGCAACATTTTGAGCGTAGTAGCATAATCATAGATGACCGTTTACTTCAAATATAAATATATCCTTTTGGCTACAGAGCAGTGATACGTTATAACCATGTTTTTTACTATATAATTCAGTCCTGCCCTAAGCGACCACCTCGTGTTGCGCCATTACGTGGACGCTAGAGACTTTCTTAACCCTTTTAACCCTCGACTTTCTTCAAGAAAATGTCCATTTTCTTCATCATAGTACAAGAGAAGACTAGTTTTGAAAATTTATTATCGGAATGACTGGCACTGTAGGCTATCCATTTGTCTAGTCATTGCGCCGGCAAACACCCTCCACCAACCACCATCATCACCACCAACACCCACCACCACCAACTCTACGACCTACACCCAACACCATGCGTTAACCCAACCACCACCACCACCCACGCACCCGCCAACCCATAGCGAATTTCTTCATATTCATACTTGCATCCTTAGAGAAGACTATTTTTGAAAATTTATCATTGGAATGACTGGCACTGCAGGCTATCCATTTGTCTAGTCATTGCGCCAGCAAACACCCCCCCCCCCACCAACTACCATCACCATCACCAACACCCACCACCACCACCACTACGACCTACACCCAACACCATGCATTAACCCCACCATCACCAACACCCACGCACCCGCCAACACATAGCGAATTTCTTCATATTCATACTTGCATCCTTAAAGAAGACCATCTTTGAAAATTTATCATCGGAATGACTGACTCTGACAGCTATCCATTTGTCTAGACATTGTGGTCATAATGTGTGAGAGCGCGGTGTCTGAAAAATGGTATGTAGGTTGGAGAGGGTATGTCATGAGGGTTTAATATAGGTCACGCTCGTATGAACATGTGCTAATACATGATACTGCTAGTTATACGTTGTACCCTTGTGCATGCGTGCGTGCCGCGGTGTGCGCCCTTGTGCGCATGTGCGCCAGAAGACTTTTTGAAATTTTTTCATCGGAATGACTGGCTCTGCTGGCTAAAATGTATACGTACATGTGCGAACGCGGGCGTATATTGCGGATTGCGGGTGCATGATGCGGATTTGCGGGCGTATGTTGCGGATGGCACCAAGTGTATGTACATGCCTGAACACGCATACACGCAAAAATGCATGCATACATGTGCGGCTGCATTTGCGGATTTGCAGGCGTATGTTGCGGATTGCGGGCGCATGATGCGGATTGCGGGCGTGTGTTGCGGATTGCGGGCATATGATGCGGATTTGCGGGCGTATGTTGCGGATTTGCGGGTGCATGATGCGGATTTGCGGGTGTGTGTTGCGGATGGCACCAAGTGTATGTACATGCCTGAACATGCATACACGCCAAAATGCATGCATACATGTGCGGCCGCATGCGGGCATGTGTTGCGGATTTGTGAGCATATGTTGCGGATGGCGGGTGCATGATGCGGATTGCGGGCATATGTTGCGGATTGCGGGCATATGATGCGGATTTGCGGTCGTATGTTGCAGATTTGCGGGCACATGATGCGGATTTGTGGGCGTGTATGCGTGTTCAGGCATGTGCATATAGTTATTGCCATCCACAACACACGCCCACAAATCCACATCATGCGCCCACAAATCCGCAACATACGACCGCAAATCCGCATCATACGCCCGCAATCCGCAACCTACGCCCACAATCCGCATCATGCGCCCGCAATCCACAACATACGCCCGCAAATCCGCAACACGCACCCGCATGCGGCCGCACATGTATGCATGCATTTTGGCATGTATGCGTGTTCAGGCATGTACATACACTTGGTGCCATCCGCAACACCCCCCCCGCAAATCCGCATCATGCACCCACAAATCTGCAACATACGCCCGCAAATCCGCATCATACGCCCGCAATCCGCAACACACGCCCGCAATCCGCATCATGTGCCCGCAATCAGCAACATACGCCCACAAATCCGCAAATGCGGCCCGCATGCGGCCGCACATGTATGCATGCATTTTGGCATGTATGCATGTTCAGGCATGTACATACACTTGGTGCCATCCACTACACACACCCACAAATCTGCATCATGCGCCCGCAAATCCGCAACATACGCCCGCAAATCCGCATCATACGCCCACAATCTGCAACACACACCCGCAATCCGCATCATGCGCCCGCAATCCGCAACATACGCCTGCAAATCTGCAAATGTGGCCCGCATGCGGCCGCACATGTATGCATGCATTTTTGCATGTATTAGTGTTCAGGCATGTACATACACTTGGTGCCATCCGCAACATACGCCCGCAAATCCGCATAATGCGCCCGCAATCCGCAATATATGCCTACAAATTCACAACATGCTGACCGCATGCGTTCGCACATGTACGTATACATTTTAGCCAGCAGAGCCAGTCATTCCGATGAAAAAATTTCAAAAAGTCTTCTGGCGCACATGCGCACAAGGGCGCACACCGCGGCACGCACACACGCACATGGGTACAATGTATAACTAGCAGTATCGCGTATTAGCATGTGTTCATATGAGCGTGACCTATATTAAACCCTCATGACATACCCTCTCCAACCTACATACCATTTTTCAGACACCGCGCTCTCACACATTACGACCACAATGTCTAGACAAATGGATAGCTGTCAGAGTCAGTCATTCCGATGATAAATTTTCAAAGATGGTCTTCTTTAAGGATGCAAGTATGAATATGAAGAAATTCGCTATGGGTTGGCGGGTGCGTGGGTGGTGGTGGTGGTGGGGTTAATGCATGGTGTTGGGTGTAGGTCGTAGTGGTGGTGGTGGTGGGTGTTGGTGATGGTGATGGTAGTTGGTGGGGGGTGTTTGCCGGCGCAATGACTAGACAAATGGATAGCCTGCAGTGCCAGTCATTCCGATGATAAATTTTCAAAAATAGTCTTCTTTAAGGATCCAAGTATGAATATGAAGAAATTCGCTATGGGTTGGCGGGTGCATGGGTGGTGGTGGTGGTGGTGGTGTTAACGCATGGTGTTGGGTGTAGGTCGTAGCATTGGTGGTGGTGGGTGTTGGTGGTGATGATGGTGGTTGGTGGAGGGTGTTTGCCGGCGCAATGACTAGACAAATGGATAGCCTGCAGTGCCAGTCATTCCGATAATAAATTTTCAAAACTAGTCTTCTCTTGTACTATGATGAAGAAAATGGACATTTTCTTGAAGAAATTCGAGGGTTAAAAGGGTTAAGAAAGTCTCTAGCGTCCATGTAATGGCGCAACACGAGGTGGTCGCTTAGGGCAGGACTGAATTATATAGTAAAAAACATGGTTATAACGTATCACTGCTCTGTAGCCAAAAGGATATATTTATATTTGAAGTAAACGGTCATCTATGATTATGCTACTACGCTCAAAATGTTGCTCTTAATTGTTGTATCTTTAAGCGTTGGTAAACAGCAATAGCCAGTGAGCGGGCGTTATTATCGATTTTCACAAACTCTCGGCGAGGACATTGTAATATCCCGTGCTTAGAACGAGACGGGTGGTATATTCTTATAGTATTCCTTAACACATGACATGTTTGTATCTCGATTCAAGATTGATCTTGGTGCTTTAACATTCTTTCATTATTAACACATGCCGTGTTTGTAACTCGATTAAGGACCGATCCCACGGCTATTCAAGACATATGGATAAATCATACGCACCAAATAATCTTTTTAGCATAAGTATGCTCGACATACAATTCTATAAACGGTACCCTCAGAGACATAATGACCACATTTTAACCATTTTATCTAAAACGTCTGACGTTATTGCAAAGTATTTAAAATACAATTTGTGCGTAATGACGTTAAAAGTCAATAAAAATATTCGACAAAAAATAGTTTTTCTAATAACGTTAGCAACGTCAAATTAATTTCAAAATATTCAACAGTTTTCCTGTATGGTATCGATGAAAATGAGATATATATTCATCGGTGAAAGGGTTAACTTTTTTAACCCATGATAGAATCCAATGAATCCACCACCACCAAGTCTTGATTACCATTCCAACCGAACATACCATTAATACATTATTTTTAATATTTTGTTACTAATCTGTCTGGTAGCTGATGCTTACTAACAGCTTACGGACAGTCACTAAATATTCTACAGTATACTAATAACGTTAGCGACGAAACAGTCAAATTATTTTCAAACATCAATACCGTAATTCCTCTTACATCCTCCTCCTCATACGACCTCCATTATCATACCACCTCTTAAACTCTATTATTTTACTATTATCAATACCAACGATACTGTTCTAAATGGGCATCTGTACGCTATTGTTCGCGGTCGATTAATGCATTGCCATTGACAAGGAATGCATTTTGTCCATATTTTTGAAAATTTAATTATTAAATGACTGCCATTTTAGAGCCCTAAATACAATAGATAACACTATCAATATAATAGCATAGGAAAAATTACTGTGTACGTGTCTGATTTTTGAAAATTTAATGACTGGGGAACACATTTTGATGGCCTAGATAGCATTCCTCCCTCCTCCTTCGACCTCCGTTATAAGACCACCTCTCTCTTACCTAACATCGCCTAATAAGAAATTAAAATTTACACAGTCAAATCGTTTTCAAAATATTCAGCAACCAATCAATTTATTCAGCAACCAATCAAAATATTCAGCAACCAATTATCAAAATATTCAGCTACCACTCAAATTATCAAAATATTCAGCAACAAATTATCAAAATATTCGTACATCATGCATACCTTGTAAACAAGTATGCTAGCATCACCCTCATAATCACCCAGCAATATCAACTGAGGATGAATACTATAGCATTCCGCCTCAACTGACAAAGGCAGTCAAATTATTTTCAAAATATTCAACAGTTTACCTGTATGGTATCGATAGAAAATGAACTATATATTCATCGGTGAAAGGGTTAACTTCTTTTTAACCCATGATACAATCCACCACCACCAAGTCTTGGTTACCATTCCAACCGAACATACCATTAATACGAGATTATTTTTAATATTTTGTTGCTAATCTATCTGGTAGCTGTTGCTTACTAAGACAGTAACAGCAATTATTTTCAAACATCAATACCGTAATTCCTCTTACATCCTCCTCCTTATACGACCTCCATTATCGGACCACCTCTTAAACTCTATTCTTTTACTATTATCACTCATCAAACTCTATTATTTTTACAACGGTAGATAACCGCGGAGGGGGGCACGCCGCCACTGCGTTCAAACGTAAAATACACAACTTTTATACTTTTAAGGGTTAACTCATTCAAAATAATAGAACATTCGAGTGTTGCAGATTCTCAAATACGTGTGCGGATGTGCGTCATTGTTATCGAGAAAAACGTGTGCCGCTGGACGCCATTGTTCTCTAGAATGCGTGTGCATACGGCCGCCATTGTTCTCAACATTCCATTCCTCAAGCTTTTCTTTTGTTCTCCTGAAAAACCCATTGTTCTCGAAGACCCCCTGCTGTGGAGAACAATAGCAGCCAGCCCCACCCATAACTACTAGGGTGAATTAGCATGAGTATCGTGGTGAGTGAATTAAGGCGCTGTTGACATATGATGAAGACCTTCGAAATTGACCAATCCAACATTTTTATAGCATTAATTGGGTGGGTGATTTTTGCCACATTTTGTTGAATCTGCCTAAATGGTTCTCGTGATAACGTTGCACATGCGCAAGTACCTGGACCATGTCAGAATGTCTCAACTAAAACATTTTCTACGAATCTTTACCTTATTAGTTAAAAAAAATCTGCCAATCAAATTAGCCAATGAGAGACAGAGCTCGGAAGACCAAAGTACGAAAAATCATTTAAAATTAGGGCCTACTAATTATTGTTGTGAATATTCTGAACCTAGTCTGCACATACATATGCGCCTAGTAGTTGTTGAATAGCGCAGCACCATATCTCCTGTAAAGGTACTTTCTAAATATTCAACAACTTACCCTTATGCATGGCTTCCGTGATGCTATGATTGAACGGCATACAAGAATGCTTATTTATCAGATATTAAAATGTTCTATTTCATGACATACTTAGAAAGGCAGAATCACTCACATACGTTATGATTATAAAATAAATGAGTTCCTGCCTGCCTTCCTGGCTGCCAGCCTGCTAGTCTGCATGCCCGCCTTCCTGCCCGCCTGCCTGCCTGTCTGCCTGCCTGCCTGCCCGCCCGCCCGCCCGCCCGCCCGCCTGTCTGTCTGCCATACATAAGATTTTATTGTGTTTCACATGCATACCCATGGCATTACGTACGGTCTGTGTCAGTTATCAATCTACAATTTAATTATAGTCAAATACATAATTTTTAATAATAATAATGTTTCACAGGATGCTAAATATGGACAGTAGGCCTATATTCATATGTTTGGATAATAACTTACCAGAATTCATTGGTATGGGCAGATCATTATTTATTGTTTGTCCGGAAATAAACACTATACAATAATAGCTTCCTACACTTATTTGTGTTATCGTTTCAGATACATGGACACGCGCTACGATGCATAACACACGCACGCATTCGCGCACGCACGCATGGGCGCGCACACATGTACGCGCGCACTCACATATGCACGTATGCACTCACCTACGTACACATCGCCCCCCATCCCCACCAAACACAAACACGCACGCACGCGCGCACGCACCGCACCGCACCGCACGCACGTACGCGCGCGCACGCACACCGGCACGAAAACACGCACGCAGGTACGCACGTAGACAGGCAGGCACGCACACATACAGCATAAACGTAATAACACTATTTGTCGGAAAACACTGCCCCAAAATCATCTATTGCCTCCATACCGTAGCCACCTCTTAATCAAGCCATCCCTGCTACCAGCTACTCCTGATTGTTAACTCGTCATGTGTCAACAGCGCCTCAAAACGCTCAAAATTATATCCATATTAATTAACTATTTAATGGTCAAGATCGTTTCCAAGAAAATTATAATTTTCGCGCTTAAATTTTCTACAAACGGACATTCCTCATGGCCACTAAAGGTGCCGTTTTTGCGGGCCAGACGATTCATGGATTAACAGTTAAAAATTCGAAAGTTCAGCCTAACCAGTGTCTATATGTAGGCAAAGTCTCCTATTTTTGGAAATTCACCACTGGAATGACTGGCTCGGTAAATGTAAATGGACATTTCTCAACACACATAATAGGCATTTTGGCCAAGTTGACAATTAAAAGGTGAACTTGGCACAAGATTGGTTAACACAGTCCCGCTATACACCCACTATCTTTTATCATCAGAACAATCCCTAGTCACGATGCGGCTGATCATCATCACAATCCCTATGTGATGTCGCGAAACTGTACAATTGACTGTTAAATCTTCTCGGCATCATACTTTCGAAAAGAGAAATGAATCGAAAGCCTAAATAAATTTGTAAAGGCCAATTTAAAATGATTCCAAGAAGATTTAACAGTTAATTGTACCGAAATATGAACATTTCTTTAGCATCGTTTATTGACGATACCCCCCTCTCCGCAACACCCCCCCCCCCCCCTCCCAATGCTCAATAGCTATCAACCAATAATAGCTGAATTTTAATAATCCAATTTATCACCAAACCAATTACAAATGGCATGGCATTTACCATCGTCAACCACCCCAAAAGTCAAAATCTAAGAAAAAACCCAATAGGCGTACAAATTAATTTTTTTTATTAACTGATTCATTTTACCCAAGACCACACAGAGCTTGTAAAAATTACTTAATGATACCGTGCTTCAACTCATACAAAATAAAGTTACCCAGCAACAATTCACATCACCATTACACAGTATAAAACACTGTATAAAATACAATTTAAAACAGAATAGTGACATGAGAAATGAACACATGGGTTATATGCCAACTGTTCCTAATGCACACCACACCATGGATACCCAAGTCTTCTGATTATCTGTGCAGCCATCTATACATATGCTGTCCGACATGTCGCTAATACGATTTCTGCTGTGTTCCTGTTATCTACGATCACCAACACAGTCATCACGCCCGCTGCCCTTGGTTATCATAGCGGACCAAATAGAGGGATCAATGTCCAGCTTAGCCCCTCCCGTTTATGGCTAAGATCCGCCCACGCTTTGCCCGTGTTGAGATCGATCAAACACTGAATTCCCAGAATCCTAATATCAAGGTAAGCTGTTAAATATTTTGAAACTAGTTTAACTGGGTGCTGTTGCTGTTTATGGCAGCAACAGCACCCAGTAAAATTCGTTTCAAAATGTTAAATTGACTGTTTATTAAATGTGCATATTCACATCAAAACGCCTGAAAATAAAATTGTTTAGATTGTTTACTTTTAGAGGCTTAAATTGTGGGCCTAGTTGTATTGAAACGAAATAAATCGTAATATATGATGATTTCACTAGGTATAAATTAATTTAATTTAACGTAAAAAACCTATTTTAATTGATACGAAATGAAATCATCATATCTTATAGTCCAGGAGCTAAAGCTAGGTCAGAATCGTGACGTAGCACACCCAGTATTCGGAAGGTCTGACACTTGCTGTGGCTTGGGGGACATGTCCCACACATTTTAAGCCCTGTTGTACAAACAAATTGTGGTAGCACTAATTAGTTATCATGATTTCTTTGCATAGGGGGTCTAGGCTTTGGCTATATCCACAGTGCACAACGATATAAGCATGATCGTGTCATAACTCAAAGTAATATCGTATTAGATTCACCATATATGATATTTAGACGGATATCGACCTAACATCGGTCATTACATTCGACTTGGCCATATATGTCAAGGCAAAGGAGATACAGTGGCGATATAAAGAAGAGTTTAGTGACACTGTGATCAGACTGGGGGGATTCCACATTGCGCTAAACTACTTAGCTGTTATTGGAAAGATGTTTGCTGACTCTGGCTTAGAAGATCTCCTAACAGAGGCCAACACATATGGTAGCAGCACGGCTGCTGCTCTACTTAAAGGGAAGTCATATAATCGAGGAGTGAGGGCTCACAAATTGGTTCTGGAAGCGCTGCTGCGATTACAATGGCAGTCTTTTTCCAAATGGGTTCAACAAAATGGACAACATGAAGATCACATTACTCCAACAGATTTGGAGAGTCTGGATGAGAAAATTAAGATGTGCCGAAGCAGCATTGACGACTTAGACGCACTGCAAGAAAATTTCAAAGAGGTGTGTATGTACGTGAATAAATTGCAACAGCTGTTCAAATCCTTTAAAGTTGAGTCAAGCTCGAAATCACACCTGTTCGCATTTTGGAACTCATATATTCATATGGTAGAGTTGCCGCTTGGATTCATAAGAGCTGAGAGAACTGGAGATTGGCAGGCACACCTATCTGCTACTGCTGCTATGGCGCCATATTTCTACAGCATGGACAGAACCAATTATGCAAGATGGCTGCCAATATATCTTGCGGACATGAAGATGCTTCCAAGTACACATCCCCATGTACATGAACAATTCTTGAATGGAAATCATTCCGTAAGTCGCTCACACCATCCATTCAATCAAGTGTGGACAGATATGGCCTTAGAGCAATCGATTAATTTGGAGGTGGTATTATTGAAATAACACAAAAGGCAGGAGCTCTGGAGAGGTGGTTTTTAACTAGCCACGAGAGGGCAGCCATAACAACGGTCACAAAGCAAATGTGTGGGTTACAAGATAGTCACATGTTTCGAGTACATAAGGAAATGGGGACTAATCGAATGAACAGGGATGAAACCGATGTGCAGAAGATACTTTCGATGTTCTCATCAGATATAATGACCAATCCCTTTAATATTGCGGAAAACGACGACAGCGAGTGTCTTCCGCTTGTAAACATTGCAACTGGCGTGGTATTGCCTAGTGAAATCGCCAAGAGACTTGTTTCCGCCTGTGACATTGGTAAGGAGATTATGGACAATTTTGTTCAGGAGCGGCTGGACACTAACACGAGAAGCTTTTGGGACACGTTGCCACACTTAAAACTTAAAACATTTGCCAGCCTAGCACAGAAGAAAAAACTCAAAAACAAATGATGAAAAAATTCACAATGTGAGATCTGACCGCGAACTATTTGGTCGATTAATTATTGCCGCAAGGTCCAGAGATGTTGATTTAAAACTAGTGATGACGTATGAACTGTCTGCTGTTCCACTATCATTGTCACATACGGATGGGACTCTAAGAAAGAATATGAAAAGTGTTTTGTTAAGTGAACTAGAGAAGGAAGTAAATGTTGATGGACGGCTTCCACTTCCACCTGTTGACAAGACAGGCGCAACAGCTTATGTAGTAGATGGCATGGCAATTGTGCAAATGGTTAAAACTGGAGGTACGTCTACATTTGGAGAATTGGCTGATAAATACTGGCACATCTTTACAGTTCCACTGAATCAAGAAGACTGCAACAGAGTAGATATAGTTTTTGACAGATATGGTAGACTGGAATCTCTCAAAGCGGAAGAGCGGCTAAAACGTGGGTCATCAACGGCATTGGAAGTAAAGATTGCTGGAGAAAATACTCCCGTTCCAAAGCAATGGGCCAAGTACATCAGCAATCCAAGCAACAAAACTAACCTGGTTGCATTTCTCAGCAAGCGGTGGCGTGATACTGGTCCAAATATGCTATCTGCCGACAATTGCGTCATTCTTGCTGGTGGCTTTAACGATGGAATGGATGTTGTTGTTATTTCAGCGAACAATTCGTCGTATTTGGAAGAACTTCGATCAGATCACGAGGAAGCAGATACGTGTATGATGTTGCACGCGCTACACGCTTCAAAAGACCACATGCGTGTTGTTATACAGTCTCCTGATACAGACGTGGCAGTACTTAGTATATATACGTATCGTTCGCTTCACTGTTCTGAACTATGGTTCCGTACGGGCACAAAGGACAAATTGCGATACATACCAATACATACAGTTGCTCAAGTACTGGGCCCAGCTATCTGTCTGTCTTTGCCTGGGTTTCATTCTCTTAAAGGTTGTGATAGCACTAGTGCATTATTTGGAGTCGCTAAGAGAAAATCATTCAATCTCTTAAAGTCATCTGAATGTCATCAGCTTAGCTTAGCCCAACTCGGCGAACATGTTGACTTATCACCGAATACTGCAATTCTATGTGAGAAATTTGTCTGTGAGTTGTATACCACCAGGGATGTGGGAAAGACAGCTGATGAAACCCGTTATTGGCTCTTTTGTCAAAAGAGACAAAGAAATGAAAATCTTCCACCTACATCGAATAGTCTAAAGCATCACACCGAAAGGGCCAATTTTCAAGGTCTTATTTGGAGACGTTCATTGCAAGCTGTTCAGAATCTTCCATCTCCAAATGGACATGGCTGGAGTATAGTGGATGGTCTACTCAAGCCTGTTCTAATGTCAAAGGATCCTGCTCCATTTGGATTAATTGAACTCACATCATGTAGATGTCAAAAGTCTGCCTGCAAAAGAACAGATCTCTGTCAATGCAAGGCTAACAATCTACTCTGCACTGAAGCATGCCTTTGTATGGGAGGTGAAATGTGTGACAATGTTCAGCATACAATTGTCGAAGATGACTCTGACACGGATGAGTAACATTCTCTCATTTGCTCACGTGATAAATATGTCCTGCCAGCTTGTGTAGACATGCACTGCATGTCAGTTAAAAGTTTAATTATGAAAAATGTAGAAAACATGGGCATTGTTGTAGCTAAGGTATTGCTAGTCACAAGAAGACCTAAGTGCCCCAATATGTACAAAGCAACATACGGCTGTCTTAAACGAGATTGATTATGTATAAATCTGCGATATACGATCACTCCTTTCCATTTTGGTTAAGATTGTATTGATGTAACATACGCTTAAGTTTGTGAAAAATTTACCATTGTGAAAATTGTCTGAAAACTACATTCAACACCTATTGTAAATGGGCTTCTCACGGGTTAGTGATACCACAATTTTCTTGTACAACACGGCTCAGAATATACCCAAGACATCGGTCTAGCATAATATAGAGACAAACCTTCTGAATACTGGGTGTGCTACGAAACCATTCTTCTAGACCCCTTTTGAAAATTGGCTCCCGGACTACCTAGCATATTTCACGTTATGTGTGAGTCAAGTCTAACTAACTATTGTATATTGTACGATATCTTATTAAATAATAATATCACTTATAATAAATTTTATGTACTCTTACCCGTAAAATACAATTTCAGAAACTAATTAAATACTATAAAGCAAAGAAATAAATGTCAGATTATTCTAAATTAAAAACAATTCTGCGGAAATTGTAATGGATTGCTTTAACAACAACAACGACAACCACATCGATAACGACGGTGGCGGCGACGACGAGAATAACACTCATACACTGACAATGATAATACTGTAAAATGCTGATAGTGGTAATGATGATTTTTGTGATGATGAGAATGATAATACATGAAAATAATAGACGAATATGAGCGTGTATATATTAATGTTTAAAAAAATTAATATATCGTCTAATGTCTCGTCATATGTCACTTTATAACCGGATAGCACTGAATAAAATTTGAAACTTTAAACTTAAAAACCTGCGCCTTTACCGCTCCTACCAAGGGTTATTGTTACGGTCTATTCCCGCGTGATGTCACTGAGAAATATGGATAATTATTATAATATGCCATTAGAATATTCCATGCTCAAGGCAGTAAGTACCAACGCTTAAGCCATATAAGAAAAGGCGACTGGCGTTCATGATCATTTGATATCATTCCATAATCATTTGCATTAGCTTGCTAGTGATGGCGGCCTTGATAAAAAGGCTTAATCCATTCCAAACATAGACAGGCCTACAATATATGGATCCATTTCTAGCCCCGACATTGGAATCCATTTGAATACTTGAAACCTGAATTCCAATAATTTACATTTTAAGTTATCTGTGTAACGCGCCAATATCGAATCAGCGGTGCAGGGACCAATATCGAATTTGATATCGGCGCACCCGTTGGCCATCGGCGCAGGGACCAATATAAAATACACGCGTTACATCTATACAGGTAAGCTGTGACATATTCTGGACCTAATTTGACAGGGTTATTGTTGTTGCATATGGCAGGAACAACTCCAAGTCAAATTTGCTTCAAAAATATTCATCAGAAGTTTACGAGATTGTAAACTCATCACAAAGACATATACTACAATTTTGTGACGGCGTTTCGATTTTTCGTGACGGAGATACGTCATTATTTATGCGACGTCAGCGAAGTTGCGCTAACATATGACGTATTTGTTTATGACGTTAGTGACAGCTAGGATACCGCCATTGTCTGGTTATGATACTAGTGAAAAAGTGAAAAGTAATTTTACGATGCCAATTAAGGAAGACTGGAGGCGAGAGTGACAGAGGGAACGACATAAATTGTTCATGATAAGGGTGGGCTTGTGAGTGGATTGGGATAGAACTGACGTCCACAATCTCCATCAATCAGCTGCCTAATTTGCCTGTATGAAATATCATAGGCTCTGTGTGCACATATTTAACATTGTCACTCTGTGCTCGTTAAAGAGATGTGTAAATATGATGCTATTATACGATAATCTTTAAGCCTAGTAAGCTTTAACCATTTAAAACTCAGATTTATTCAAGAAAATTTCAAGTTTCTAATCGAAAATGTCTATTTGCAGACCAAGAGAAGACTATTTCTGAAAATCTACCGGTGGAATGACTGGGTCTGTTATCGAGCCAGTCATTACAGTGGTACATTAAAAAAATAGTCTACTCTTGGTCTGCAAATGGACATTTCTCAAGACCACTGTAGAAGCCATTTCTGGCTGATATGAGTGTTAAAGGGTGAAAACACACACATGCTCTCTTCTTGAATGCCAGCCATTCAGCCATTGCCATTGCCATTATCCCGAAGAGTAACATGTATTTCACAATTTTCTACTCTCGGAATTCAATGAAATAGTTTATTAATAAATTTATTCTTTGGTGTTTCGTCCAGGTCTTTACCAAGGCTCACTTCTTGAACAAGTTCGGGTCCTGTGCTGGATTATGACATGTCCAAAACATCTCGACCCCCGAGCTAAAAGCGTCAGCGAGACTTGGGGAAAACGATGTGACGTTCTTTTATTTATGAGCTCAGAAACAGATATTAACTTTCCCAGCGTGGGCCTGAACGTCAGCGAGGGACGTGATTATCTGCCAGAGAGGACGTTCCAAGCATTTCAATATGTATACGATCATCATTAGAACGATTGAGTCATGAAGGCGGATGATGACACGTATGTAATTATGGAGAATCTACGTTATCTCTTGCATGATAAATCAGCTGATGATCCAATCTATTTCGGCAGTGTTACCAAAGCAAAGACGGCAGTCCATTCTGATTACCACAGTGGAGGTGCTGGATATATCATAAGGAAGGAGGCATTAAGGAGATATGCTACAAATACAAATTCAAGTCTCTGCGAGACGATGTCTATATTTAAAGACATGGAAATGGGTCGGTGTTTGCATAATCTGAGGGTGCCCGTAGGCGATAACACAGACAAGAATGGACGGAGGGGTCGCTTTTACAGGGACAAGCCTGAGATATTTCTTATTGAAAAAGCGCAGGATTGGATAAGTCAGCGTGTCTTTGAAAGTGACAAACAGGTAAACTATTCACAGTTATATTCATTCGATAATGATATTTATCTAAAAATATCTACAATGCATTGACCACACACATATCTTAGATATAATTTAGCCAGTATGTGAAAACTAGCCCTCATAAAAACCACGGCCTCAAACTCCATGGCCTCATAAACCCCACGGCCTCATAAACTCCACGGTCTCAAAACGCCAGGGCTTCATAAACACCATGTCCTCATACGCCCCAAGGCCTCATAAACCCCATTACCTCATAAACCCCATGGCCTCATAAACCCCATGACCTCATAAACCCCACGGTCTCATAAACCCCATGGTCCCATACACCCCACGGCCTCATAAATCCCACTGTCTTATAAACTCCATAGCCTCATAAACCCCACATACTCATAAACCTCATGGCCTCATAAACCCCACAGACTCATAAACTCCATAGCCTCATAAACCCCACATACTCATAAACCTCATGGCCTCATAAACCCCACAGACTCATAAACTCCATGGCCTCATAAACCCCACATACTCATAAACCTCATGGCCTCATAAACCCCACAGACTCATAAACTACATGGCCTCATAAACCCCACATACTCATAAACCTCATGGCCTCATAAACCCCACAGACTCATAAACTCCATGGCCTCATAAACCCCACGGCCTCATAAACCCCATTGCCTCATAAACCCCACAGACTCATAAACTCCATAGCCTCATAAATCCCACATACTCATAAACCTCATGGCCTCATAAACCCCACAGACTCATAAACTCCATAGCCTCATAAACCCCACATACTCATAAACCTCATGGCCTCATAAACCCCACAGACTCATAAACTCCATGGCCTCATAAACTCCACGGCCTCATAAACCCCATTGCCTCATAAACCCCACGACCTCGTAAACCCATGGTCTCATAAACTGTATGGTCTCATAAACCCCACAGTCTTATAAGCCCATGGTCTCATAAATCTCACGGTCTCATAAACTCCATGGCCTCATAAAATCCACGGCCTCATAAACCCCATGGTCTCACAAACCTCACACCCTCATAAACCCCCGGCCTCATAAATCCCACGGCCTCATAAACCCCACGGTCTCATAAACCCAACGGCCTTATAAACCCCACAGTTTCATAAACCCCATGGCATCATAAACCCTACGGTCTCATAAACCCCATGGCCGCATAAACCCCATATCAGGTAAGCTATTGAATATTTTGGAACAAATTTGACTGGGCGCTGCTGAAGGTGAATTAGAATAGATGTATCAATTTTGGTCATTCTTCTTTCTTATATTTCCGAGTTATGCTAAAAATGTCTATTCCGGTGTGCACTTAGCGAACCCGTAAACTAGATATTTGACCCTATGCACTGAAACATGTACTCTGTCTTTCCACCCACAATTCGTGATTCTACCCAGATAACGCAGCTTACTGGGACGATGCTGTGCCAATACCGTGCCGATACTTTTAGTATCGGCTCAGCATCGAGCCCAGTAAGCTGCTTGATCATTCAACAATGCGGTGTCTAACTGATCGGAAATCAATACATTATCCAAAATTAGTCTCTAACACAACATCTCTTTCTTATTCGCTCTCTCTCTCTCTGTCTCTCTCTCTCTCTCGCTCTCTCTCTCTCTCTCTCACCCTCCCTCTCTCTCTCTCTCTCTCTCGCTCTCTCTCTCTCTCTCTCTCTCTCTCTCTCTCTCTCTCTCTCACTCTCTCGCTCTCCCCCCCCCCCCCTTCCAACCCCCTCTCTCTCTACATCTCCTTCTCTCTTTCTCTCTCTCTCTCTCTCTCTCTCTCTCTCTCTCTCTCTCTCCTAGGTACCACTAAGAAAGAAATAGTGCCCAGGCAGCCAACGAATCTGATTGGTCACATGCGTTGACGTCCATCTTGAATTTTCTGCAATTGTGTGGGGCATCTCGGAAACCAACCAATCGAATAATCCTAAGCTCAACATAAACAATTTAGATCATGCGCCGAATAAGATTTGTTCACCAGAAGGCTATCGAGTTTGGCGGCCATCTTGATGAGGTCATAAATCACAAAATAACCTTCTCCTCCAGAACTATTGCACCGATGCCGGTAAAATTTGGCAAATCTGATCAAGCTCCTTAAATCTGATAGCTAAATGCTCATTGTCTAAATAAGATTATACATACAACATCATCATTAAGTACATCTATATCTTGCCCAAATAGCTCTGAATTTCACCTGAACATAACCTTCGTTATAGTTTTAAAATAGTGGTTAAAGACGTCCCCACTACGCCCCTCCGCCCACCCCACCCGACCAGGGGGGGATACATGGCGGCACGCTGTGCTCCCCATTGCGTCACATACACACGTCTGCTCGCCATTGTCGCAATTGGCTGTTCGCTGTTGTTTCAACTATACACCGCTGCTCGTCATTGTTACACCTTGTAGATATGGGATTGTCTTCTGGGGGGTCATGACCCCGGGGACATCTTATATTTGCAGTCTAAGACCCCAGTGAATTACTATATTTGAATACCAGGCGAGCTAAGGAACAGATAACACAATGAGTAGGAAAATAATAGCGCGATCTAGTGTGTGCATCAAGTCGATGCAAAACTGACACGAAAATGTAGCTGAAACAATAAGTGAAATTGGAATAGAATAGACTAAGACTTAGGGCAGTGAGCTGATGGAGTCCGTCGGTGGTTGAAAGATGAAAGTTATTGCTGCAGCGGCGGCATAACCTTTTATAGTATTCAGCAGAAGTTACGACCAATAGTTTTCTAAATATTCAAGCAAGAGCGTCGGTAGGGTGCTACGGACAGAGTGTACGTAGCGCAGACTGAATGACTCATAGAATGACGTAGTAACGTGGCGACGACCGACTTACCATAGGACCGTGATAATGTGACCGAGTTTCTATATTTCTATAGAGTCAAGTTTGTGGGTGGTAATTTTGTCGAAACTGAAATCGAAACTGAATCTAAACCGAGCGCAAAAGGGATACTTGTGCCGGATAATGGCTGGCGCCAGGCTGGGCCGCCAGGCAGGAGTCAACCAAGGGGTTAGATATGACAAACGGACGTAGTTAGTTACACGGTGTCCTGTAGGCTAAGAGAAATGGTAACTTGAGTGCCGATAACTCTAGCATTCTACAAGTGGTCGATTGTATAGCATTCTACAAGGGCCGACTGTCGCCTACACAAATCGGAAATTACTATCAAAAAGATATGAGTCAAGAGGCGTGCCGGTCCACCAGCAAGCCTTGGTATGAACAAGCATCCGTCATTCTAGACAGGTCGTCGTCCGGATGAAGAAGCCATCCGGAATTCTAAAATGGGAGAACTAAAACTAAGATAGTATATAAAGGGGACTTTAACTTTAATCGGGAGTCCGAGTCCGAACAACATTGCGTTGAAGTAAACCTAGCCTCGAATCCATATAGTTCTGTGGAACTGATTTTTGTCGAAATTCAAATAAGTTCTTGATGAATGGTTTTAAGTAGCCAAGAACAGTATTCGGAGAAATTGTTTAGCTAGTCGCGAAACGTAACATTATTTAAGTAAAGAACCAGTAATCGTATTTCTAATTAACTACATAGAATACTGAATCAAATAAATAAGTTTGTTTTTATAAATTCTGTTGTGACAATATAAGTCACTTTCACGTAAAAGTACATAGTTAGAATTAGGAGAATAAAGCTATCACCTTGATACTTTACCTCAAGGCACGAGTTCGTGTTTTAAATAGTGTTTACTCTGGCACCTACGGGAAACCACCGTAGCTTACCGACATCTTCTGTAATCAGATCAGGCCCAGATTACCAAGTACAAATATCGTCATAATCATCTTCTGACGATGCGAGCTGGTAATCACGCTACTTCCTCTTTGGAAAGATCGGTTGTCGCAGCAACCGCAACATCATAGTCTTGCCGGAGATAGTAGCGAAAAACAGAATCGAAAGATATAGAATCCGAAATCTTCATTGACGAGCGCCTGCCAGGATCCGAACAAAACCAAAACGCAGTGAGTACATAGCGTATGGCCCAAGCGAACGAGGGGAGACCAGCTACGCTATTACTGAACGATTTAGCCGACAGAATAAAAGTTTTTCTGGAGGCAGCCCAGAACGGCCAAGGCTAGCTAGGATCAGCATAACAATAGAATACCAATAGGAGCAATGGCGACGCCAAGAGGCCCACCGACCGACCCACAACTACCCACCGGGGAACGACAACTACGCCCTGAGACAGTGGCGGCCATGCAAACGATGGGTGCGGCTATGGCGGGGGCCATTGTTGAAAGCAGCAATCGTCGGGAGACCGACCGTGTGTACCGCCAAGAAGTCAGGGACACGGTATCCCGCATCCAACCCTGTGATGGGGGTAGTACCGGAGGAGGTAAGGACGTTCTTGGACGAGACGAAACGCGCCTGTGTCGCCAACAAGGGGCGACTGGCTGGGATACCTGCCTATGTGATAGTCAGGGCGGCACGGGGACGTTAGCCCGAGCCCTGGACGGTTTCTTGGTAGGGAAGACCCGGAACGACGTTACGTTTGAGGAGTTTAGGGAGTACGTGACCTTGAACTTCGTATCAGCCAACGAGGGAGAGCGCATTAAATATGACCTTGAGGGGGTTCGGCAGAGGCGCAATGAAACCATTATCACCTTCAACCGAAGGTACAAAGAACTGAGCAGCCGGGCCTACCCACAGGAGAACGACGACAATCGACGTACCGTACTGGGAATCTACCTGAAGGCGTTGGCTGATCATAGCCTAAGCAAACGAATCATCCGGAAGCGTACGACCACCTTGAACCGAGCTATTGAAATAGCTGAAGAAGAGGCAGTGAGTGACGACTTACTGCAAGCGATGAAGATCGATAGTGATCATAATCGAGAGGAAAGAATGGAGGTAGATATGTTAGAGTCGGCAGAGGAACGGGAAATATGGACGGTCGTCAAGACGTTGGAAAGACAGACTGCTCGACAGAGCTAAATGATCGAGCAACTCTGTGGCTTGGTTAGGGACATGCAGCTACAGCGACGGAAGCCGGTGACCGGGGCCGCCCAGCCCACGAAGAAGACAGACCCGCAGGCAAAGCAACGCGCCCCACCCTCGCCCCGACCAGTCAAGACGGGGGGACGAGAGCAGTACATTACCTGCTATAATTGTGGCCGGGTTGGTCATTACAAGAGTGACTGCCGTCAAGCGGTACAGCCACGGGAAGACGTCAGCAGACAGCCTGCCCAGCGACCCCGACAACCGCGACGGGCGCCGCCCATAACATGTTCCCAGTGCGGGAGCGAAGGGCACATGGCCCAGAATTGTTTTGGGGCGTACAGAAGCCGGCAGATGACTTCCGCCGTAACAGTGAAGTGTTTTGGGTGTGGCAAAGATGGCCACTATGTGAGAGACTGCCCACAGCACGGATATCCGCTGCAGAATGGCCCTGCCGGGACCCAACAAAAGGGTCCGAACGACCGCAGGGCGATCAAACGTCCCCGCACCGACGATATGGACATTGACTTAGTCGACCGACGACAGCAGGAAAAGAACATCACGCCGCGCGACTGTTCCAGGAACGTCAGGAAAGACTTGAACAATCGTTTGAAGAAAAATGACGAATATGAAGACAGGGACGGTTTTATCTTGACTGGGGAGGGGACGGATGAAATGGGCCGTTATTCATACGGTATCGGACACAATTCATCCTCCCGCCGGAACAGCTACGCCAAAGTCGTCAATGGACGAAGGAGCCCGGGAAACGACGACGGAGAGAGCCGTTGGTGAGATCACCGACCGAGCGGTTCTTAATCCGTCTAAAAATGGATAAAGACGGTCCATCGGATCAGGGTAAGTACCTGCATGCCTTAGTGGATACTGGTGCTAGCCCATCCTTGATTCGTAAGGATATATGGCGTAGCATGTTGAATGCTAGGCCATTGAAAAGAGCAAGAACGCTCTTAGCTGTAAATGGTTCCCCGATAAAGTTGTTGGGGGAAACACAAGTAAGATTCGAGAACGCCCGACCCATCCCTAGTACGATTGTGGCCAGAATGAGGCATGAATGTTTACTTGGAGCGGATGCTTTGCACCTGGGAAATGCAAAGATTGACTATCAGGCCAAAATAGTAGTATGGTTTGGCCAGGTATATCCCTTTGAATATCCACATAGGGAACGGACGAATTATGTCTATGCTAGTTGTAAAGAAACGACCGGATATAAAGATATCGACCAAGTCATGGTGGACTTTGCCGATATCTTTGATATGGCTCGTCCAAACACGTTAGGATTGCTCCCCAAAGTGAGGTGTACGGTACCAACAGGAGATGCTTATCCTATAAGGCAAAAAGCCTACCATCTACCGCTGGCCAAGCAGTATATAGTCAAGAATCAAGTGGCTGAAATGCTGGCTGCGGGCGTCATAAGACCATCGTCATCGCCATGGGCGTCGCCCATTACGTTGGTCCCTAAAAAGGACGGGGGGACTAGATTTTGTGTCGACTACAGAAAGTTGAATTCTGTGTGCAAGAAGGATAGTTATCCACTGCCAAACATAGCTGATATTTTTGATTCGATGTGCGGCGCAACGATATTTTCGACTATGGACTTGAAGTCTGGCTATTGGCAGATACCAATGGACAGCCAAGACATAGAGAAAACAGCGTTCGTTTGCAGTGAAGGTTTGTTCGATTTTGTTCGGATGCCGTTCGGTTTTGCGAACTCAGGTGCCGTATTTCAGAGGGCAATGAACGATATTTTCCGAGAATTCGTGGGAAAATATTTGCATGTGTTCGTCGACGATATAGTCGTATATTCGAGAAATCCGGCTGAGCATGCACAGCATTTGCGTAAGGTTATGCGTAGGATTCGAGAATACAATTTACAGGTTAAGAAAAAGAAATGCGAATTTGCCCGTAAGTCTGTGGACTTGTTAGGGTATCACATTTCGGCACTAGGAGTGGCTCCTCAGGTTCAGAAGGTCAAGGTCATAAGAGAAATGTCACCGCCACGCGATGTGCGTGAGGTGAGAAGTTTCCTTGGAGCTACAGGGTATTACCGCTCTTGTGTGCAAGGCTATGCCGAAATTGCTAAGCCTTTGATAGAATTGACTAAGAAATATAAACGTTTTGAGTGGGGTCAGGAAGAACAGCAAGCGTTTAAGAAATTGCAAAACTTGCTGTGTAGTGAGACGGTTCTCACGTATCCGAATTTGAATACTCCGTATAGATTGTATACTGATGCGTCTAGCTATGCGATAGGTGCGATACTGGTACAGGTAGATGACAAGGGTATTGAGCGGGTGATTCAGTATGTTAGCTCTACTCTTAAAGACAGTCAGTTGAATTGGCCTGTGATAGAAAAGGAAGCTTATGCGGTAATATACGTGCTAAAGAAGCTTAGACCTTATCTATTTGGCGCGCAGTTTACCGTGTATACCGACCACAAACCCCTAAAGAGTTTGTTTGTGGGCGAAGTTAAAAACACGAAGGTGCAGCGCTGGGCGATACTGATTGCCGAGTACGGATGTAAGATTGAATACATCCAAGGCTCGAAGAATATTCAAGCGGACATGTTGTCCAGGTTACGTCGTCCGGTGGAAGTCGCGACGCTAGATACGGGCGACTTTGTAATACCAAACGTCGACGAGGGAGTGTTACCTCACGTCCCTCTGGAAGCATTCGACATACCATATGGCGAATTGTGTGCCGAGCAGACCAAGGAATACCCGGAGTTGTTCAAAAACACCCCGGAGGAGTATATGGTCAAGAATGGCATTTTGTATTCTTTAGTTACGCCTTCAGCGTTAGACGCTGAGTAGCCCAGAATAGTCTTACCTACCCTGTTCCGTGAGAAAGTGCTCCGGATGGCTCATGAACGTGCTGGTCACCAAGGTCTGCAGAAGACCATCGGTATGGTGAGGGATTCTTTTGTATGGACGTCTTTAAGAAAAGACGTAATTCGTATGCTTGAAACATGTACGAAATGCCAGGTCAACCGACCTGTCACTACCCGACCCAGGTATAGTGAAATGCCCATGGCCAATTATCCGAGTCAGATAATTGGAATGGATTTGATCGGTCCACTATTAGAATCGAATAAGGGTAACGTGTATATCATGACTGTGATTGATCACTGTTCTGCATGGGCAGAAGCATACCCAATCACGGCGAAGACATCTCAAAATGTGGAAGAAAAGTTCTTCATCGAGTATGTCACGCGTCATGGCGTCCCTGAAATTGTGATAACCGATCAGGGTAAAGAATTTTGTTCTCATTCTCTGGAGGAGCGGTTCAAAGAACATGGTATCGACCACAGGCGGTCTAGCCCGTACCATCCGCAGACCAATGTACGTACTGAAAGATTCAACCGCACTCTTAAAGAGTTGATCCAGAAAGGGGTGAACAATGCCTCGAGGGTGTGGGAGGACGAGTTGGGTGCGGCTTTGACAGCGTACCGCAGTACTCGTCATTCGACGACCGGGTATACGCCATTTTATTTGACATACGGGCGACGGGCGAGATTGCTGAAAGCCATTCCCATCGATGCGTCGCAGGACCTTGGTGAGAGACTGACGTATCTCAACAACGCCTTGCTGCGTGCTCGTGAGGGGACAGCTAGATCTCGGGAGGTTCACAGGGAACAAATTAATAAGCGTGCGAACGCTGGTGAATTTAAAGTGGGGGACTCGGTGGTCGTAAAAGCTGAGGAGAGGATGAAGTTGACCTCTCGCAGTGACCCCGAGTATGAGATCTTTAAGATCAACGGACCTGTGGCGCACGTCCGCCATCAGAGGTCTGGTAAGGTGCGTGTAATTAATATATGTAAGTTGCGCGTAGTCGACTCAGAAATGTGCTGGGATGCGGTACGACCACGCCCCATTCGTAACCCTACCAGGGGGACGAAGGCTAGCCATCACCCCAGGGCGATGTTTCCCGAGCCAGAACCTATGGTCACTGACGCTGATACGACACCCCAGGCTCGTAAGAAGCGGCCAGCTTCGGATATGGAGCCAGAGGTGCGTACAGGGGATAAGAGGGTTGACCGGAAAAAGGTTCAACCCAGTACGAGTCGCAATCAAAACCGTGAGTCACTGAGTGATATCATCGAAACTCCTAGGCCTATGGTGATTGACGCTCCAGAGGCGGCACCAGGGCTACCCTCTGAGCCAATGGAGACGCTTCCATCGCATCCTTATATGCTGCCCAAGCTCGGCCGTATGCCGGATGACGATTTTGACAGCAAGCAACCCCAGCTGGATATGAAGCGGAAGCACGGGTATAGGCGGGAGAACGAATCCAGTAACAAGCGATGACGTGCTATACGCTGATTTCATCAGTCGTATAAATGTCGTTATTCGGCGGCACGACCACCAGTAGCGTGTATTGTATCGCTATACTTAACATCGCAAATAGCCAGTACGTAAAGTATCATAACAATTAAGACTAAATTCGTTCGCAAGATACTAAAATGTATTCGTTTGAATTGTGTGTAATGGCGCTGTGGTTTAGCAGGATATCGGGTATATGTAAGGACTCGAGTATACACCGCCTACCGAATGGCGTCATGATAACTAAGCCGGAGACTGTGTCAGTGATACGGGCCGAACGGACCGTGATAGTATCCATCGACCACCCTTACCTACCCGCAGAGTTCCTGGGACGGTTGGCCCAAATGGCCAGTCTCGCCGCTAGCATGGGCACCAAAACATCGTTTTTAAGCGGGAACGATATATACGGATTACAGCATCGAATACGGGGGGGTGGGGGTGGGGTAAGGAAGATGGCAAGCCAAACACAGCAAACCATGAGTAGTCGAAGTGGCACTAGGCAGAAGCGAGGGTTATTTAACTTTGTGGGCGACATCGCATCATCGCTGTTCGGTACCGCTACATCTGGGGATATAAACGCCATACGAGATGTGCTAAAGAGAGCGATGACAAAGGTGAACAAAGTGGTGCATTTTACCAACCAGTTGACGTCGCATGTCAAATTAGCTTTCCGAGATATTGGTATGAACACGGACCGTATTAAGGAGTTAGGCGACAACTTGGCCACTGCAACGGGCAACATGAGCCGAGCGCTCAGGCAGCAGGGGATTCGATTGTTGGAACTCTATGCGTTGGTACGGTTAGGACATGTTATAGACTCGGCTGAACATGTGGTCTATGACTACCAAAAAGCAGCCGAACGATTCCATAGGCAAACGGCATCCTTGGAGTTGGGTCGTCTAACGGAGGAACTTTTTAGTCCCGACGATCTGACGTCCGTAGCGAAACAGGTTAGTGCGGAATATAGGCTGATAAGACCGTATCAGTGGTATTACAGAAATGTAGTGGTATATCCGTTGTGGCAGGACGAATCGAAGCTCCATTATGTGGCGACGCTACCGTTAATTGACGGAGGACAATATATCGAATATGGACTACACTCATGGCCTAAACCATTGGCCAAGACAGGGTATTACATGCAAGTGATGCTGGCCTGTACCAGCATTGGTCTAGATACCAAGACTTGGTGGTACTTTACCGCGTCGGGGTGTCATGGTGCCAACCCTAGGGTGTGCCAGGGACAACTACGGGTCGACAAGACCCACGTGCGTATTGTGAGTGTATTGACAAATGCGACTGATAGCAACTGTAATATTCAACTAACGAAGTCAAACGTAACCACTAGTAAATTATTTACCAATAAAAAATTCGGCGTAGTGTTGCAAACGTTCGGCGAGATGGTGGAAATTCATTGCGACGGACGACTAACGGACCGATGTATGGTGAGTAATGGCGTGTATGCATTGATGTCTGGGGAATGCGGGTATAGTGGGAGGGGCTGGCGATTCGAGCCTGTAGCGTCTTATAGTCGGACGTACACTCGAATAGGCCTAGCCATTGAAATGTCCCACCTGGATGTGTCCGGCGTTCTAAATCAATCCATGATAGTTGACCATTTAAAACTACAACCGTGGAACCATTTACAAAAGTCTAAGTACGTGCCGCTAGCACCGTTATCCATGATCGACCCAGTGATGGTCGATGGCATTGGGGTACATTCTTTCGTATCATATTCAACGGGTTCCTTCGTAGTTGTGTTAGTAGTTGTGCTTATATTATACAAATGTGGCGTGTTATCACGCATGTGGAATGCGCTTAAATGCAAGCCACGTGCGGCCCATAAACGCAGGCCATGTGCGGTCCATAGTAGTGAACCGCATATCATCACACCAACTATTCAGACCCAGCAGCCCCGAAGAACTGCAGCTCTACCGGAGCCGCTGCGGATGGCAACCGGGTCGTCGCCTAATGCTAACGCCAGGACTGAGATCGACCCGACGGCTGCCGAATGGATAGAGATGGAGACGTACGTTGACGTGGTGGATCCTAACGTGAGCATAAACCGCTTGGAGGTATCACCATGACATTTTGGCATTAACTTTATATGTTTCTACTGGAACATTAATTGGTGAATATTAAATGTTGTAGCACGAACATTAGTATGGTGCCATGTTGGTACTGTATTATTTAATAGGAAAAATTCACATGATCTGTAATGATATTTGCACTGTAGGATTAAGGACTGACATTTATGGTGACGTCGTCACGATTAGATGACGTCATTAGAGTAATTGATTGTGGTATATTATACTATTGTATTGCTTGATTGATCGTATTGTTCTCTATGTTATGTTACGCGTGGATCGAGGTTATCGACCACGGTTTAATGATGCTATTAATGTGTTTCCGGGGGCGGTCTTTTGCGCTCGATATTCTGCTACCCGGACATGTATGTTTGTATAGTTATCACCCATACACTAACGTATGCTACTAACGTATTTCCGAGCATTCCGCTACTCGGACAAGTATTGGTGTATAATATATTGACTTGTATTATTGATTTCTTGACAATTGGATAAATATCAGGTGGTATCCGTTCAGGCTGCTGGTATAGGTTTAGGTTGTTGATAGTCCACAACGAGTTAGTTGACACTCTCTTAAGGCCTTAAGAGAGATGGTCAATTAACTTTGGTTGTGGGGCGTATGTAGATATGGGATTGTCTTCTGGGGGGTCATGACCCCGGGGACATCTTATATTTGCAGTCTAAGACCCCAGTGAATTACTTTATTTGAATACCAGGCGAGCTAAGGAACAGATAACACAATGAGCAGGAAAATAATAGCGCAATCTAGTGTGTGCATCAAGTCGATGCAAAACTGACACGAAAATGTAGCTGAAACAATAAGTGAAATTGGAATAGAATAGACTAAGACTTAGGGCAGTGAGCTGATGGAGTCCGTCGGTGGTTGAAAGATGAAAGTTATTGCTGCAGCGGCGGCATAACCTTTTATAGTATTCAGCAGAAGTTACGACTAATAGTTTTCTAAATATTCAAGCAAGAGCGTCGGGAGGGTGCTACGGACAGAGTGTACGTAGCACAGACTGAATGACTCATAGAATGACGTAGTAACGTGGCGACGACCGACTTACCATAGGACCGTGATAATGTGACCGAGTTTCTATGTTTCTATAGAGTCAAGTTTGTGGGTGGTAATTTTGTCGAAACTGAAATCGAAACTGAATCTAAACCGAGCGCAAAAGGGATACTTGTGCCGGATAATGGCAGGCGCCAGGCTGGGGCGCCAGGCAGGAGTCAACCAAGGGGTTAGATATGACAAACGGACGTAGTTAGTTACATGGTGTCCTGTAGGCTAAGAGAAATGGTAACTTGAGTGCCGATAACTCTAGCATTCTACAAGTGGTCGATTGTATAGCATTCTACAAGGGCCGACTGTCGCCTACACAAATCGGAAATTACTATCAAAAAGATATGAGTCAAGAGGCGTGCCGGTCCACCAGCAAGCCTTGGTATGAACAAGCATCCGTCATTCTAGACAGGTCGTCGTCCGGATGAAGAAGCCATCCGGAATTCTAAAATGGGAGAACGAAAACTAAGATAGTATATAAAGGGAACTTTAACTTTAATCGGGAGTCCGAGTCCGAACAACAGTGCGTTGAAGTAAACCTAGCCTCGAATCCATATAGTTCTGTGGAACTGATTTTTGTCGAAATTCAAATAAGTTCTTGATGAATGGTTTTAAGTAGCCAAGAACAGTATTCGGAGAAATTGTTTAGCTAGTCGCGAAACGTAACATTATTTAAGTAAAGAACCAGTAATCGTATTTCTAATTAACTACATAGAATACTGAATCAAATAAATAAGTTTGTTTTTATAAATTCTGTTGTGACAGTATAAGTCACTTTCACGTGAAAGTACATAGTTAGAATTAGGAGAATAAAGCTATCACCTTGATACTTTACCTCAAGGCACGAGTTCGTGTTTTAAATAGTGTTTACTCTGGCACCTACGGGAAAACACCGTAGCTTACCGACATCTTCTGTAATCAGATCAGGCCCAGATTACCAAGTACAAATATCGTCATAATCATCTTCTGACGAGGCGAGCTGGTAATCACGCTACTTCCTCTTTGGAAAGATCGGTTGTCGCAGTAACCGCAACATCATAGTCTTGCCGGAGATAGTAGCGAAAAACAGAATCGAAAGATATAGAATCTGAAATCTTCAACCTGTCTAAATAAATTAAAAACACATTAATCAAATTTAAAATCAATCTAATTTCATGGTTGAATGATTTAGAACATTATCGAGTAGCTATTCTTCTAACTATTGCACATACCTTCTTGTGTGGTTCACAGTTTGGTCGCCAGGTGTAAGTTATGTTACGTTATGTAAGTTCAAAGATACTGAATTAGTTGTTGCGGCTTTATTTATGTGGTGTTTCTGCTAGATCCTATCCTAACATTTAGTTTTTGAGTCCAGACCAAGGTTAAGCCGCAAATGGCTGTATAATCTAATTATCTTCTAACAAATAAGACTGACTGGCGAGAATGCCTCCCCCTAAGCTCGACAGCGTGGGGCGATGTCACGAGGTGGCAGCTCAAGAATCATATGACGATCCTGTCACCACCGCATCATGACCACATATAACAGCACATGGACAAGTCACATTACATAAGCATTAAAAGCACATATAAGTTTATGGATGGGATGAATATGCAGTTATCCAACTATAGTGACATTCCCGTGAGGACGTGGTGCGTTCTAAGACTGCACCCAGTCACGTGTAGAGTTAGATAGAGAGCTGTGTTCTGTCCGGCACCAGCGTGTTTGGGGGCGAATCATGTGAGATCCGCTCCCAGAGACTAACATTGTACCTGCCTTTACGATTATGTGAAATCGCCCAGACGTTCACTGCAAGCCAGTAACAATAATATTTTTGCAGTGCTTCCTACTTTGGCGTGGTTATCTAACTAACTAGTATCCGAAGATACAGGGGAAGTGTGTGCGGTCATTGACACTTTGTTCCTAACTCCTCTGAAACCCCAATAGTTTCAAAGCCAGCTCTAAATAACATGGCGGAGGGAAATCCAAACAATTAATAAGCCCGGACGGAGGCTGGAGAAGCGTAGACAAAGACAATCACTCTTATATTCGTAAGAATAGGAGGCCTTAAGGTATATGTCCAATTTATGCAATATAGCCGGTGTGCGGTGTTGCATATCCGCTACTCCCGGAAAAGAGACTTACACAAAGTGTCTCCTACAGAGCAATCGTCCCTACTACTATAAACCTATCCCAATGAGCTACAATAGTCCAGGTTTAGTCGGCCACATGTCATGTCCGCGTAATGAGAGGATGAACAGTGACCTCAATGAAAAATTGATGTTGTTGGGGAACAAGGTGATGCGGTTTGTTGTTGCTGTATTGTGTAGACTAGCGAACTGCAGTTCCAATGTTTTTATATAGAATAAGCAAAACATATATAACTAGAATGGCTTCTGCCATATAACTATCTCAGTATAGTAAAAGGTGAGGTCACATAACCGTGACAGCGCCTGATAGTCATCGGCACAAAAATAAGAATAATATATACATTTAAAAGATAACCTATAAAAATGCGGTCTCAGACGACCGTGCGGTACTTGTTAGTCATCAGTACCTGTTACAGAAAAGTAATACATTAATATAATAATACAATAACAGAGTAAGCTCTTAGCCATCGGTATGGAAAAAGTTCTGGAATCACAGTAGTTGAAACGTCACATATTTGGAACGCGAAATGGAATGATGCGGAAGTTAGCTGCTAGGAAACTCTGCAGGCGAACTGTCTGATATGGCTCACTCTCAGGAGGTGAAGAAGAACGTTTGCGGGCGCGGATGGCTAGTAGTTAGCCACGTCTATTCACAATGTAAGTAATTTAAGTGGTGTTTAGAAGGTCCCGCACTGGAGCAGAAGTTTAAAGCTGCCCTGTAGTTATGAAGGGCAATGGTTAAAAGTTAATAAATGCGGACGAATTTTGGCAGACCACAAGATGAGACGCATCGCATAGCTGGAGCGATGGATCGGACAATGTCCCCTGAGTGTGGTCTAAAACTGTGCATGACACATGTGCGGATTTGAAACTACCACTTGTTGGCGTGGTATGGCAGATCTAGTGAGTTATCCATCGAGAACATCACCCGCCCTACATACTTTGACGAGCTTTACATCGGGACCAACAGGCCCATCCACAAGAAGGTCCCTCTGCGGTGTTGGTAGTCTGGGTTGCCTTACTTAAATTTTGTTATTGCCCCCGGGTGATATCTTTCCGGAAGCATAGAAAAACTTCGAGGTGGATGCGGTAGTTTCCAGAGACGAGAGCTCAAATCTGATAAGCACTGCTGCAGTTGTATGTAATGATGCTAGCAGTAAGCAGTTGCATGCGTCTCGCAATGCCCTGGGCACACAACTCACTACCTTTTCTCTTCTGTTATGACTGCTCTCGATTCTTATTTTCAGTCCTTTTTATACTACTCGTGATGTTATATCTGGAGTGCCACAACCAATGAGCGTGCGTGCTGCTGAGGCAGGGAAAGCGTTCACGTGATGCTCTATCGTCCCGTCCCCCCCCCCCATGCACTAATTACATGCATGCGCTATGGCTTTAGAGAAGTATATTTTGAAATGAATTTTAAGGTTTAATTAAGGATAACTCGGCAATTTCAGGACCGATTTTAAAATGGTAAAAAGATTTGGAATCCTTGTTTCATTCTGCTCATGAACGACGAAGAGAGTATAATTTAAAGGAATTACAAGTACCATAGCGGTACAAAATATGATGCTTTTCTCTCCAACGCTAACGCGTGTTGGCAATCAATCTCTGACGCCCGCGCCTGTGTGCTCGGCGATCTCACGGACATTTTAAGAACCTCTCTCATAGGGCTTTATACACCCGTACTGTCCTACCCAGGGGGCGTGCTTGAAACACACCCGATCCAGCCGTTCCGTACCCAGACAGGCTGGGACGGTTTGTATTTGACCGGTCGATCCGCGCTACACCAGAAATGAATCCCTCCATTCGATTAATATCCATACAGTTCCGCACGGGAATGAATTGCGGTTATTTTTGCAAAATGAAATCAAACACATGTTAGTTAGTACAATTTTGAACAGAATGTAAGCAATATGTTGTTGGATGTTTTCAACATAATTGGAAATGAAGACATCGATCTCTGAACTCCTTGACTATCAATTTCCAGAACACTATACAGGTGAGCTGTTGAATATTTTGAAACTAACAGCTCACAACCAAATTAGTTTCAAAATAGTCCATGTATATGCGTATTCGTATGCGTATGCGTATCCAAATTTCTTTTTCGCTACACTTACAAATAGATAGGATGATTCCATTTGTCTGTATGCATATGGGAAACCTGTCCGTATCCGAATCCGATCGCTAAATGTAGCGATTTCATTCGGATACGGACAGCATTCAGATGTCTGCTACCTTGTAAATGACGTGATTATTGCGTCATTCATGGGCTTTCCCCAAATCGACTAAATGTGTTACAAAATAAAATTTAAATTCAAAGTTAGCGCTATGGAATGTGAAAGGCTAATAGAATTATTTAGAAAATAGTCAATACCTTCTTGATGCCAGCAATCCAGACCATAAAAACGCCACTTACAAACACAGATCAGACACACAGCCGGTGATGGTGGGCATGGGGCAGTAGTGGTGGTGGTGGTAGTAGTGGTGGTAGTGGTGGTGGTAGTAGTAGTAGTAGTAGTAGTAGTAGTAGTAGTAGCAGTAGTAGTAGTAGTAGTAGTAGTAGTAGTAGTGGTGGTGGTGGTGGTGGTGGTGGTAGTAGTAGTAGTAGTAGTAGTAGTAGTAGTAGTAGTAGTAGTAGTGGTAGTAGTAGTGGTAGTAGTAGTAGTAGTAGTAGTAGTAGTAGTAGTAGTAGTAGTAGTAGTAGTAGTAGTAGTAGTAGTAGTAGTAGTAGTAGTAGTAGTAGTAGTCCGTGGCAACATTGATATGTTGCAATCAACATTAGTATTTTTGTCCGAACATATAAAATACAACATGGCATCTAGAGACTGGTATAGAATTTTAATGCAAAGTCGGAGACAGACTCCTATTGTGGCTAGGCATTGGAACAATTTAGGATGCGCGCCAAAGAACTGGGAAAATGCCTGGAAAGCAATACATCTACCTTGTCTACCAGGAAATGCACGGGACCTGGCATGGCGATTACTCCATCGAAGGCTATGGGTCGGCCATCTTACTTATATGTGTAAAATAACAAGTACACACCGGTGCTTATTATGTAATACTGAGGAGGAAGCGATAGACCATCTATTTACTCAGTGTCGCATAACTACAGACTTTTGGGTATATATCAATATGCTCCTTGCTAAATTTGGAACCAAATATGTGAATTTAGTGGCTGAAACAATTTTGTTCAAAGATTGCTCAAGTGTCGGACGAATCATTAATAGCAAGGAGAAAGAATTGTTAATAACCATGTTATCTGTAGGAGTGTGGGCCATCTGGAAGCATCGGTGTTCAGAGGCCAGAGATAAAACCGGCAACAACCATCAGAGAGCCATACAAGCTATATTTGGATCTTTGTTGATAAACTGCATTCATTGTGAATTTTACAGGCTAGTAGAACATGGGAGAAAAAGTAGATTTAAAGACGTACGGTGCAAAACTGGCCTAGTATCAATTGAATACGGAGATCTAAAAATATCAGAAGCGGAACTTGTATAAGCTGGCACACTCGCTGCTTGCTGTATATTGATAAATGCTATTTTAATTTAATTTAATTGCCTTTATTTTAAAATTGTAATGCCTTAGGAGACTCTAATCTTGACGAATATCCTAACCTTGGGAATCAGTATATTTAAATATCAAATGAGCATTATGTCAATATTCTGTAGGTGATCCGATTTTCAAGTTAACAGAGTGTGATATCTTACAATTAGCTTCCTGTTGTAAATGTTTACTGTAGGTGTATTTGTTCCAGGGTAATTTGCAAAAACTTACAATGAAATAAATTTAGAATGTGAACCCAAAGCGCCATCTAGGTAGTCATAGTTTGTATACTTTTTGCTTTGTGTATTATATTATATAAAGGCTACTACGTCCGCTGGGCATTTAAGAATCGGCTAACTGGCGTCAACGAGTGACTTTTTGTTACTTATTGACGAGTCACCTCGGTCATGAATCGGCTCAATGGTGTCAATGAGTAGCATTAGCTTACTGTTAATTGTTGATGAGTCGCTTTACCACTTGTTGGTTAGCTATGCTCGCCATTTGTGCCTACTACTACACGGTGTGCAAATAGCAATGGCTTTGTTGAATTATGTTATGTTATCAGCTCTTTATTAATTATGCTTTCTATGTATAATATGATAATAGAGTATATTAGCTTGCACTGTTTTGATATGTTAGGTTTGCATTGTTATTCTAATAATAAAGCCTGCTATTTCATCCGATTTTTTATGGGTGTTTGCAAGCCTTTTTAAAGGAGTTCCTCCATGACGTGTATCCGACTGCGTCAGCGTCGGATTTTCAAAAAAAGAAGAAAAAAAAGTAATAGTAGTAGTAGTAGTAGTAGTAGTAGTAGTAGTAGTAGTAGTAGTAGTAGTAGTAGTAGTAGTAGTAGTAGTAGTACACATGATTGTCCTAGAATTGAATAAATTCACTGCTTGCGGATACGTATACGCATACGCATACGCACAAATGGAATCACTCATTCGGATACGCAGACGGATACACATACGCATACGCGTTAATGGAATCCTAGCTTAAATGGAATCGTAGCTTTAACTTGCAATATTTGTTAGGCGGTTTACGTGGTTTAGGGTTTGTGAATATGCTAACACCTTTTGTAGTTGACACACTAGTAGCATAAGCTTATATTTAGTTTAAAACAGTATATTTACCATTGCGTTAAAATATGTTTAGTGATAATATATTTTAACCCTTTAATGACTAAATTTGTTCAAAAAATAAAATTATTTACTTATTGAATGTCAATTTGCAGGCCAAGAGAAGACTATGTTTGAAAATTTACCACCGGAATGACTGGCTCGGTTATCGAGCCAGTCATTCCAGTGGTAAATTTTCAAAAATAGTCTTCTCTTGGCCTGCAAATGGACATTTCTCAAGACTCCTGCAGAGGCCGGTCTTGGCCGGTTTCATCCTGAAAGGGTTAAAGCAGCCTAAGTACAGGTTAAAACCTAGTAATAATCAAGTCAGGTTTAGCTCTCTAACCCACGTTTAGCTTAACCGCTTATTGAATCCCACCCGCATGTCCAGTTAACGTACAAAACTGACACAAAAGATGGGGAGAAGGTAATATGAATGATATATTCATTAGCTCAATTTAGCTGCTCACATGAATCACGCGACAAACCGGTCTCCAAGCAGCGTATGCTCCGAGGCTAAGTGTGAAGAGGGGAGGAGGTTGGGCAATAGATCACCACTCAACAACATGAGAGTTTGGCACAAGAGACGCAAAACCTGCAATTAAACTCATCCTAATCACGAGTACATCCCTGATGTAATTTAATCGTGGCAGGTTCAACAACTCACAACCGGCCGACACCCTTTGCACCATATTCTAAAAAAAATATATACAATTTAATACTTATTCTGTTGAATTTTTTAACATAATTTGACTGGCAGCAACTTTCAATTGGTTTCAAAAGCGTACGTTTATATCCATTTTAGTAATGAGATTCTGGAAATTCAGGGTTCAAAGCGCTAACTGTCGTTCGATCAGTATGCCAATAACTGACAATGCGGCTGTCGTAACTGACATCTATTAATATGCCTCTATGAGTCAAATCAACAACTGACTTGGTGGATGCATAGTTATAATTCTAGCCTCTACGCCTGTATCAGATCGAATATAAAGAGGGAATAATCAATGTATCCGGTCTTCAAAGATATACGTATATCATAGTTCAGGTTTTTGCCATTCGTCTCATCAATCACTCAGCTGTGTCCTATCAAACAATATGGGTGGAAACTCTGACTGTTGGCAGAACATTTCACATCATTCTAGCTCGATGTCTGATATCGGATTGACTATGATTGATTGAGAGGGTGCCGTCGGAAACCATTTGTACAAAGGCGCAATCGAGTAACTAAGCCCCGATTCATCCCAAAGACGTCCTAACGGACCTCTTTTACAATGTTAAAATTGATGAACTAATGTGGCATAGTATATCTTCATGTATGTTATGGCTGACAAGAGAATACTTTAAACATCAAGCAGTCGTGCAATGCAAAAGATTGATTACATCGCGTATATTGTAAAAGTTTCTTGGTTGGGACCTGATGGTTTCATACTGTTAGATGTATGTAGTGGTGTGCACATGTGGTAAGCTGATGAGCATATGGTGACTGACGTTTTGTATCGAACATTAGACGCGTGACTGATTAATATATAAATCTATAGCGTGTATGTACGTTAAATAAGAACGTCTATATACGCCATGTTTTAACTAACACTTTAGTGTCTGAATTTGGTCATGAATCTGCTTATTAAATGTCCCTTTGCAGGCCAAGAAAAAACATCTTTGACATTTTACTACAGGAATGCCTAGCTCGATTATCGAGGCGAGCCAACATTTACAGTTGTACATTTTCAGAATTGTCTTCACTTGCCCCACAAATGGACATTTCTCAAGCGGCCTGGTTTGGCTGGCGGCTGGCTTATAGCAATAATAGGCCTATATATTGTGTACGGATAATATTGTGTGCCGTTTTATGTAAATAATTTGACCGCGAAGTGTTAATAACACCTCGTCTTAAGTATGGTCTAGTGCTTTGTGGTAATACTTGCAAATATATCATGACTTGTTTGGACAATCGACAGACCGTGCCTGGAATCAGTGGTGAAATGGTTGCTATAGATACTAAAGGTAATGACCTAATTTAATTAATCTTTGCCTGCCGCCTGCCCGCCAGCCTGTCCGTCAAACCACCTTCCCGCACACTCACTGGAGGGGGCGGTGAGTGAGGGGGGACGAGAGGGGAGGGAGAGAGGGAGGGAGAGAGAGAAAGAGAGAGAGAGAGAGAGAGAGAGAGAGAGAGAGAGTTTGAGATTCATGTCTGTGGGTAAAATACCTGTATGCGGGGTCAGTAGATTCACATTTAAATACACGTTTTAGGTATATCTCGGGAATGCAAAAAGTATCATCACCAAATTTGGCACATCCATTCACATTTTGGCTTTGAGGTTGAGATCAAAAGGTCAAATATCTCGGTCACGATGTCACTATAAGGTCCTACTGGAACATGCGTTTCTGACCATAACTGTGGTATTCAAGGTATAATCACCGGCTACTAGCTTGCCGACAGCAGCGATGGTGATGCTGGTTGTGGTGGTCACGACGGTGGTAGTGGTATTAGAGGTGTTGGTGTTTGTGTTGTTGGTGTTAGCGTTTGTGGTGTGCAGTGGCGCAACAATAGTCCCCGCAACCATCGCAGCGGCGGGGAGGCCCAGAAATTCAAAGGCCCTCTGATTCTATGAAGAAAACTAATTTCTTGAGAGAGCGAGAGAGGGTTGGGTGGGGTAGGGTGGTAGGGAATAGGGAGAATCTAAGAGAAACTTATTCGGTCTTCCATGCGTCAATGCCTTGCTATCTTTAATATTCCTGTCTATAGCCTATAAGATGACGCAATGACCATTGCTATATATTTTGTGACTGGATTGGTTATAAACGTGGGCATATTTTGATCAATTGATTAGAATAATGGCTACGTTTCCCCTAGGCATTGATGACATGTTATGTCTATTATGAGAAATACCATCGTTTTCATACAGATACACTGATAAGCAATCAGAAATCATGAAATGGAGACTAAAAATACAAAATACTAAATTATCTGATAGGGTGGGGGCAGCCCGTCTAACATGCCATGCATTCTTACCGGCGTCACTAGATGCACGGGTTAATGTGAGAATGGAATCATAGACGTGCTTATTGTTCCTCTTCATGCTTTTGATTTGAAAAAGTTTTCGATATAATGACCCTGGTTCTACTAAAGGACATGTCCCCAAACCTCGGTGGAAAGTTAAACATGTACCACTTACAATTTCTGTGTCGAAAGCTATTCTTCAGCAACATAGTTTATAAAATGAACACTTTGACGCATTTTTCAATAACACTGCTCTATTGGAATGAACACACTTTTGTGGATGTCTGTCCGTGGCTCCCGAAGACATGTGCCAGGTTTTTGCGTCACATGCTAAAACGCAACAGCAACAGCTTTCGGCAACATCTTTTCCAAAATAGACACTTGTCCTTACGGTTGCTAGATTGAAATTATATCAACTGTGTGGGTATTTGTAGAAAGTTGTCCTTGTAAGGCTTGTATATTGTCCTACATGGAGTATGGGGCCATGTCGGACCAACAGCTTAGCTATTTTGGGAATATTTATTCTAGGAAGGGAAATACGCAATACAACTAGCATAATCTGTTACTAGCTTGACTGCCTCAAGCAACAGCGTCTATTCGAATGGTAGCTTACAATGTATTTTAAGTATTCGTAGTTAGGTTCTGTGACTAACATACCTACATTTTGATATAGCAGGGGTCATTGGGCCACAGTTTTATAGTTCCAGAAAGAAAAAAAGTATTTTGTAAACTATGGAAATCCTCGACTGGACAAAGACTAATATTTACCGCCAGAGATGTCGGAGATGCATTCTGAGAACATCTGTGTTTCAAAGTTTTTCGGTGGAGGAAATCCGGGCTCCTGGTCTTGGCTGCTTTCAGCTTGCTTGCGCATGCGTGCGTGCGTGCGTGCGTGCGTGCGAGGTGGGCCATACAAATAATTTTTGCAGGGGGCCCCTCGTCACCTTTGGTTTAAACGTGATTTATTTTTGTTCAGATGGAAGCACGATAAGACTTAGAGTCTTATGCCCGTGTCTCCCATACACATACAGATTATACAAAACCTTTTACAACAAAATGGCGGATAATCATAATAGGTTAATTAATTGTAGTCTATTGGTGTGCATAAGTGTGGTGTGGATGTTGAGTGTGAGGTGGGGGGGAAGTAGGAAGAAAGACCGAGAGAGAGAGAGAGAGGGGGGGGGGAGGGAGGAGGGGAGAGAGGGTAGATATAGAGAGAGCGAGGAATAAGATCAAATGGAAGAATAGCAGAGGTGAGCTCTAGCTGCTGCCTTCGCCCCGACCTGCACGTGTTGGGCTGCTGTCCTTTTACCCCTTAAACTATAAGTTCGCGAACGGGAAGCTACTGAAAACGGTTGGTGTTAATTATATATTGACATACCGTATTACAGATCAGTTTGTTCATTTCCATGTTGGCAGTGTAAGTCATGTATAGAAGCTGGTTGACCGTAAGATTAGCAAGAGAAATATCGTTCAAGGCAAGCTGATTTTGGAAAACGACTCTTTGCTCGCTAAAAAGGGCACAATGTAAGAGGTAGTGGTTTGTAGATTCATCATTGTGCCCACAAGAACAACTGGCAGATTCCGACAGAAAGTTGTCAAATAGATGTCGGTTTAAAGAACTACAACCGTTTCGGAGTCTGCATAGCTTTATGTTGGCAAACCTCGGGCCTACGTAATACCACTCAGGGGGTTGTCGTATGGGTGACATAGCCTTGAGTTTGCTTTTAAATTCTAGAAGAGTGACAAAATCTCTCACCGGCACAGGAAGCATATTCCAGGCGCAGACGGTTGCTGGGAAAAAGGATCAATAGAAGAGCTCAGTATGGCAGCGGAATGGAGTAAGTAAATTTGGATGACGGATATTGTAAGGATTTCGGGATATTGTAAGGATTTCGTGCTTGGGATAGTGTGGGAAGATGGTTGACCAGAACCTCACAGGTCATCCCGTTAATAATTTTAAATAGCAAAGATACTCTATTAAATTCACGTCTACTTGACAAGGTTTCGATGCCTATTTCTAAGTACAGGTCTTCAGTGCTCGCACTACGTGTGATTCCACATACCGTTCTGAGAGCATCTTTTTGGATGTCCTCTAACCGAATTACAAGACATTGTGGAATATTATCCCACACAACATCTGCATATTCTAAAGATGGTCTAATAAATGTTTTGTACAGGATCTCAAGACATTTACGGTCTAGAATATATTTTAGACCTTTAAGTAAGGAGACTTTGTGTTGAGCGTTTGCTATGAGATTACTCACATGGTTACGCCAATTCCCTTTGTTATTAGAGGTAATGCCGAGGTGCTTATGATCAGTTGACGGTAGAATTTCAGAATATTTGAAGTTGATTGAAAAGGATGTGGGCTCGTTGCGCAGGGAAAAAATAGAGATGTGGTTTTCGAGGCATTAAACTCGACGAGCAACATGTTTGCCCAATGCGTCATGGTCAGTGGATCGTATAGGCACGTGTCATCAGCAAAAAGTCTAATATTGTGAATTATATCACTGGGCATGTCATTAATAAAAACTAAGAATAACAAAGGACCAAGCACAGAGCCTTGTGGCACTCCAGCATGTAAACCAAGTAGGGTGGACTCATTGCCGTTTATAACTACTCGCTGGTATCGGTTTCCAAGATAATTTTCGAACCATGCAAGTAGATTTCCACAGATACCAAAATTCCTAAGTTTCTGTAGGAGGCCGCGATGCCATACTCGATCAAAGGCTTTAGATATATCGAAGAATAGAAAGATTATTTTCTTTTGATCGTCAAGGCTTGAGTAATATCAGTGTAAATATCAAGCAGTTGATTTACTGTAGAATGTGATGGAAGAAAGCCAGACTGATATAGAGTGATATCGTGTCTAATATAGCTATAGATATGTTTAAAAACGGTTCTCTCCATAACTTTACTAAGACAATTCAACACTGATATTGGTCGATAATTTGAACATAAGCTCTTGTCTCCTTTCTTGAATATAGGGGTTACATTAGCGATTTTCCAAGAAGTGGGGAACTGCGCACTAGAAAGTGAGTAATTAAAGAACTGCGCTAGTATTAGGACCAATTCTTGTTGGCTCTCGAATAAGAGTATCGGACTTAATTTATCCGGACCAACAGCTTTAGACGTGTCCAGATTGGACAATGCATCGGAGATGTCAGTGTTTGATATTGTAATTGAGTGGAGAGTAGTGTCCGTATACATAGATAGAGGAGGTAAGTTGGCATTAGCATCGTCAATATTGGCGATGCTAGAGAAGTACCGGTTAAGGAGGCTTGCCTTTTCTGAAGAGTCGTAAGAAAATGCGCCGTCATCACGCTTCAGAGGCGCCATTTCGCTAAAATTAGAGTTAGTAATACACAGGAAAGTCTTGCATATTTTCCACCACTCTTTAGAACCTGTGCGTCCATGCCTTATTTTTTCAGCTAATTTATTCCTGACGTTTTCTTTCGCTGTTCGGACTAATGTATTGATGCGCTTTCTCTGTTTTTAAAGTTTGCCACGTCTTGCTGTCGGTTAATTTTTCTTGATTTCATGAACAATTTTTCCCTGACTCTCATTTCGTGCTTTATTTTGCTGGACATCCAGGCTTTATCGTTTGGGTTTATAGTTATAGTTTTATTTGGGATACTAATACTAGCAGCGGCGATAATGTTTGCAGTGATTGTCTGACACCAAATGTCGACGCCATTAACATCGGAGATGTTGTTCCAGGGTGCGTTAGTTAAGTGATCCCTGAATAAATCCCAATCAGCTTTCGCATAGTCCCATATATGGCGAGTGTATGTTTTACGTTTAGGTATGGAGGATGATAAAACCAAATATACTGGAGTATGATCACTACAAAATGGCGCAAGTACTCCACTCTCTTTTGCTATTCTGGCACAGCTGATGATAATTGGATCAAGTAATGTGTTTGAAATGGGTCGGGTTGGTTCTTGTATTACCTGGTGGAAGCCAAACGTAGATATGATGTCACGTAGATGATGATTAGATGGATTGAGAAGATCGTCGTTAATATCGCCGAGTAAGACAAGATTTTTGTTTGGGTTTAAGTCGCGAACATTCTCAATATTGTCGGTGATAGTTTGCCATTTGTCAACACTTGTGTTAGGCGGCCGGTAGATTACACACAATAATAAACAAGGGCGGTCGTGAATCTCGCTCCATATCATTTCAATGCCACGACATTCATATTCAATACGACGGGATGTTGCCATGTTGTTAGAGATATAGACGCACACGCCTCCCCACGGCTGCTGGCGGTCCATCCGATAAGGCTCCTGGAAACCAGGTAGTTTGATTAAGCTATTGTTAACATTTTGGGTAAGGTGGCTTTCAGTAATAGCAATGATGTCAAAGTTGGACAGATTAGTTTCGATAAGATGTATATTATCTTTGAGGCCGCATACATTGAGGTGGACAACAGACATTTCTGAACAGTTAGTAGGGCCTGGATTAGTTTCTACATCGCCAGCCAAAGAAATGAGAATGTAAATTATTAAACAGGTCAATACATTACTCAGGTAGTAATTAAGAAGGAGTGGTAGGAGGGCTGTGTAAATTCCTCGAAGGCGTCCAAATATTCCTCGCAATGGAGGTGGGGTAGCTCGATGGTGCTTGGGTTTGACAGAGAGTGGCAGTTAAAAAGCCCAATAACCGCACGGTAACTTGCTATGTCATTATCCATTGTCAATTGGGTAAATCACCGAAGGCCATTTGCACGTGCGGCGGTAAGGCTGAGGCAGACTTGAAAGATCAAGATATAGAGCTCCATAGATAGTAGGGAGAGGGTGGTAGGAGTAAGAGATAGGACAGATAAAGAACATGAAGGAATAGAGCACAAATAAAGACAGATTCATTAAAGGCTTAGGTGGTAGGGTAAGGCGCTTGTGGAGTAATAGTGAGAACCATTGGCTGTGGCGGAGAATTTTTCTTGATGTGCTGTGTTGTATTCAAACAATGGTTGGATTTAGATGATGGCCTAATCTAGTGTGGCAGAGTGGTTCAGGGTAATAAAAAATATAAACTGTTGAGTATTATGGAACAGAGTCACCTTTATTATGCCACTGGTGGTGTGGGTGGTGTTGGTGGTGTTGGCGGTGTTGGTGATGGTGGTGGTGGTGGTGGTGGTGGTGGTGGTGGTGGTGGTGGTGATGGTGATGGTAGTGGTGGTGGTGGTGGTGGTGCTGGTGCTGGTGGTAGGGGCGGCGGCGGCGGCGGCGGCGGCGGCGGTGGGGTGCTGCGATATTATATTATGTATGCACGATAAATGTGTCATTAATCAGAAGATTAATTAGCCTTCCAGTGTCACGTGCATCAGTCGCAGGTCAATAAGCCAGCGTGACAATCCTTAATGAAATTTGTCTGCGGCCACTTCCAGATCATGCCCATGATTAGCTTCCGGCGGACAATATCTTAAACCCTATATCTGACCCTGACCGCAGAATCTTTGAACAGCCCATCTAATTATCTCGCATCTATTTTTATTTGACATTCTTGGCCAGTGCTTGGCTCTAATTGCATTGTCTGACTTATTATCCATCTGTTTGCTTATATATGGCTTGTCATCGTCCACCTTCTAATAAGGTGACAGACGCAGAACATGAAATACCACGCATTGGCACTGGACGGTAATACCCCTTCTGACCATGCAGTAAACTATATTACTGCATAGTGTAGCGAGATTTGGAGATATACTCGTGTAGGAATGATGCTGCATATCTGATCTCAACACCTCCTACTATACCTATGTCCCGTCTACTCTAGATCATCTGACCGGAGATACGTCATTTCCCGTTATACTTGCGGTCAGTGCAAAGTGACGTCGGTCCACGGATATAACCACGGATTGTAAACATCCTCAATTAACGAACTTATGATCAAACGTAGATGAGTAGGCCATTTTCAGAATGTGAATTTAATCACGGTTAGCCCAAAGGTTCAATCAAATACATTATGAGAAATAACCGTTGGGGTCAAACTCATTTTTGTCCGCCTCTCTCAACCAGTCTGCCCTCCATCGATGTATTATGAGAAAATTATTTTACATTTTAATGAAATAGCCGGCAATTAAAATAATAATTGTTTGCGCACAAACTTATAACCAGAACATGCATCTTTTTGTTTAATAAGTAACCGCCTATGGGGATCAACCTAAAACAAATTGCAACATCAATTATTTGCACCAGAAAGTTTTTCATGAAAGCATGCTTCAAATTGGAATAGTATTCTTATTAGCTACTGCCATTACGTAAAAATCTATTTTATGTAATAAATCTATATCAACGCATCAAATCACGACATAACACCACAGTAAAGGAAGGGAAAAGGGAAATAACAAATTAAGTTCATTGATAATTTCATACAATATTACATAAACTACCACCGGTAAAAATGGAAATGAAGCGGGATTATTTGAGAAAAGCATTTACTAAATTTAGGAGGCTTAACTTGGAACCAATTAGTGACGTAGGTGGTGCTTCACGCTCCGCTGTTTACCAATCGCCAAACTGTAAGCATCTGGCGCTATCCTATGCGTTATGATCGGACTCCCGCGATATACTTGTTTTCTTATGCTGGTTCGTCACCTACTAGAGGTATAAACGATTTAGAAGCCATGCACATATGCCGAATCCACCCGCCCAACCACCCACGCTCCTAATCGATTATTTACTCACCCGCCCGCCCGCCCGCCTGCCCAACAACCCAACCGCCTACCCGCAAGTACACTCACGCACCCACTCACCCACCCACATGCCCATCAAGCAAACGATCAACTGATCCACCCACGCATGCACGCACATGCACACGCATGCATATACGCACGCACGCACACATGCTAGCGGGACAACACGACCACTGTCGTCACCACCCCACAATACCATCTATTAATGTAGCAACAAGGCACATTCATACAGTGTGACCACAATACCATCTATTAATGTAGCAACAAGGCACATTCATACAGTGTGACCACAATACTGCGTCCCTCTTCGTATCTTGCTGGTTTTGATGATGTTCTATTAAGTCTCCTCTTGTGATAAAACTCGATTGCCTCAGTTAATTCCTTTCACCTGAAATGGCAAAATATGCACACACTGGCAAAAATACGCCAATGATTGACGTTGCTACCAGATGTTTGGCTAATTGACATGGTAAAATATACATTTTGATCAAATCCAGTAAATTAAGTTACTATTCTGCTGGATAGCGATCATTAGATCTCTCTTGAGAACCACCCCGAACTAAAATCAGGGACGAGACAGCTGATCTATATACCATAGCTTAGTCTGCCTCTTATCCTGGGTATTTCGTGATACACATAATCTGCACACGCACTCAGGAGTCGCCCTAGTGTTTGATCGACAATGACGATGTATTATGGGGTAACGTAAACAGAACATGCACACGTTGTGATTATGTGGATATAGCAGCTCGTTTCATTTATCACGCATTGTTTGGCTCATCTTAGCCTAATCTATGTATTAATATTGATTGCGAGTGAGATAAGAAAAGAAGCTATACATAAGTTAAAACCGTTGTATAGTTTCCCGTCCACGATTCGTTCATAGGTGCATGTCACATTTGAATAAATTGGCCTTTATGGTTTTTATTATCCCGCTTGGCTGTCTTTGGGGCTGTAAATTGTTTGTGTTTCCCAAATGTATGTATGACACGAGTTGTCCAAAAATATTTTAACTCCAGTAACTTACAAGCTTTACCATTTTGGCTATATTCATTTAACATACATTTATATATTCAGAATGCTTACTTTGTTTGTTTTCAGGCTGAAAGTCGTATGCAGTATACGGGCCATAAAGTTGGCAACCATATTATAGATGTATTTTATTAGCAAGCACATAAGCAAATTTTGCTACCATGAGCAATGGCATATTTTATTGACAACATCGTTGACACATTTTAGTAACAAGAATATTAGTACATTTTATTTGAAGAAAATCAGTGTACTTTTGTATATATCATGCATAAATTCGATGATATTTGTAAAAAAAAAAAAAGGCAGGTGAACATTTATGTGGTGGTTCTTATGTTCCACCATTCATTTACTACCTTTTGCCTCCACAGGCGATCATGAGGTGTCTTTGATGTTTACGTAGACGCACAATCTGTTGCAGAGCAATTTTCAAGTTGCATCTAAAACTAATATTTTCGATAATCGCAGATGAAGGGCATCTTTGCTGATATGACTGGCATTTATTATCTACTAAATTCGGTCCGGACCTATTGTAGTTAATAGTTTCCGTTTCTCACAATACACCTTTCCCGCATTGAAGTAATTATGCGGGGATTTCCCTAAATCAACGCTCAGAGCAGAACTGCTGGCTGGTAACGAACCCAACAAGCAGCTGACCTGCATTGAGTTACTATTGCACTAAAACACACCGCAATTTAAACTGTGCCTATGATAAACTAAAATCACTATATTATTTAAATCATACATCATTCGAAAGTGCATTCAATTGCTTAAACATTACTGCATTCATTTTTATCTTTTTGTAAAACCTTCCCAGGGTTATTTCCGTATATAAATACCCGGTTATACATAAATTCATTAAATCAGGTAAACAATGGTAGCTATTTTAAAATTACAATCAACTATATTAACTTTTATAAAACAATAAAAACGAATATGGAAATGAATAGGAAATTGTTTTAGTCTTCCAATGATGTATGACTTCAATACTATTATGAAATTAGTTCTTTATATAAACTGTTTAAAGTGCGTTGTACCTGATTCTAATGGTAAGGTAATGCTGTTTCCGCGTCGGCTATCACGGTTACTAGCCAGAAGTTATGTGCGCAGTGCATTCTGGGAAGGTATTTTCCCAAATACGCTAATGTGGGAAAGGTCTATTCAAAAAGCACAGTTTGTCAGTCTTTCTATTTTCCCCATGTCACGTTTACTGTGATCGAATGACATAGTTTATCTCGAATTTATACCTGTAAAACAAAAATATAGGAGCTATGTTTAGGAATTTAATTTTCTCTAAGTTGTAAAACTAACATTTACCAACAATATTAGAATTATGTCATAATGGTATAGATGTTTGAGATGGACAAGCACGTGCAATATAGAGCCAGAGGCACGCACATTTCTCTGCCTATCATGTAAATCATTTAACTGAGCGAGGTTGAATTAATATGTTTAAATAAAATATGTACGACTGAATGAATACAATTCATTGTATACTGAATAGAGAGGTAGATGATAATTGGCAAACATACATACGGACAAATATATGGACAACTGAAAAGTACCTCAACATTTCACTATTACTGTCTCTGCCAATTGTATGTCTTTGATGGATCTGCTATTCAATAAATATTCTGTTGAAAATTTTTGAAACTAGTTTGACTGGGCACCTGCCAATCGCAATCGATGCGATGTCACGATTTCAATATAGTCATAGTAAGAGCCAAACATGTCCGATCAAGCCACCTTTTTAGATTAAGAAAGGTGGAAATTAGCTAAATTAATTAAGAAGAAAATTTGGTTCCATTATTCCCATTGCGCCGTAGAGCGACTTTCCATTGCCCCCATTCGTCTATTGAACGACTACCCATTTTCCCAATTCTCCCATCTAGTTACTCTCAATTGTTCATCTGTCTAAACTGCTTCGTGCCAGGAATACTCCACAAACGCAATGATCGGCCATTAACGAGACTTTGCAGATAGCCTGTACATGATGATGATCTCATGAAGCACTGAGAATCGTGGTTTTTGGTATAACGTTAATCCATGTATCGCTGGTTTGATGCATATGTTAAAAGCATCCAGATTTGTTCAATGGCTCATGTGATATCATCATGTACACACATTTACACGCACATTCATATTCACATTTCATGCTTTTCCTTGTGTGCATTCATTTTCTATTTCAAGATGAATAATAAAGTATGACTAATTTGCTACTGTTCTTCTTCAGACTATCTATCTGAATAAATGGTTGGTTACATAACATAGTCTCTTATGAAGGTCCAAGTTCTCGTGGTATTTAACCCTTTCATGATGAAGCTTGCCAAAACCAGTCTATGCAGCCGTCTTAACGAATGGTCATTTGACGATTTGTAAAATTTTACCACTGGAATGACTGGCTCAATAACCGAATAGTCAGTTATTCTATTGGTAAAATTGATAAAAACTAACTAGTTTCTCCTGGCCTGCAAATGGACATTCAATAAGCAAATATTCTAAGTTTCTTGAACACATTTAGCCATTAAAGCGTCTTGCAAATTGAAAGCAGTACCACAATCGCACTGATTACATATTAGGTACTTTTCTCCATCACATATCGAAGTAGATCTCAAGGGGCACGACTGCCGGTGACTATCTATTCTTCCCATTCATCTGCAAATTGTCTTTCCATTTGCCCCATTCATATGCCAATCGGATCATGCTATCTGATAGCTAAGCATTCATCTCCGATAGTGAAAAAAATCACTCTGATTGGTCACTGGTATGAGAACCATATAGGGAGTGAACCGGGTCCGGTGCCATTAGGAACCAATCAAAAGCCACGCACATGATACGTTCTTCCGAAAAGCGGTTATCCAAAGGGGGGTGGGGTCCTTTTAGTGGAGATGGCAGTGATGGCGCGTGGGAGAGTGGGATTTTAGTTCATAGATCATTTCTGTTTTATAAAATAGTAATATGTCTGATTAGACTTATCTCTATATGTGTAGATTTTCCAGCCAATCAAAACTGATTAACTGACTGAATGAATGATTGCTTGATCAACAGTTTACTGGATTAGATAGAATGCAACGTTTGGTGATGTCACATACCTTTCGCATCGCATGATGTATGCATGCTCATGATTGCACTTCATTGTGAACATTAATCCTGAAAATGTATGTGCTGTATTCTGCTTGGTAACGGTTGAGATCAGGTTAACATGCATCAGAAGATCAAATTACATATGTTACCTGCAATAAAGGGACTCATTTCGATCCATGTCCACACCCAATTTCAAGATAATTTCTGGCCACTCTATACAGACGTTGGAATAAATTTTAGCACGTTGAACATTGAATTACCAGAATTTGAATTTCACGGTAACTATACATGTGAGATGTTGAATATTCTGAAATTAATTTGGCCGGGAGCTGCTGCCGCATATGGTAGCTGCTGGCTATGGCAACAGCATCCTCAGTTACATTAGTTTCAAAATATTCAACAGAATGTTTAGCAGATTCCACAAAAATTATCTCAAAAACATATAATTCACACTATTACTGGCAGAAACGTTACCTGCCTCGTGGCTGAGTTACATCGTTTGATTGTGTTGTCAGCTAACAAGTGACGTATTTGACAATGACATTAGATTCTGAATGACAGATCTGATTTCAGCAACAAAGGGGCAAGAATTGCTTATGTACTCATATAAATATGTACTGCGCTCAGGTGTTGATTAGCACAGTTAAACAACAATTAGTCATGACAACTTAAAAAGCAACACGTTCAAACTGGATGGACATATGGAACATGGAGGTTACTCATTTCGTTCTTTCCTTGAACACACGCCTCTAGATATGATCCTCAGTTTGGAATAAAGCCACTAAATTAACGTTAATTGTAAATTACTCAAAGATCGAGGCAATATCACTACTTCGTTCATTCTGTTCATCTTGGGAATCCTTGCTAATGCTACGCTGTTGTGATATGAAGAGATTTTAGAACACTTGTACATTGCGATGTGGCAGATTAGTTAAATCCGTGGGTTATACTGCAGACGAGGGAGAGTGATGATTTGATGTTGATTATTAATCTGATAACAGATACATTTTTTGCACTGCATATACCTCTGTGCCTATTTTAAGCTAACAACTGGTAAATCACAAACACGCGGTCACTAACGACAGATGATATTTGAATACATGTTATTCCCATAAGAGATAGCATCTATGTGACATGTCGGTAGTCATACCGAAGAAAACATTTTTTTGTTTAAAAAATGCACATAGTCTCTCAAAGAAGTCTCATTCAACTATCTCCTTATATTTGGTGTCAATGAGTGAATCCATTTCTAGCTATTCCCGGCTCATTGCTAGCTGAGCTCCTTCCAATGTAACGTGTGGTGTGACTGATTTGAAACCTTGTAACGTAGCAAAATCTCCATATCAAGGTAAATTGTTGACTATTTTGATGCTACTTTAAATGGATGCTGTTTATTAAATTGAAAATTCATGAACGGCATACAATTCATAGGCCTACGCTTGGTGATGGGATTTTCTACTTGCTTGACGGAGATATACATAATTTTGATTGTGATCGTATTTTATTCTGACGTCAGATACTTGTTTCACAGATCGAATCACTCCATTGGCCAAATATAGTTTGGTCTGGTAACATTGGTTGTGATGACGATTAGCTTAACTGTCACCACCAAGAACACTTCCCTGGCGATTCTCTGGTATTATAAGAGCTTAGTGTCCATCACTTAAATCAACACCAATTTGTGGCTATGTATGAGCGAGTCAGGACCACTTGAGTGAGCCTTATATCTGTGCTTAGCATTGATCCGAACAAGCGGTCCACCAAGCTGATAGACGTTAGTACTTAAGAAGAGATTAATTCAGCTTACTGAAATATTGTGTGCTGATAGAAATGCACTACTATATACTGTGTGCGTAGCATGAAATGGATACGGGGCACATAGTATTGTGGATCTAGACATAGTCACGTGACGCTTGCACATCTATCTATCTACTCTTTGTATCGCCAAGTGGCCAGATGATGTTTTCCTGTAGATTACATCATGAATATTATGTTTATCTTTTGCGTGTAGCAAGGAGTATCAACATGCTTGTTTATGCGGGATGTGTGGGGAAGCAACTTGATTGATGTTCTTTGCTACCTAAGGAATTGACAGACCAAGTTCTAGGTGTTCCCCAGCAATGTCAAGTTAAGCTTAGCCAACAGTGTACATGCAGTAGGATATTGTAAATATTCTAATACGTGTTGTTGCAGCCTCTGGCAAAACAGATCTCAGTCAAATTAGCTACAACACATTCAACAGAATCTCTATTAAATTGTAAATTCACCAAAGACATACAATTAAGACGTTTACTGTCGGACTTTTCCCCGCCTTCGTGGTTGGAGATGTTAGCTAACTTTGATCAAGAGGTCTGATTCCTGAGGTGCGGATGAAATCGCTGGACGTAGGATCTGCAGTTAGATTTCTCGTGCTCACTAGCAGATATCTATTGAAATTTAATAGTGGATTCAACGTACACAACCTAACCTAGGTCTTACAATCCAAAAGGACGAACACAATAAATCGTCTAAATGTTAATACTTATTAGATTGAAACTAATTTGCCAACATGTTCCTGTCACATTGGCTTCAGAATATTGAACAGCTTACCTTTATAGTCACATAAATGTGGGATTATGAAAATTGAGGGTTCAAACTTCAAATTGCTAGCTGCAGTTCGATCAGTATCGCTATGGTTCAATGATTGACATTGTGACTGTCCTAACTGATCTCGATTAATTTTACTTGACAAGTACAATCTACGACTGACCTCGCCGATTTATTGTTAATTAGTTATCATCCTAACCTCTTTGTCTGTATCACATCGAATATAAAGAGTGAATAATCTATATATTCGGTATTCAAAGATATACATATATCATAGGTCACGTTGGCGCCACTCGTCTTATCAATCACCCAGCTTTGTCCTATCAAACGATATCGCTGGAAAATGTGACTGTTGGCAGAACATTTCGCATTTGACTATGTTTGCTTGCGAGGATGTCGTCAGAAATCATTTGTATAAATGGCCCGATTCATCACAAGACATCCCAACGGACATCTTTTACTATGTGCTTTATACATCAAGCAGTCGTGCAATGAAACAGATTCATTGAATCTCATATATTATAGAGGTTTCCTCGGGGAGGCAAGGACGGGGTGGGATGAAAGGGTAGGTAAGGGGGAATAGGAAGGGGGAGAGTGAGATGAGAGAGAGAGAGAGAGAGAGAGAGAGAGAGAGAGAGAGAGAGAGAGAGGGGGGACGAGGGGGGGGGGAGAAGGGAGGAACGAATGAAGGAATGAAGAAAGAGAGTTTGAGCATCATGACTAAAGGTAAAATACTTAAGTCTAAATGACGGGGTCAGTAGGTTCACATTTAAATGCACGCTTTAGCCATTCATATCCTGGTACATTCCCTGATCTGTATCGCAATTATCTGTTTTGTAATATCGAGTAAATGTTGAACAGTGATCGACACCATTTTGTCTCCTCAAGCTATTGTGTGTGATGTCATGTAGGCACCAATACATCACATTCTTTATTATGTAATGCTCATCCCATTGCATATTTTGGAACTAATTTGACTGGAGGTTGTTGCTGCCATAGGCAGCAACAACTTCCAATCAAATTCGTTAAAAAATATTCAACAGCTTACCTGTAGGATTGCTTTTATACCACGTTGCCAAACTATAGCTAGAGCCTCTAAGACTGAGAGTATATACCGAGGCAGACACACTGGGGTTTTTCTAATTGGTTGAACAGTAAATCATGACAGCCATCATAGGGTGTAGAAATGTATCAATATTTAACTACTAAATCCTGAATATCTTTCCTTAGCGGCGTGCTACAAGGCTTAAAATTATCTGGGTAGTTTATGACCGGAGTGTTAGATCGTCTGAATAGCTATCAAGAGATGGGATTAGTTATCCTTTAACTGTGGTCTTCAAGTTCTAATCACTGGCTCTGACCTTTCTGACTACGGCGATGGCGGCGGTGGTTTTGCTGGGTGTGGTGGTCACGAGCTGGTGGTATTGGTGTTGCTGGTTGTGCTGGCGTTGGTAGTGTGGATGGTGTTGATGGTGTTTGTGGAGGTGGTGATGGCGGTTGTGGTGCTTACGGCGGAGGAGGTGGCGGCAGCGGCGCCGGCGTTGGTGGTGGTGGGCTAGTAGTACTCCTGGTGATATTATATTGTGTATGCACGATAAATGTGCCATGAATCAGAGGTTTACTTAGCTCATTGCTCATCACTAAGTTTACGCTTTCCGGTAACATATAATTTACCCGGCTCGCAGAATCTTTGAACAGCGCCTCTAATTATCCCACATCTATTTTTGTCAGTGATTCTTGACCAGTGCTTGACTTTAATTGCAATGTTCAACAAAAGTTGGCATCGTCCACTTGCTGATAATGTCATCGTACGCAGAACATGAAATGGCATGCATTGTCACTGAGCAGTATTTCACATGACCATGCAGCAAGCTACACTACTGCATAATGTAGTGAGGTTGGGAGATATAGTCATGTAGGAATGATGCTGCATATCTGATTTCAAAACCTACGATACGTATATCCTGTCTACTCTAGCTCATCCGACTGGAGATATGTCACTGCCCGCTCATCGTAAATTGATTGTGGGAGGAAGTTACGTTATACTTTTGGTCAGTGAAAAGAGACGTCGGTCCGTAGATATAATCGGGGTTTTTAAACAGGCTCAATTAACTAACTCATGATCAACCGTACATGAGTAGGCAGTTTTTAGGATGTGAATTTAATTACGATTAGCCAAACAGTTCAAATACATTATGATATATAACCGTTTGAGTCAAACCAATTCTTGCTCGTCTTATCTCCTTTGGATGGATTATCAGAAAATTATCATATATTTTAATGAAATAGCCGGCAATTAAAATAATTGTTTGCGCGCCCAGGAACTCATGGCCTCTATCCTAGAACATGCATCTTTTAGTCTAGTCAGTCTAACCACCTATGAGGCTCAACCCATTGGATTGGAAGAAAGACCTGCACAACACATTAATAGCAGATGAAAAAGAATTTTAATTTCACTGTAACTATACATGTGAGATGTTGAATACTTTGAAATTAATTTGGCCAGAAGATTCTGCCGCATATAACAGCTGCAGACGATGGCAACAGCATCCCCAGTCACATTAGTTTCAGAATATTCAACAGAGTGTTTAGCAAATTGCACAAAAACAATCTCAAAGACTTATAATTCACACTATTACTGTCAGCATCATTACCTCCCTCGTGTCAGAGCTACATCATTTGATTGTGTCGTCAGCTAACAAGTGACGTATTTTGACAATGACATTAGATTCTGAGTGACAGATCGGATCTCAGCCACAAAGGGGCAAGAATTGCTTATGTACTCATATAAATATGTACTGCGCTCAGGTGTTGATCAACATAGTTAAACAACAATTAGTCATGACAACGGTAAAAGCAACACGTTCAAACTGCATGGATATATGGAACATTGGAGGTTACTCGTTTCATTCTTTCCTTGAACACACACCTCTAGATATGATCCTCATTTTGCAAATACCTCGGTGCCTATTTTAAGCTAACAACTGGTAAAGCACCAACACGTGGTCACTAACGACAGAGGATATTTGAATACAAGTTATTCCTATAAGAGATAGCATCTATGTGACATGTCGGTAGTCATACCTAAGAAAAACATTTTTTTGTTTAAAAAATTCACATAGTCTCTCAAGCAAGTCTCATTCAACTATCACCTTATATCTGGTGTCAATGAATGACTCCATTTCTAACGATTCCTGGCTCATTGCTAGCAAAGCTTCTCCCAATGTAACATGTGGTGTGACTGATTTGAAACTTTGTAACGTAACATAATCTCTATATCAAGGTAATTATACAGATAAAGAGTTTCAGAGCAGGCTGGCTTGAGAAGATACAGGAGCACAGAAGATCAAACAACACATCTTGCACAGGTCATAGAGGACACTTTTCAAGCCAAGAAGGTGATGCTAGCTGCCTTTATTGATCTGCAGAAGGCAGTTGACAAGGTGTGGAAGGATGGCCTCCTCGTGAAGTTCCGGCGCACAGGCATCGGTGGCAACATGTTCCGATGGACCAAGTCATACCTACACAATCGCAGAGCTAGGGTGCTGGTGGATGGACAATCTGGACAGAATGTATTGCTGAGACAAGGGGTACCACAAGGCGGAGTATTATCACCAACTCTGTTCATACTCTTCATTAATGATATTTTAGCAGAGCTGCCCAATGGGATCCAAGCAGCACTCTATGCAGATGACCTCGTACTCTGGTGCACCGAGGAGTACACAACGACTGCCACGTACAGAATGCAGCTCGCCTTGGACAGAATTACAACTTGGGCCAATCGCTGGTGTATTACCATCAACAAAGAAAAATCATCAGCCATGCTATTCTCACTGTCCACCAAAACCAAGGTTGGCAATCTGACACTGGGCGGTACTCCACTCGAGTACGAGGACCAGCAGACATACCTGGGAGTCACCTATGACAGAAGATTAACATGGAAGGAGCACATCCAGAATGCAGAGGCAAAGGCCAGAAGAAAGCTAAACATCATGAGGAAGCTGGCAGGAACAAAGTGGGGTGCCAATGAAAGGATCCTCAAGACCATCTACCTAGGTGTCGTATGACCACACCTTGAGTATGGATCCAGCTCATGGATGATAGCAGCTAAATCTCATCAACAGAACCTCGACAGAGTACAAAACCAGGCACTGCGCATCATCACTGGTGGAATGAGATCAACACCAATAGAAAAAATGGAGCAGACAGCAGGCATCCCCCCACTTAGTAAAGGAAGGGAATGCAGAGCACTGATACAAGCTGCAAAGTTCAAATCGTTCAACAACCACCCGATGAAGATCAGGCAAGCACAGCTGTCATCAGGAGGACTTAAAAGATCAAGTTTTGTGAAAGAGACAAAAGCACTTCAAAGGAGACACCAAGAAATGTTGCCAGCACAAATAGAAGACCCAAACCACACCCTTGATCCTCCACCCTGGGAAAACAAACTGGAGAGCATAGCTATTCGCACCACAGTACCTCATCTCACAACCAAAGATGAACACAGTGATGTGAGCAAGAAGGCCCTGACCCTAGCTATGCTGGAAGAAATGTACCCTCAGGAGACATGGATAAGGATCTACACAGATGGATCAGCCAAAGATGCAATTAGGAGCGGAGGTGCCGGCCTGCACATACAGTATCCAAACGGACAACATGAGTCAGCTGCAATACCGACAGGCAAACACTGCACAAACTACAGAGCTGAAGTCGAAGCACTGGTCCATGCAGCTAATACCATCAGCAGAACAGCAGACCCTATTGCACAGATTGTCTTTTAATCTGATGCCCGCTCCGTCCTTGAGGCTATCACCAAAGGTAAGCTGCCACAACTTGAAGAAGCACTACAAACCATCAAATGCTTTCGGATAGCATTGCAGTGGATCCCCTCACACTGTGGAGTCCAAGGAAATGAGGAAGCAGACAAGATGGCAAAGGTGGGTGCAGAAGAGAATCAGACAGAAAACATGATTACGCATACAGAGATGAAGACTATCATCAAGTCACTCTATAGAACACCTCAATCAGAAGATGCCTACCATCATCTCTCGAGGCCAGAGCAAGTGACCATTTTTCGTCTCAGAACTGGACATAACAGACTAAACCAACACATGTACAGGCGGTTCCACCATACGACATCGCCCGCTTGTCCTTGTGGAGAAGCAGAACAGACCACAGAGCACATACTTCAATGTTGCAGTACGTATCAGCTGCTGAGAGAAGAGATCTGGCCTTTGTCAACCTCTTTTCTTGTATGGGCCTGTGGAAGAACTGCAGAAAACCACAGATTTCATCTTGAGAACGGCTCTCCAAGTGTGATACCAGCGATCGAAAAGAAGAAGAAGAAGAAGATACAGATAAATTGTTAACTATTTTGATGCTACTTTAAATGGGTGTTGTTTATTAAATTGATAATTCATGAACGGCATACAATTCATATGCCTACGCTTGGTGATGGAATTTTCTAATTGCTTGACGGAGATATACATAATTGTGATTGTGATCGTATTTGATTCTGATGTTAGATACTTGTTTGACAGTTCGAATCGCTCCATTGGCCAAGTAGAGTTTGGTTTGATGACATTGGTTGTGATGATTCAAAACCAATCACATGTTGCTACAATAAGCCTAATTCAATCATCCATATACATAAATACCCATTAATAAATGTCTCACAGGAATCAGAACTAGGAAATCATCACTTTCTATAGAGTGTCAATGCCATCAATTAGCCATACATAAATAATTCTTTAAATCCCTTAGGAGCAAAACCACAATCATTAGAATAATAGAAACATCGAATCTCAAACCAAATGAATTGTAATCGCCTTGTCGCTTGTCAGTGAAATAACATCCATCTATTAAGCATTGTGAGCTATAATTTTAGTCTTCCCCATCATTACAATTATGCGCACTAATTGTCAATTCCTAAAGGAATGACCAAGATGGTGTGCACTCTTTTCTTTGTACTGTTGAGAGGCCTTGTGTTTACATCGATATCAACCTTGCAAGACATCACTTGCCTAGAAAACACAAAACACTTTAACGAATGATGATCAACCATCTTCAGTCTGAAGACTGATGTTCCTTCTTTCGAGGAATGGAGGTTGAATCTTAGCTGCCATCCTGAACATAATTTCTTTTAGAATAGTTGCTTGCATAGAGTTAAATTTTTAGTAAATTAATTAACATGGATTCCATAGTAAATTAACACCAAATGGAATGAAGTGTGTTAGTTTCTTCCGCCATAACCAACAATTAGGTTAACTGTCGCCACTAAGAACACTTTCCAGGGCAATTCTCTGGTATTATGAGAGCATAGTGTCCATCAATTTAATCAACACCAATTTATGGCTATGAATGAGCGAGACAGGACCACTTGAGCGAGCCTTATATCTGTGATTAGCATTGATCCGAACAAGCCGACCACCAAGCTGATAGACGTCAGTACTTAAGAAGAGATTAATTCAGCTTACTGAAATATAGTGCGCTGATAGAAATGCACTACTCTACACTGTGTGCGTCGCATCATATTGGAACTGGCCACATAGTATTGTGGATCTAGACCTAGTCTTGTGACGCATGTACATTTATCTTACATCTATATACTCTTTGATCGCGCAGTTGCCAGATGATGTTTTCCTCTAGATACATCATGGATATAACGTGTATCGGGCGTGTCACAAGGAATACCAACACACTTGTTTATTCGGGATGTGTGGAGAAGCAAATTGATTGACGTTCTCTGCTACCGTAAGAATTGACAGACCAATTTCTAGGTGTTCCCCATCAATTTCTAGTTAAGCGTAGCCAACCTTGTACATGAAATGGGGGTATTGTAAATATTCTAATATGGTGCCATTGCAGCCTCTGGCAAAACAGATCCCTGTCAAATTAGCTACAGCACATTCAACAGAATCTCTATTAAATTGTAAATTCACCAAAGACACAATTAAGACGGTTACTGTCGGACCTTTTCAGGCCTTCGTGGAGGGAGATGTTAAAGACCTTTGATCAAGAGGTTAGATTCCTGAGGTGCAGATCGAATCACTGGATGTACGATCTGCGGTTGGATTTCTCGTGCTCACTAGCACATATCTAATGCAATTTAATAGTAGATTCAACCAGTACCCAAACGAGCCTAAGTCTTACAATCCAAAGGCCGAACACAAAAATCGTCTACATGTTAATACTTATTCGATTGAATGCTTTGAAACTAATTTGATAACATGTTCCTGTCACATTGGCTTCAGAATATTGAACAGCTGACCTTTATAGTCACATAAATGTGGGATTATGGCACGTCAAACTTCAAATTGCTAGCAGCAGTTCGATCAGTATCGCAATGGACCAATGACTGACATTGCAACTGTCCTAACAGATCTCGATTAATTTGACTTGACAAGTACAATCAACGATTGAGTTCACCGATGTATTGTTAATTAGTTACCTTCCTAACCTGTTTGTCTCTATCACATCGAATATATAGAGTGAATAATCTATATCGTCGGTATTCAAAGATATACATATATCATAGTTCACGTTGGTGCCATTCGTCTTATCAATCACTCAGCTTTGTCCTATCAAGCAATATCGCTGAAAAATGTGACCGTTGGCAGAACATTGCACATCATTCGCATTTGACTATGATTGATTGCGAGGATACCATCGGAAATCATTTGTACAAATGCCCCAATTCATCCCACGACGTCCCAACAGACTTCCTTTACGATGTTAAAATGGATGAATATATGTGGCATAGTATAATTTCATGTATGTTATGGCTGACAAGAGAATACTTTACACATCAAGCAGTCGTGCAATGCAAAAGATTGATTGAATCTTACATACTGTAGAAGTTTTTTGGTTGGGACCTGATGGTTTCATACTGTTAGATGTACGTAGCGGTGTGTGCGTGTGGTAAGCTGATAAGTATGTGGTGACTGACATTTAGATTCAAACTATAGGGTGGAGGATGGGGTGGGAAGAGAGGGTAGGTGAAGGGGAATGGAGAGAGCGAGAGAGAGAGAGAGAGAGAGAGAAAGAGAGAGAGAGAGACGGGGTGGGGGCGAAGGGAGGGACGAAGGAAGGAATGAAGAAAGAAAGAGAGTTTGAGCATCATGACTAAGTCTAAATGACGGGGTCAGTAGTTCCGTTTCACATTTAAATACACACTTTAGACATAACTCTGGAATGCAAAAAGTAGGACCACCAAATTTGGCATATCCCTTCATATTTTAACTTTGAGGTTGCGATCAAACCGTCAAATATCTAGGTCACGATGTCGCTATAAGGACCTATTGGAACATGCATTTCTGACCATAGTTGTGGTATTCAAGGTATAATCACCGGCTCCGACCATGCCAACTGCGGCAATGGCAGCGGTGGTTTTGCTGGTTGTGCTGGTCACAATGGTGGTAGCACCATTATAGATAGTGGTGTTGGTGTTTCTGGTTGTGTTGTGTTGTGTTGGTGTTGGTGGTGTGGGTGGTGTTGATGGTGTTTGTGTTGGTGGTGATGGTGGTGGTGGTGGCTGCAGACGAGAAGGCGGTGGCGCTTGTTCTCCTGGTAATATTGTATTTTGTATGCACAATAAATGTGCCATGAATGAGAGGTTTAAACAGCTCATTGTTTATCAATAAGTTTACACCTTTCGGTACCATATAACTTATCCTGCTCACAGAATCTTTTAACAGCGTCTCTAATTGCCTCGCATCTATTTTTATCGGCGATTCTTGGCAAGCGCTTGACTCTAATTGCAATGTCTGATGAAAGATGGCATCGTCCACTTGCTGATAATGACATCGTTCGCAGAACATGAAATGACACGCATTGGCACTGAACGGTATTAAACCTGGCCATGCAGTAAGCTACACTACTGCATAATCTAGTGAGGTTGGGAGATATAGTCATGTGGAAATTATGCTGCTTATCTGATCTCAACACCTCCAACGATACGCATATCTTATCTATTCTAGGTCATCTGACCGGAGATATGCTACTGCCCGGTCGTCGTAAATGCAGAGTGGGAGGAAGTTGCATTATCCTTACATATAATCGGAGATTGTAAACATGCTCAATTAACTAACTCATGATAAAAAATAGATGAGTAGGCAGTTTTTAGGATGTGAATTTAATCATGATTGGCCCAAAATTTCAAATACATTATGAGAAATAACCATTGGGATGAAACTCATTCTTGTCACCACTCTCAAACAGTTTTACCTACTTTGCCTGTGGATGGATTATGAGAAAATTATTGTATATTTTAATGAAATAGTCCGCAATTAATATAATTGTTTTCGCACCAAGGAACTCAAGACCTCTATGCCAGAACATGCATCTTTTAGTCTAGTCAGCCTAATCACATATGAAGCTCAACCCAAAACAAATGTCATCATCAATTATTTGCACCAGTAAGCATTTCATAAGACCATAGATAAAGCATGATTCAAAATGGAATAATATGCACATTAGCTAGCGACATCATGCTAAAATTGATTAAATGCAATAAGTCTGTATCTAGTATTAAGTCATGACATAACACCGCATTAATGTAAAATATAAATTTTCTGAGTATCTTGTTATTGTCTGAATAAATTGCAACTGTTCCCAAAGTACCTAGTATGGAATAGGCATACTATCATGGCACACAGTATGCTCAGAAATAGGTTTCCATGGCATAAAGAAATATATTGTAACTTCGATCCCTATTTGAGTTTGTGTTAATTTATTCGCATATATTATGGCACTCTGAAACATTTTGACTGATATGATATGCAATTTACAAATATGTACTGTAACTATTGCTTTATAAACACAAGGCATGCATTCAACCTTCTCGTGCCAATCCATGCTGATATGAACCAACTGGTGGAAAGCATGGAGAATTCTTCTGATGGGTTGTGCAGAATACAGGTAATTTTTTATAGAACAGGTAGTGAACATCGTCCAGGTGGTGGAAGATGCTGCTTAAGACAAAGATGTGTTCGAAGTTGGTGAAATGTTAATTCGAGTAATGACAGATCAACGTGTTGCTGATAAAATGTTCTCATCAGAATCTCTGAAAAGAATCTCTGAAAAACTAATGAAGAAAATGTGTTAAAGTACGACCTATGAACAGCAGGTTATAGTATATGGACAAGGTAGAGATACATAAAAAGTGGATGCTACACCTGCATCTGTGCACGTTATGCTGCCGAAAATAGCTTCAAGGCACAATTTGTATGATAAGTGTGCCAACATCCGACTTCAAATGATAAAAAGACCGGAAGAGTATCATAAAGAAGTGCATAGAATTTTTAAGAATAGGCTTCGAATCATTTGCCGAAGTGAACATCATTGAGCTTTCCACCAAAGTTGGAAAAGAACATATGCACATGTGGATCATTTAATCTAGCAGTGACTTGACTAGAGGCCGTGAACTACTGTGAGCTATGAGAGCAGCAAACAGCAGTGACACAAAGTTTTGTCAACGACTGATATAAAGTACTCAGGGTCGTAAAGGAATGACATTCATTCAGCATCTTATCATTTCAAAATACTATCACGAGTGATGTTATTGGACATGGCACAGTGAATGTGCGGCAAGTCATACTCGACTAAATGGCTGTGGAAGGTGTTACAATCATGCTTTCCAATTTAAACAGCCTTGAATCAAAGCCAGTTGTGGTCATTAATCGACAACTGGTCCAAGGTAATCTGCTATTCTAGCAAACCAGCACAATTCCGCTAGTGAACTGCAACAAAATTCAACATGTTTTCTTTACTTCACACTGGGCAGTCATCCCCCAGCAATCTGCGGCTCATCAGATCTTCCTATGCTTCTACCTAGGCAGCCAAGTAAACCAGAGCACAGTCAACAAACAATGATTTGATTGCATCTTAAGTGAATTTATGGAAAACGTGGAATGGCTGACAGTTCAGGCAATGTGGTGCTTCCTTTCTAGGAACCGTAAAGACAATGAATACTGCCCTTGTATGCAGGGGCTTATTGATTCCTCTCTCATACAACGTGAATAAAATGTTGTTCAATTCAGATGCGAAGCTAATTGCTATGAAATGATGGGCATGGAGCATGAAAAACCAGATCATCTTGAAAGCGTGTCAATTTTGCGAAACTTGCTAAATATGTCATAAACCCATATTTTGACACCAACGTATATGGTTACTCAGTATCGTCACCTTTGCGTCTAATTCCTAAATTCATATGCAGAAGTGGAAATCTGGACGGTGGAAGTTATATGAATATGCATGGAAAGTGAGTGAGGGTTAGTTGCCACCCTATACAATCTGACTGCTATCATTGCCATGGTCACGCATTGGGGACCGAAGCTCCCACAGGTCCCAACCAAATTGCGGATTGGAGGGAAAACCTCCAAGCACATTAATATCAGATGAAAAATATGGCGATTGTGAGATTGAGATGAGGATTCCTCGCACCTGTTTGTCCAGCACTCACAAGACAATGCTCGCCTGCATCCTTTAAATTAGCCAGTGGTTGTAGACTACAAGTCAAGAGCGCACCACATGATGGTGAGTGTACCTCTTTGCTACTATCTTACAATCAGAAGTACTTCTACCCAGAGACAGTGGTTAACGGATGTCTGCTAGATGGTATGCAGAGAGCAGTCTCTACTCTCTCCATGTATATGGTGCCATTGTGAGAATTACGTACCATAACACGCCTATATGTCCATAATTAACAGCTTCCTGAATGCCTGGAATCGCTTCCTAATACACTTTATGCATCTAACGCTATGATCAGATATTTCAGTTAGTGACCATCTACTCCCTTGATGTAAATGATATAGATACCATGCACACATGTTAAATGCACACGTCCAAACACCCACTAACCTAATCGTTCATTCACTCGCCCGCTCACCAACCAACCCAACCATCAATCCGACAGCGGAGTCACCCACCCACCCACCCACATACTTACCAACCAAACCACCCAGTCATGCACGCACACACGTATGTACGCATGCACGCAATCACGCACGCATGCACGCCCGCTCGCACACACGCACGCACGCTCGCAGGCAGGCACGCACGCACGCACGCACGCACGCACGCACGCACGCACGTACACACGCTAGCACGACAACACCGCCGTTGCCGTCACCAACCCACAATAACAACTATCTCTGTAGCAACAAGAAACACCTATACACTGTGACCGTAATATTGTGTCACTCTCCATATCTTGCTAGCTATGATTCAAGTGCTGTTCTATTAAGTCTTCTCTTGCCATAAAATGTGATGGCCTCTGTTAATTCCATTCATCTGAAGGGGCAAAAAGTCTCCATACTCTGGCAAAGATACATCAATGATTGACATAGCTACGATATATTTGGCTAATTAACATGGTAATATATACTTTCTGATCAAATCCAGTAAATTATATTCCTATTCTGATGAATAGGGATCATTAGCTATCACTTGAGATCCACGCCAGACTAAAATCAGGGAGCAGACAGCTGATCCGAATAATCTATTTATTAATCCATTCCTGTAGAATAACTTCTCATGTAGGAATGTTCTGTGTTGGAGTTTCTGCCACTACACTACATTGTATTGGCCGAGCAAATAACATAGCTTAGGCTGTCTCTTATTCTGGGTATTTAGTGATACAGATAATCTACACACGCACTCAAGAATTGTGCAAGTGTTTGAACAATAACGACGATGTATTATGGGGTAATGTAAACAGAACATGCACTCGTTGTGATTATGTGGATATAGCAGCTCGTTTTATTTATCACGCATTTCTTTACTCATCTTAGCATAATATATGTATTAATATCGATCGCGAGTGAGATAAGTAGTCAAGTTACAAGTAAATTAAAGCTGTTATATAGTTTCCCTTCCACAATTCGTTCATAAGTGCATGTCACGTTTGCCTAAACCTACCTGTATTTTCCATTTGTATCCCGTTTTTGGTGCCGTAAATTGTTTGTGTTTCCCAAATGTATGTCTGACCCCGAATTGTCCAAAAATTGTTTAATACAAGTCAATTATAAGCTTTACAATTTTGGTTATGCTCATTCAACATACATGTAAATATTGAGAATGCTAACTTTGATTGTTTTCCTGTTGACGATCTTATGCAGTATGCAATCATATGCAGGGGTATAAGGTTGGCAGCCATATTGTTGATTCACCTTATTAGCTAGAACATTAGCACATTTTGCTAGAAAAATGCAGTGGCATAATTTATTCGCAAAACCATTGACACATTTGTAGTAGCAAGAACATTAGTAGATTTTATTTGGAGCAACATCGGTGTACTGTAGTATACAGTATATGCATGCGTAAATTCGATGATATTTGTAAAACAAAATGTCATGTGAACGTGTATGTGGCAGTTCTTGCTGCGTTCCATTATTTACTATCTTTCTGCAGATGGCCAATATGTGTCTTTGATGTTTATGTAGACGGACGATGTGTTGCCGGTCAATTTTCCAGTGCCATCTAATATTAATTAATTTTTTTTAGATAATTGCACATGAAGGTCATCTTTGCTGATATGATTTGCATTTAGTATCAAATGACTTCGATCTGGAGCTATCGTAGTTAATAGTTCCCGTTTCTTACAATTGAATAAAAACAGTTTGTCAGGCTTTCTCTTTTTCTTATGTCATGTTTACTGTGATCCGATGGCATAATTTCTTTCGAATTTATACAAGTAAAACTATAGGGGGCTAAGTTTATGAATTTAATTCCAGAAAACTATATAGGTAACATAAGCATTTACCAACAATATTAGAAGTATGTCATATTGATATATATGTTTGAGATGGAAGGAATGATAGACATGCACGTGCGCACATTAATATACAGACAGATGCACACACATTTCTCTGCATGTCGCGTAAATCATCTACCTGAGCAGGGATGAATTAATATGTTGATATAACAGCTGCATGAGTGAATGAACACAATTAATTAAATACTGAATAGAGAGGTTGATGGACAGCATAACATGATGATATTTTCCTGACATACAGGTGGACAAATGAATGGATAACTGAAAAGTACCTCAACATTTCAGTATTATTGGCTACTAAGTTACAATCCTCTAGGGACTACGACTCTGAACAATATTATTAATTTTGACTGAATAGTAAGAATAATACTAAAGATTTAAAAAGGTAAAAGTGGACGGATAGACGGACTGAAAAGTAAAATATCTGGATTTGTCCGAGGAGATACGAAGAGGCATCATGTAGATTTTACATCAGCAGGAAATATGTAGTCCAGAGAACATGAAAAACGTTTAAGACACACCGAAATTGCACATTCATATACAAATATGGCATTTCTCGCTCAGACTAATATGCTATGAATATGGATGGCATAGCTTCACTGTCGATTGACTTTGAACAATATTCAGAAGAGAAAAACAAGAAGCGCTGCAATCTCAGTTTATTGATCCTAAAATCTTATCTTTCAGACATAATTCGGAATACAATTGCAGCAGTTAATGGGATGAAAAATAATTATGCGCCTCATCAAGTTTTCATGTAATCTTCCTTGAGTATTATTGAGTAACATTACACAAAATGTATTGGAAACCAGCAGATTTAGAATTCAATTTGCCAGTGCGGGTGGAGCTATAGGAGACTACTGACAAAGCATTGAATGCCAGCGAAGAATTTTATTGTCATTGATTCGGGTCTGCTAGATGTGATTTATCAAACAATTGATGAATTAGATCTGTCGACGACATTATCAATCACGTTACATGCAGGCTGGTGTCGCAACCACAATTGACAGAAATACTCCCTCAGGATGCTGGAATAGTCCCTCAAGTGTACGAATTGTATGTCTTTGACGGATTTACTATTTAATAAATATTCTGTTTAAAATGTTGAAACTAATTTGACTGGGTGCTGTTGCTACCATAGGCGGCAACAATATCCAGTCAAATTAGTTCCAATATATCAACATCTTACATGTATAGTTACCGTGATATTGGGATTATAGGAATTCGATCCCAACACGGGCAAAGTTTGGGTGAAGTTTATCTAGACATGGGCGGGGCCTAGCTAACAGTGGACTCATCCATACCCAAACCCCAACCAATCGCCATCGATGCAGTCGCGATTTCAATATAGTCATAGTAAGAGCCAGATATGTTCAATCAAGCCTCCTTTTTGGATTAGGAAAGTTGAAAATTACCTAAATTAGGAAAGAAGAAAATTTGGTTCCAGTTTTCCCATTCCCCCCGTAGAGCGACTATCCATTGTCCCCATTCTTCTATTGAACGACTACCCATTTTGTCCATTCACCCATCTATTAACTCTCCGTTGTTCATCTAAAAGGCTTCGTGTCGAGAATATTCCCCAGACGCAATGATTGGCCATTAACGAGACTTTGCGGAGATCGTGCACATGATGATGATCCCGGGAAGTACTGTGGATCGTTGCTTTTGGTATAATTTTAATCCAATTTATATCTGGTTTTATGCATATGATAAAATCAATTCGATCCTATTCGATCCTGCATTCCTATTCAGATTTAATGCCTTTCCTTGTGTACCGTCAGTTTGTATTTCAAGACGAGGGATTAAGAGTGACTATTTAGCTGCTAACTATTCTTCAGACAGAATAATTTCAGGCTCATACCAACTCGGGCTAGGTTGCCTAACATAGTATGTTATGAATATGCTGGTTCTCGCGGTCTTTAACCTTTTCAAGACGAAACCGGTTAAAACTGGACTCGGCAGTCGTCTTGAAGAATGTCCTTTTGCAGGCCAAGAGAAGACTACCTTTGAAAATTTTACACTGGAATTACTGGATCAATAACCGAATCGCCATTCCAGTGGCGAATTTTAAAGGATGGCCTTCGCATGGCCTCCAGATGGACATTCAATAAGCAAATACTTTAAGCTTCTTGAAAACATTTAGCTATAAGGGTTTTTTTTAGGGTTGATATTAGTACCGCAATCCCATGGATTATCTACGAGGTCATTTCCCCCATCTCATATCGAAGTAGATCGCATGCGACTCGAATGCCAGCGACTTTGTATTGTTCTCATTTATCTGCCAATCGTGTTTCCATTGGCTCCATTTATATGCAAAGTGAATCATATTATCTCATTGCTAAGCATCAATTTCTGATAATGAAATACATCGTTCTGATTGGTCACTCATATGAGGACGGATCATATAGGGAGTGGACATGATCTGGTTCCTTAATGAACCAATTAGAAGCCACCCCACATGATGCATGCGTCAATCTGGTTCGTGTTGGGGGCGCGCCGGTAGGTGGTGCAGAGTGTGGAGGATGGGCTTGGGGCCAGTGAGACTTTAGTGCATGGGCCATTTTCGTTCTACCAAATAGTCACATATCTGATTAATCTTATCTCTATGTTTAAAGATTGTTTAGCCAAAACACCCAATCAATTGACAAAATGATTGAATGATCAACGGTTTACCTGATTAGATAGAATGCAACATCTGGTGACGTCGCAGATCTTTCGCGTGAAACAACATATGCATGCCCATGATCGCGCTCCATTGTGAACACTAATACTGAAAATGGCTGTGCTATATTCTGTCTGGTATGGTTTGAGATCACTTTCACATACATCAGAAGATCAAATCATACATGTCACCTGCAATATAGAGACACATTTGGATCCATGTCCACCCAAATTTCCAGCTAAGCTCTGGCCTCTTCATACGTGTCTTTAATAAATTTTAACACGTTAAACAGTGAATTCCCACAATCTTACTTTCACGGTAACTATGTATGTGAGCTGTTGAATATTTTAAAACTAATTTGTCTAGGCGGGAGCTGTTGCCGCATAAGGCAGCTGGTGACTATGCCAGCAACAACATCCAGTCAAATTAGTTTCGAAATATTCAACAGAATGTTTAGCCAATTGCCAAAAGACATACAATTCACTTTATTACTTCGGAATTTTGCCTCTTTCATGTCGGACCTACGTCATTTGATTGTGACGTCAGCTAACATGTGTCGTATATTGACAATGGCATTAGAAACGGAATGATAGATCGGATCACTGTCAGAAAGGGACAAGACTTGCCTATGTAGTTCTGTAAAGTTATGAACTCATCAGTTATTGATTAGGATAGTTAACCAACAACTGGCCATGGCATCACAATCAGCTATGCAATGCATGGCGTAGATAAGTCCGTCAGGAACCTTTAAAAAGCCAGTCAAGTGTATGAAGTGTGTGTCTTTACTATTTAATAACCATTCTGTTGACAATTTCAAATGTAATTTGACTGGGAAACAGCGCTCAGACAAACTAGTTCCAAAATATTCAACAGCTTTCTGTAATGTTTTCTGGAAATTGAGATTCGAGGAGTTCAGTGCTCGGTCAATCACAATATGTACAATGTTCGGGCAGAGCTTAAGACATAGATTGGTATGGAATAGCTAAAAGTGAGTCCATCCATTGTTAGTAAAAGCAACATGATCAAAATAGATGGACGTATGGAACACAGAGTTTATTCATTTCCGCCAATCTTTGAACATAGAAGCACTAGAGATGATCATCATTTTGCAAATATCCCACGGAAGTAACGTTAATGGGACATTATCCCTCAAGGTCGTGAAGAAATATGACTAGGTCACACATTCTGGTCATCTATGGATGCCTTTCGAAGGACATGCTGTTGTGATATGAAGACATTACAGCATGTTCGTCCATTGCTATGGCTATATTTCTGTGACACACTTACCATGGAACCAAAGAAAGCCACTAATATGGATAACGGAGAGATATGGAAGATGGCATAAATCACTGGGTCATATGTCAGACTAGGGAGTGAGATGATTTAATTATTAATCTGATGACAGATAAATTTGCACTGCATATACCTCCATGCCTATCTTGAGCAACCAACTGGGAAAGCACAAACATGTGGTCACGAGAGACAGATGCTTTTTGAATACATGTTATACCCAAAACATAGCATCTATGGTGACATGTCGGTGGTCATATCTAAAACAACCATTTCTGTTTCCAAAGTGCACATAGTCTCTGAATCAAGTTTCATTCTCTTTTTATCTGGTGTCAATGAGTGAATCCATTTCTAGCGATTCCCGGCTTAATGAAACTTGATTCAGAGACTATTAATAAATGCCCACGTGAATCAAAACTCGGAAATTATTATAGAATGTGCATGCCATCAATTAGACATATATAAACCAGTAATTTAAATCGCTTAGGAGCAAAACTACATTAATTAAAATAACATAAACCTTGAGTCTCAAACCACATAGATGAACTATAATTGACATGTCGCCTGTCAGTCAAATAGTATCCATTTAACAATTACCCAATGCCATAAGTTTAGTCTTCCCAGTCATTACAATTCTGCACACTAATTGTCAATTCCTGAAGGCATGGCTAAGGTGGTGCGCTTTTCCCATATGCTGCTGAGACCATCTTCGCCAACCTCGCAAGACAACACTCACCAAGTAAACATAAAGTACTCTAAGGATTGATGGACAAACTATGTTCAGTCTGATGACGTTCCTTTTTCTGACGAGACGAGTCGGAACCTCACCTGCTATCCTGAAAACTATTTGTCTTAGGATTATTGCTGTATAAAGTCAAGTATATTATGTAGCAAATTAATGAACATGGATTCTACAATAAATTAGAAACATATAAAGTGAAACGTGTTAGTTTCTTCCCTGCATCATCGGCAATTAGGATAACTGCCACCCCACAAGAAAACTTTGCCGTGCGGCTTTCTGGTAATATAAGAGCTTGTCTCAATCACGTTATTCAACAGCAATTTATAGCTTTTTAGGAACGAGACAGACGCACTGGAGCAAGCCCTATAGCTGTGCTTATTATTGATCCAAACAAGAGGGTCAGCAAGCTGATACACATCAGTACCAAATAATTAATTCAGCTAGCTGAAATATAGTGCCTTGACAGAAATACACTAAAATCCCCTATGTGCAGAGCAGATCATGAAATGGAAATAGGCCACGCAGTATTGCGGAACTAGACATAGTCACGTGATGCTTGTATCGTTATCTATCTACTCTTTGTATTGAGCAGTAGCCAGGTGATCATGTCCTCTAGGTATTTGATGAATATTATGTTTATTAAATGGTGTGATATTGAATACCAACCTGCTTGTTAATTTGAGGGCTTATCCTATCGCTCCATTGGTTTTAATGTATTTATTGGTTTTACGGTGCCTTAAGGCGATACATCTGACAAAGAGACTGTCTTGGGAAAAAGCAAGACACAGTCAGCATCAAAATGGCTGGTGTAAATTCAAAAGACAACGTAATAAAGTTAACAATATGAAGAAGAAGACAAAGCAGGAATTCGTAGGATCAGCTGATTTAATGCTTGGATGAACTATCTATCCACAATCCACGTCCTAACTGGAAATTAGTTAAACAATATATAAACGGATGTACTACAACACATATTCCTCCTCTGATATACAATGATAATGGTCGTGCAAAATATGCTATCACTGACTTGAAAAAAGCAACACGTCTAAACAATTATTTCTCATCCATTTCAAACGTCGATGATGCAGGTGGGTACTTACCAATACTTGACAGAAAAACTAATACTATACTTTCCGACATTTCGATTCAGGAGTACGAAATAATTGACGTCATTAAAACACTGAAGTTAAACAAAACTTCTGGCAGTGATGAGATAAGTCTTAAAATGCTCAAAGAAACGATGCACACCATAGTCTTTCCATTATACCAGCTATTCAATAAATCTATAGAAAGTGGCATATTTCCCGAGGCATGGAAAACAGCCACCGGAAAATTATCGAGCAATTTCGCTGCTAAGTACTGTCGGAAAATAGCAATTTGGCTTCCGCCCCAACTGTATTTCAACTTATTGATATCTCTGCGATATCTCTGCGATATAGCTCTGCGATATCTCTAAGGCATTTAACAGAGTCTGGCATAGAGGTATGTTGTGTAAATTAGAGGAGCATGGGCTGGGAGGAAGTCTTCTTGGTTTAAGAGCTACCTGTGTTCACGAGAGCAGTGCGTCTCAGTTTATCAAGACAAATCTCCAATGAGACAAATAGAAGCAGGTGTCCCCCAAAGCTCGGTACCCGGACCACTCTTATTTCTAATTTATATAAATGATATCTCACAGAATATCGATAGCATCTTAAGATCATACGCCGACGACACTGCATTATGCTGCTCCAGTGCATCAGCCATCGAAAGAGAGAGAAAACTAAACAGTGACTTAAACGTAATTTCTACATGGTCCAAAAAATGGCTAGTCCTCTTCAATGCTATAAAAACCACGAATCTCGCTATAACAAATTCACATACTTTCTTATCCCAGATATCTTTTTAAATAATACACTAGTATCATCAGTACAATCCAGTACATATCCTGCCGTAACCATATAAAACGAGTTAAAATGGACTGCTCATATAGAGCAAATATCAAAGAAAGCTGCAAAGATCTTAACTACCATGAGGCAAATGAAGTATACTATAAGCAGAAACACTTTATCCAAAATCTACACTGCGTATTTACGCCCTGTGCTCGAATATAGCAGTGAGGTTTGGAATGGTTACTCTCTGGAATCGCAGGATTCTGAAAGACTTGAAGTGCTTCAAAATGATGCCATGAAAAGAATAACTGGCTTGCCAACGTATACACCTTTATAAATCCTTTATAAAGAGACTGGTATAATTCCATTTATACGAGCGTCGTAAACAAAGGAAACTTATATTAATCTATAAAATCGTACACGGGGATTGCCCTGATTATATAACAGATATCATTCCTAGAAGAGTAGGTGATGTCACAAACCATAACGTTAGAAATTCAGAAGATTTTATTCCACCGAGCCACCATCTTGAAATATTTAAAAACTCTTTTATACCCGGTGTTATCCAATTGTGGAATAACCTAGATAAAACACTAAAGTCAGCTACCTCAGTTTCGGTTTTCAAAACAAATCTTACAAAAACTTATCGTCCAAGACCAATTCACCACATATTATTCATTTGATAAAAGACGCGAAAATATCATAACATGCAAACTAAGAAATAATTGCAGCCAATTAAACAATGATCTGTACAGATATAACCTACTTGAAGACCCCCAACTGCTCTTATTGTGAAAGCCCAGAAACCTCCTATCATTACTTTATTTAATGTCCAAAATGGGAAAATGAAAGGCGCGATTTATTTGAGTCCCTTTATGAAATTTCCCTGGATATTTTCCTGCAGGGATGTAATACATTTTCTACTGAAATTAATGAAGATTTACTAAGAAAAGTACATACCTTTATACGAAAAACAGATAGGTTTTAACATGATTGACAGTTCAGTGTATAATCTGTTTATCTTTGCCCTGTAGGTGGGGCTTAGAATACACCTTCGTATCCTCTGCGTGTCGTAAGAGGCGACTAAAGGAGGTAAGGGTGAGGTAACCCTGACAAAAACCTCGAGTGCTGAAGACGGAGGTTCCAGGCCGCTCGGCGCACTCTAATAGACCATGGATCCACGCACTTAACGCATATGATCATGTCGATAGTCACTTACAGGACTGGCGGTATGATCAGCGAACGAAAAGAAGAAGAAGATCTGTTTATCTATAGGCCAGTCAAATGTTAATATTATGTATTATGTATGGCGATCATTGTTGATGTATTTGCGCGGTCACACCTGCCAATAGCGACCACGACATGGACCACGAAGATGTTATCACTAAAACATATGCTTACCTAATGCATTTTATCTCAAGTGAAATTATCCTTTGTGGACAGAATTGGGCAGTTCCTTGCTAGTCGTCGGCATACGCACACAGGTGTTGGTGTTTGCTGTAGGTACGTTTGACTATTGATTGATTGACTACTTGTGAAGAGTATGATAACATTATTAACTGGTGTAGTAAATTTGAGGCCCCTCTCTCTCTCTCTCTCTCTCTCTCTCCCTCTCTCTGCCTCACTTTCTCTTATTCTGATTTATGTAAATATACATATAAATTGTGTATATAAGTTTAATTATATGCTGCTGTCTAACAATTCTGTAGGGAGCGGGCACAACTAAGTTGCTAGAACCTGTGCCCAATCCCATTGTACAGATATTACAATAAAATACGTTTTAAAAATGTATTTAAACAGTAACGAGACTGACAACTAGCTCTTGCGCTGCAAGGTAATTAACGGGATGAACGGAGAGAAAAATCAATTTCCTTCTAATAGCAACTTTCTCATCGGATGAAGCACATTGTCAATATTTGTAGCTACTTAAAGAACATGACTGTGAATACAGTAACCTCATGAGATACTGACGTTCTCCCATCCAGTCATTACATTGCTCATATTGCAGAATATTGGATGAGATCTTGTAGCAAGGTATCCACATAGCATGTTTAAGATTTGATTACATGCTCAAAATACAACGAGCTCAGAGTAACACTTCATAACGTCGTATAGCTCTGTCACGAAAATCGAAAGATCATTATTAGTTTACGAATTGCATGTATTTGACGGATTTATGTTTTAATAAACATCCTGGGGAATATTTTGAAGTAAATTCGACTGGGGGCTATTACAGCCATAGGCAGCGATAGCCCACACCCAGTTAAATTCGTTTCAAAATAATCAACATCGTATCTCTATCGTTGCCTTGAAATTGGTGTTCTGGCTTCATAGGTACAAAACATATAGATCGATCACAACGCGCGCAAAAGTGGGCTGGTCATAGTAAGAAATTGGAGGGCCATAGCTAGAAATTGGCGGCTCATAGCTAGAAATTGGCTGGTCATAGTTCAAAATTGGCTGGTCCTAGCTAGAGATTGGCTGAGTACAACTAGAAATTGACGGGTCATAGCTAGAAGCTGGTGGATCATAGCTAGATATTGGCTGGTCATAGCTAGAAATTGGTGGGGCATGGCTAGACTTGGCCAGTCATAGCTAGAAATTGATGGGTTATGGCTAGAAAGTGGTGGGTCGTAGCTAGAAATTGGTGGCTCAGTTCTAGAAATTGGTGGGTCATAGTTAGAAATGGACCTATTTATTTGACGCTATTGAACATGGGATTTTCCGTGTTGCTGGGGACACAGCACATATTGAAAAAATTTGGCTACTTCTCAAGCTTACTCCAGACGTGACTTGGAGTCTGAAGCTGACTGGTAAAGACTGGGTCTGATGACTTGAAGATTCAGATTCGGGAGAAAGGTTGCCTTTCTCTCTACACAGATTAATACTGGCCTAGTGAAACACTAATGCGGCTACTAGTGACAATTAACGAATACAGATTTATTAAACGTGTAAAACAACTTGATAACTTGAAGAAACAACTGGATAAATATTCACAGATTAACTTCTAGTTCATTAGCCTAATGCCGGTAATTCAATGTATATAACAATTTCGTACTAAGACAGCTCTTATAGCAATAACGACTGATCTTAAGAACATCAGTTGGGCGAGTGTTAATGAGGGTAAACATCAGCTACTATTATACACCGAGATGGATTTAGCCTACGTTGGAGCATTCCCACTAACTATTCGAAGCCGTGGAGGTTGATTGGTCATTTTCATACATAAATCATTATGGCGCAATCAATCTCCACTTATTCTCTTCAAGAAACTTCCATCTGCACAATTATGGTCCAGATTGATCCAATGCAAACAAGATGAATTTGATGACCTGGTAATAACTAGCAATAACAAATATTGCTTTGACTTGCCAATCAACTGGTTATACCATGCACAATTTCGATTCCAATTTAACTTTGATAACTCTATGACTAATATTTGTCCCATTCATTTATAAAGTGCAAACTTGGTGTTCACTGAGTTGTTATCCATCAAAATGCTATATGTGCCCCTGGCCATGCACGTACATGTATGATGCCTCATTTATGGAGTACGTCGTCATTCATAATCACATGCTTCTATTACGAAAGTCGAAGAGAACGGAATATTAACCATGTATATGAGCTTAGGATAAATCTGGGCGCCATTCTCTTAAAACAATGTATTAAGAAACATCTTACAAGTTATTGACACACCGAATGCCGAAGTGTGTCTTAATACATGCCTACGTCAAATCCGTCAATACTGTGTAAGACTTTATATCCAATCCTGTATAAATCACAGAGGTCTTATTAGACAGGCCTAATCCAGTCAGTTAAAATGCTCATTTGCCAATTAGGTCCAAAGTGCGTTGTGCTAAATGGATCTAACAATGTATCTTGTTAAATATGCATGATTCTGGGTCTAATAAACAATTTAAAATCAAGCATGATTCTAAGATCGCCTTATAGATAATGATATGTGTGCATTCGCTGCTGGCTGATATTTAGCGGCAGCATCAGGAGACAAATACCTGGCACGGTGACACCAACTTATACTCGTGATAAGTCAAATCATTCTATTAATTTCAAGATCAACTCGTTCAAACTATCATCATTTCCAATTAGTACAACGCACATATTTAAATGGATCATGGGTATCTACCTCTTTGTCTATCCATCCCATTCATCCATCTCTTTTGTTGTTCATTCCTAGACTGAGCGATTATCAAATAATATTTACATAGTAAAATCATATAACATTAAACGGCGCTATCGCACCCATCATTGCCATTCCCTGTGTTAAGTGGTCATAATGCATGGCTCTGGGGAATACAATTATAATCATCAATCCTATTTAAAATTTTAACAACTTATAATGATGGCATGATGCTGATCATATTAATGCATATTCAGATCCGAAAGGACGTTATAAATGTTAGGATCAGACTCGCCAGATCGATGAGTTAATGTCAAGATCACAATGCTCGTCGAGGTAGCTAATCTTCGAGTCCCATTATGCCCCATATTTATAACATGGCTAGAGAATGAGCACGTCTGTTGATAATTTACTCAGGATAATCCATGAGTGCGTATGTTAATTTTAACAGTTTTAAATTTAAGACTTTGTGGTCCCATTTCCCCTTGAAAGTCATATATCTGTCTGATTCCATGTGAGCATGAAATTGATAACATGTTCACTTGAGCGGAATCTGTTTAGAATTGCAGATGTTTTCACAACATCTAATGGATCAAGAAACCGGTTCATAATGAACGTACTGAACTAGTGCTAAAGCATCCATCTTGGGTTAGTGGAATATCATATCCCTGGAGATAAAATTCTAAACTAGTAGAGCCTGCATAATCTTGAAGTCCAGCCAAGTCAAAACTCCAAACTGAGTACCAGATCATGTACCATTGTTTCCAAATGATGACGTATGTGGTACGATCAGATCTGACGACACCAGTTGGTTAGCCACAATATGACTGCTCAGAGATGTGGGGCTTGTGATGGCGTTACCATTTATCATGGTCAATCCCTGATCATTATTGCTTCTGATTCATATGTGGGTGACTGACTGGTGACATAGAGCGGGGATGGTAATGTCATCCTCATCGAACATGTGTGTTGTCTAAGGCATGACCAAAGGAGATTTGTAAAGAAAAGACTATGAGCATAGAACTATATGTTTTCAGAGCTTTCGATCATGTTCAAATGGTCCATGTAAATTCTAGCCTAGTTATTTGCTTGATATATTAGACTTACAAGTAAACAGTTATACAATTTTTGTGCCTATATGTGAAACCCGTTAGTTATATGCTGACACTAGTTTTAATATCGGCAGGGTAGGGCAGCAGCAGAGCCACAAAAGTGCTGAACGTTTGGCCTTACGTACCAGGGAGAATCTGTAAGACTGGTGGTTGAAGCAATAAAGCATGTTGTCTCCTTTAGGGTTGACTGATATATAACTCCAACCGCGCAAATCGTATCAAGACAGATAACCAATACATTGCGACTGAATGGACCCAGTGAAAATTGTGTATCCGGGCCACAGTTGAAGCTTCTCTAGTGAGAGTCCTAGTTTAAATACTGGGGTTTAGTCTTGTGGTGTGATCGTGTATGGATAACAGGTCTGTAGCAAGGTAGCATGTAAACGCGCGTATAAATAGAACCAGGAAGCGAGGCTATTACAGCCTTTTGGGATTCTGCTTGCATACATCAAGCTGAGAGTACGGGTCAAGTCAGTGAAGTCTGCAGAGGTTGAGACATCAAACAGCTCCCCACAAGAGGATGGTCTATCACCTGTGCTTTTCACTCATTACATTGCTGTTGTATTGAAATCCGCGTAGGAAAATTTCAAAAGACCAAACACCCCAGTGTCCATACTGGTTATGCTGCTAGAGATGGAATATATCGACTATGTGGACTTCATAGACGAGGAAAAGAAACCCATTGACGAACTTCTCACAATAGCTGTAAGCGAACTAAAAATTTAGAATCTCTTTATGAATAAATCCAAACAGAGTTCACCCACATATACCAATATACAATGCATGAAACTAAAGAAAGTGATGATCCACTTCGCGCCAGCTAACCACGGAGGAAAAGTAAAATCCTGGGCTCACTGCTGTGTAGCATTGCTGCATGCTGTGCCATGGGGAACAATGATGCACTATTCAAGATGTGTAATACATCGTTGCTGTTCTGAAAAATCGCCAAGCAAAGATGGTCCATGTTAGGCCATGTGCTAAGGCTGTCAGAGGACACACCAGCACAAAGAGCATTGGAATGTATACTTCTGGAAGCCAGCAAATAGAAAGCCAGGAGAGGACGTTATTGCGTAAATATGTTAAGTATGCTACGATGTGACCTCGAGAAAGCGTGACTCGGTACAGTCAAATCAAGAATCGACTTGAGGATCTAAAGATGTTGGCTGAGTACAAGATTTAGTAGGAAAAAGCGAAGAAGGACTGGTTGCAGCTGTAGGCTGTTTCTACTACTACAGCCGCAGAATACAGTAATCATACAAGCGAGGCTATTCCATTGTGGTGAACTGATCAAGGTACCAAATATCACATTTATACTCACAATCCCAGCTTGATATCTGCCAGTCGTATTCATAGTAGGCATAGCTCATCATCAATACATTCAGTCCAGGATCTTTGACCGATTGATGACGTCAATGCGCGCGACATGTCACTGCCCATCTTGTGAAAGTTCCAGTGTTTGATCATGATCATTGACACACGTTTTGGTTGTGGCCTCATACAATCTCTTCGACTTCATTCAAACCCCAATTGAAGGCTTCAATGAAATAATACATCTTTTCTTGTATACGGCATAAATTTACATTGGACAGGATTATTGGGATGCTGCCCAAAGGCATGATACGCCACATCTTTGCTTCTTGGTGGCTTCTAGGGTTTGAGTAGCACGATAATCGAACCTTGGTCAATAGTATCGATGGGGACGTGCTTCATGAGGCAATGCCTATTCTGTTTTAGATTGGTTTGTACCCGGTCACCTATATACTTAAACAATTCCTTGCTGATGCAGGCAGCTCCAGACGCATGTTCTCGTCTCAGGCTCTTGAGTGCTATCTCAACCTTGGTCAATTCGATTGCTGTTTGTAGTGAAGTAGTATTAAAAAATAAAATGTTCAATGATTCATTATCTGGATTGGTGAATTAGCTCTTAACCAATATACCTTTCCGTGGTGGTGGTAGAAAGACCAACAGCTCTCAGAGCCTTGGTCGCCCTAAACATTTTAGGAAAATCATATGTCATCTGCCTAAGTGTCTGCTTGTACAGTGTTCCCTGTTCTGTGGAAGTATGGCATTGTTTTCTCGGCGCAGTCCTGTGCTAGCATTGCTTTGGCGCCAGCCATAGATGAGTATGGCATACTGTTATTCGGACAGCATTAAAGGAGCAGCTCTGCAGTATAGATTCCATCGCCATTGATATTCCTGCCAATGCCTACTCCATTGCTGGATGTTGTTCCAGTGCAATTGAGTACTCTTGATAAAGTCTCGCTTGGATTAAGGCTGATGCCGATGGTTGTATGTTTCACCGTTTAAGATGGGTGGTTCGGCTGGTAATACTGTATGGGGATTAGCTCACCACTATCACAAACTGTGGCCCTTATGGGATCTTCCTTCTAGCGGAGATAGATGGAATGGATGCCACAATGCTGTATTCTATTGATGACTCGTTTACTGAACTTTTCCTTGTCCTACTGTTTACATATATAATACCTAATTCTATGCACCTGTCGCATACTTACTCTAAACCTATCCGGTTTAACGACACTAGATTCCTAAGTGAGGAGTATTCTACTAAAACATAGCTAAGTTAACCTTACGCCCTTCTCTGTATTTGACTAGCCAGCTATCTATTCATCACTCACTCCTTAGCTATGGGCAATCCATGTACAATCAAATGCGCATAGTGTTAATCGCCACGCCCATAAGGAAACAATTATTTATCAATTGGACTGGACACTTGATGAATATAGCTCCTGTAGTTCAATGTAGATATTCGATTGTAATTTATACATTAATTATTAATTAGTTATAATTAGCTAAAGTAAAATATACACTTTGGATGTATACACGCTCACACACGTCATCACTAACACACATACTTCTGTTAACGTAACAGCAAAATGGTATTTAAGCGTGGACTAATGTTGACTACAGACAACTAGACAGCGAAGGGCAGCTAAGTTAGACAATGAGCTAGCTAGCTAGTGAGTGTCGAGCAGATGGTGACAGATATATCACCATCTGTTCGACACTCACTGTCTAGTTATATATATATATATATATATATATATATATATATATATATACGTGTCTTGATTTCCACACGTCCGCGTGTTAGTTGTCCGTCTATCCATACTGGTGTGTCTATCCATCTGTTCATGTATATGTCCCTGTACTCTAGTTGCTATGTGTTCACTGATGATAATCTTCTATGACTTTTGAATTCCGTGGTTAATGATGTGGCTCATGATAATGTCAGCCAGGAGCTAATCGTAGATAGGAAGTGGATGCGGTAGCCTTCTTTACGATTTGACACGCTGCTGTATTGATCTGTGGCTGATGGACATTAAATTGGAAAGTCTTCTTCTTCTTTTCGTTCGCTAATCATACCGCCAATCCTGTAAGTGACTATCGACATGATCATAAGCGTTAAGTGCGTGGATCCATGGTTTATTAGAGTGCGCCGTGCGGCCTGGAACCTCCGTCTTCAGCACTCGAGGTTTCTGTCAGGGTTACCTCACCCTTACCTCCTTTAGTCGCCTCTTCCGACACGCAGAGGATACGGAAGGTGTATTCCAAGCCCCACCTACAGGGCAAAAAATTGGAAAGTGATAAGGACGAGTTGATTAATTATCCTCTTACTGATGCATTTATCGCACCCATACAATAACATCACCACCACCGCCGCCGCATCCACCGTCCTCACCCCGCCGCCACCGCCACCGGCACCGCCACCGCCACGCATACATGTGACTCCGGAGTTTATAGAGGCATTTCGTTTGCCATCTCTTAGATAGAGGATGTTAGTCAGTGAGCCAATTCCTTATAATCATCGACTTAAATATTTAATTCGTGGCTAAGATATGTGTAGTGCTTTTCTGAAGCATGCGTGACTAACTTGTTTTGAAAAGATAAAAATTGCGGTCGTTAATGTGTGTTTCCCGGAATGCTTTATTGACCATGTTATCAGGATATAATCATACAAATCATCATCTTCCTCACTCATAAGGGTATATTGACCGCACCCTGTATTCGCTCGTCTCATCAGCAAGGGACGACGAAAATTGCCACCTGAGGAAAAGTAGTGCTAAAAATAGATTTATTTATCGCTTCCTCAAACATTATGGGCAATATTTACTGATATTCAGTTTTATGATATGGCAGTCGTCAGTTTAACATGGTAGTGCTTAGCTGTTTAGCAGTTACTTATTCAGTGCTTCTTATATATCACACATATGCTAAATGGATTCAAATGACATGAACGCCGAAATAATTCAAATCGTTACACCACGTGTCTCTTTCTAAGATGCGTTCGTCAAAACCTACTGCTGATGGCTGTCTCTTTGAAAGACGCATACAGTGTATAGATTTGCTTAATGGCGGCTCTGACGTAAGTTGAATGAGTATGGTCGACATGGGCAACGCATTGGATAAGAGCATAAGTATCTACTATATATAAAATGTAATACGGATTATTGCGCTCTTATAGAATATGACATTGTTGAAAACAAGCTTCGCTGAAAAACCCGTCTTTCTCGATTTAGCTGGATATCTACAACCACAAGGCCGGAGTGAAGGAACAAACGACTCTCATGTCCTAAACCTGAATATCCCTAAATATTGCGCATAACATCTAAGGAAATTAAAATTAGCCTACATCTAATTCTCTAACACCACTTTGCCTCACTTAGCAGTGTCTACAATTCGGCTGAATACCGTCACGTGCTTGTTAGACGGTCGGATGCAGGGTGTGTCAATACGTAGTTGCCATTGACAACATTCGTCTCGTTAACGCTAAAGCTGTTATCAATCGTTACTAGTCCAGAGTCGGACACCACTTTTGTATGCAAGTCAATGTAGGGAGGAAATTGTTTCAGAAATTAGGTAACGTTGTTATTTCGGATCGATGTCTGATATTGGCTGTATTCGACTGAGACTTTTCAGTAGAGTAAATTTACTCGCGCAGTTGCAAAGATGTTCTCTACGCAAACGTACCCGTCGAATGAAAAAACCCTAGCAGTGTGGAAGGTGCAGAAACCGACTAAATCGCCTAAATTTTACAATCTTGAAAATAAAATCCACCTTTCAGCAGTGTTTTCAGACATAGTGAATGCTGAATAATAGTAGAATTCAGCTCTTAAGTCCCGCATTTTCATATTTTGCAACACGTGACATACTTCACGAAACATGGCACACGTTTTGGCTCCGGCTTGTTTCGCACTCTATTTTTCCCCCGGGAAATACCAGTCGAATAAAAAGTATACTCTATGGAGCCAATATACTCTAGCTTTTCGCCCAGTCGAATACAGCCATTGCGTCCACTATGACAGATTCGCGGCGTGTTCCATTGCAATATAGCTCATACCTTAGGAACTGATTTTTTAAATGGAGGAGCACTCCAGACCAGAATCAGTTTTGGACCAGCAAACCGGACCACATTCAATTTTGGACGTCCTCGCCGAATTCTGTTAAGACGTTATGACGAATACAATTGAGTGGCATAATACATTTGCCTGTTATGGCTGACAAGAAAATGCGCTAAGCATTCAGCGCATGACGCTGTTATCGGTTGCGCGAGTTGTTCAATGCGCATGATTTACTGCATATTAAATGTATGGCAATGTACTCGGCAGATATATATCCTGATATTTAAAAGATCTAAAACACGTTTTACTTGACAAATCCTTCCAAAAGATCTAATAAACGTTTTACTTGACAAATCCTCCTACCACGCACGCTCACAAGCAGGCACGCACGCAGGCACGCACGCACGCACGCACGCACGCACGCACGCACGCACGCACGCACGCACCCACCCACCCACCCACGCACGCACGCACGCACGCACGCACGCACGCACGCACGCACGCACGCACGCACGCACGCACGCACGCACGCACGCACGCGCGCGCGCGCGCGGGCGGGCTGGCGGGCGGGCGGGCAGGCGGGCAGGCAGGCAGGCAGGCATGAGCGCACGCACCCACACACGATAGCACACATGACGCGCACACACGCACGCGCGTATGACTGTATGCACGCAAA
>CM067373.1:26006262-26081262 GCA_034401795.1 Chaetoderma sp. LZ-2023a
GATATGTCAGTGAAGTATTCACACAGTGGTTCACCTGTTATGTCAGTAAAGTATTCACACAGTTGTTCAACTGATATGTTAGTGACATATTCACCTAGGGTTTCAACAGATATGTCAGTACCGTACTCACTTAGGGGTTCACTTAATATGTCAGTGAGGCATACACACAGTGGTTCACCTGATTTGTCAGTGACGTACTCATCTAGGGGCCCACCTGATATGTCAGTGACGTATTCACTCAGGGTTTCACCTAATATGTTAGTGACATTTACACACAGTGATTCACCTGATATTTTAGTGATATATCCATTTTGGGGTCCACCTGATGTCAGTGACGTATTCACCCAGTGATACGGCTGGTATTCCAGGGACAACATATAACGGTATGCCATTCATTGTAGCTAGAGATATGCGTGCAGTGACTTAAATAACCAAGCTCGCAGAGCTCGTACGATATCCAAGCGGAATGAAGCCATTATTTCGAGAAACTAATGCCGCGTGCTTCTGCTTGCTCAGAGTCTCAGACAAGTGCCCGCTGGGTGACAGATATCCTTGCTATCTCAGCCAATTCCCACAGTGTACATGATGTCCAAATAGTATCGAAGCCGGGAATAATACTCGGGATATGCAACTAAGTCTTACATTTTATTATCAATGTACAGTCTGTACGTCTTTAATTTCACTCTGATAATATTCTATTCTACTGATCTGGCATTGCTATTCCTATTAGTTATCACTGTAGGTAGACATATTTCTAAGCCTAAAGATTAATGAATTAAATAAGAAATAATGTAATTAGGCCTAATTTTGTCTCTTTAAGTACGTCGCAACGTTGAACCTAGGAAAAACAGCAAAGACCTGTTCAATCTTTCCATCTAGCATAAATTAAGACACATTCGGGTAGGGGCGTGGTGAGGCCACGTTGATCCACGTGGTTGTTCGATTCAATCGCCTTCTAAGGTAAAATAAACGCGGGAATCCGAATATTATTACGCCATGCAAAGCCCATGAATGTATCACGTGTTACAACGTTAATAAACCGTATCAGAAATGCTGCATTCTGACAGGAGAGAATAAAACGAAATTTCGGTAAGTCTAAGTAAATCTAATTTGTACATTCTAATGCAACATCTTTACTACCAATATGCCACAAACAAACATAACTCTTATTTTAAAATCATGCGTGCAGTGGCCATACATTATCAAAAAATGTCACCGTACCATGTACACTTTCGGCGTGGCGGACATTATCATGTGTGTGGGTCGGTTGGGGTACACTGAGCCATTGATACAGGGGCATATTTTGCATTTGGCTCAATGTAGCCTACCCCAAACTATAGTCATACAGCTTTCATAATATATATGTGTCAAATGCCTACGCGTACTTTATAGCAATGCATTTGATTTCTCTATATAAATATAGTGTATTATAGTCCCATATTAACAAATGAATTGAATGTCTCTATATACTTTATAACGTCTGCGTGTTTATAGTTATGCAATGAGCACACAAGCGAATCCACCACAACCGCACCACCACCACAACGACAGCAGCGGTATCAATAACAACAACAGCGACATGCAAAAATAGAATCCACAATAACATCCACAACAACACTACCACCACCAACTACAACACCAAACCCAGCACGAATGAGGTGCAAACACAACGTCAATGATGACAACAATGATGACAACGACGAAAACGGCAACGACGATAATGACGACGTTGATTAAGATGACTACGATTACGACCAAGCCAATAATGACGTTGCTAACGGCGGCGGCAAGGCCGAAGGCTGCGGTGGTGACGACGACAAACGACGACGACGACGACGACGACGACGACGACGACGACACACAACGATGCCGGTGGCGGCGGCGGCCGATGACGACGACGATAAAACACCAGCAGCAGCAGCCGCAGCAGCAGTAGCAGCAGCAACAACAACAACAACAACAACAACAACAACAACAGCAGCAGCAGCAGCAACAACAACAATACTAATAATAACGATGGAGGTGCAAACAAATATAACATATGCTGACATCAAACTGAGCGTTATGTGACCCTTAAAACCGTGATCACGGAACTTTATTTACCATCTGTTTTGGCAGAGTGCCATGGCTCGCCACAGAATGAGAAAGACAAACAGAGGCTTGGTGGACACAAATATCATGAAACGGGTGACTAAATCAGTAAAAGGGAATGGACTGAATGTTCCTACTAGTACTAAGCAGTTTAATGTTGATAGAATGATACGTACAAGGTACATAGCAAAGGTTGGAAAATTACAATACCTGTCAAGTTGTTTTGTGTGAACAAGAACTTCTCATAGTAAACTATTTAACATAATCGGTCAAGATGAACTATGAACTTTCATAAAAGCAGCAAGAACACTTGCTTATGAATTTGCAGTTGTGAACGACATCAGCATCCCAAAGTCTTGCACTGAAAATAAGTGAACTGGTGAGATGCCTGGCGTCAATGTTTCATGAAACGGCACGCAACTCTTTCACTTAGAACCCCAGAAGTAACCAGTGCGTCTAGTTCAATGTCTTTTAAAAAGAAGACGGTGTCTGATTTCTTTGATAATCTCCACAATGTCGTATCTCGCAATTTCTACGGACCCGAGTTCATGTACAATCTAAACAAGACTGGCGTGGCCACTGTTAAAAAGCCGGTTAAAGTAATCGCTATTAAAGGTGTAAAGCAAATTGCGAGTGACTTCAGCAGATCGTGGTACATTAATCACACTGTGATGTGCAGTAAATGCACTCGGAAACACTATTCCGCCATTTATTATCTCTCCCAAACCACCCACCCCCAACCCCACCCCACCCGCGTGCATTTGAAGTACCACACGCTCAAAGGAGCACCATCTGGAACAATTGATGCATTTTACTGTAGTGGGTGCATGACCTCAGATAACTTTGTGACATGGATGATTACTTCATAAAACATTCAACGTTCTCAAAAGTTAACATTCTAGATAACCATGATAGTCACATTTCAATCAATTCATTGAACCTAGCAAAGGACACCGGTGTTAGATTGCTAACATTCCCACGACGCTGTAATCATAAACTACAGCCATTAAACCACTCGGCTATATGCATCCTTTAAAGGGTATTGCAACGCAGCATGTGATGCGTGGATGGTTAACAACCGGTAACTCCAATGACAATGTATGGCATTGAAAAAATAGTGCGAGCTGCATGTCCATTAGCATGCCCATTAGCATTTACACACAATAGCATTCAATCAGAGTTTGCAGCTTCTGGCGTTATCCCATTCAATCGTGATGTGTTTGGTGAAGAGGAATTCCTATCAGCACATGTGCTAGATCGACCTAATCCTGATCAGCACAACGAGTTGGAAACCATCGTTCGTGATATGCGTCCTCTATAGAGTGTGATGTCTCCCCATCGACTAGAAAAGCGAGAGAGACAGTGCAAGAAGACACAGCTCTTTCTGTTTCAAGTCTTATACAGTATGTAGTCATACGCATGGGCCTAAGGTTTGCAACCATATTGCAAATTTTCCAGTGCCATCTAATATTAATTAATTTCTTTAGGTAATCACACATGAAGGTCATCGTTACTGATATGATTTTCATTTATTATTGTCTGAAATCGTTCTGGGCCTATCGTAAGTTAATGGTTCCCGTTTCTTAGAATTGAACACATTTGTCAGTCTTTGTCTTTTTCTTATGTCATATTGACTGTGATAAAATGGCGTAGTTTCTCTTCCAATTTATAACTGTAAAACAAAAGTATAGGAGTTACGTTTAGGAATTTGATTCCAGCAGCATATACAGGTAAAACAAACATTTACCTACAATATTAGAAGTATGTCAGACATGCACGTGCGCACATTAATATACAGACAGATGTGCACACATTTCTCTGCCTGTCGAGTAAATCATCTACCTGAGCAAGAATGAATTAATATGTTGATATAACAGCTGCACGACTGAATGAACACAATTTATTGAATACTGAATAGCGAGGTTGATGGACAGCATCACATGATGATATCTTCTGGACATACATATGGATAAATGGATGGATAACTGAAAATCAGTTTAACATTTCAGTATTATTGGCTATTAATCGATATTAAGGGGGTCTACAACTCTGAAAACTATTATTAATTTTGACAGAATAGTAAGAATAATACAAAAAAAATAAAAAAGGTAAACGTGGACAGATAGACGGATGGAAAAGTAAAATATCTTGATTTGCCCATCATGCAGATTTGATAACAACAGGAAAATATAGTTCAGAAAACACCAAAAACGTTTAACACACCAAAATTCCACGTTCATATACAAACATGACATTTCTCACCCAAACTATTATGTTATGAACATGGATGCCATAGCCTCACTGTCGATTGATTTTGACTAATATTCGGAAGAGAAACCAAGAAGCGTTGCAATCTCAGTTTATTGGTCCGAAAATCCTACACTCTGAGCATCATTCGAAATAAAATTAAAGCAGTTGATAGGATAAAAAACAATTATGCACCTAGTCATGTTTTCATGTAATCTTCCTAGAGTACTATTGAGGAAAATTATCCAAAATGTATTAGAAACCAGCAGAATTAGAATTCAATTTGACAGGGTCTGTGGAGCTATATGAGACTATAGACAAAGCATTGAATGCCAGTGAAGAAAGACTTGATTGTCATTGATCAGAATCTGCTATACTAAATATTCATCTATGAATGTGCAATAATTCGTTTTGATTGGCCACACATATGAGAACTATATAGGGAGTGGACCTGATCTGGTTCCATTTTGAACAAATTCGAAGCCCCCCTACATGATATGTTCATCCGAAAAGTGGTTATCCAAAGGTTCGGGGTGGGGTGGGGTGGGACAGGTTGGTTGGTAGTGGACATGGTGGGGATGGGGTGTAGATGAGTGGGACATTAGCGCATAGATCATTTCTGTTGTACAAAATAGTCATATATCCGATTAGGCTTATCTCTATGTTCGTAGATTTTTTATCCAATCACAACTCATTAATTGACTGAATGATTGGTTGATCAATGGTTCACCAGATTAGCTAGAATGCAACGTCTGGTGACGTCACAGATTTCTTTTGCATCAAGTGATGCATATATGCTCATGATCGCGCCTCATTGTGAACATTAATACTGAAAATGGCTGTGCTGTATTCTACCCGATAATGGTTTGAGATCACATTCACATGAACAACCACCAGTAAAATTAATTTCAAAATGTTCAACACAATGTTGACGGATTGCAAAACCCTTCAAAGACATACAATTCACAATTTTACTCGTGGAAACTTTACGTCTTTCGTGTCAGAGCTACACCATTTGATTGTGACATCATCTAATAAGTGACATATTTTGACAATAACATTAGGTACTGAGTGACTGGATCCCTGTCACAAAGGGACAATAATTGCCTACGCAATCGCATAAATATGTATTGCACTGAGTTTCTGATTAGCATAGCTAAACAACAATAGGTGATGACAACGGAACTAGTGCTAGTAAAAGCAACACCTTCAAACAGGATCGACACATGGAACACGGAGGTTGCTCATTTCGTTCTTTCCTTGACGACATGCGTGCTACATATGATCCTCATTTTGCAATAAAACCACTAAATTAACATTAATTGTAAATTACACCCAGGTCGAAGCAATATCACTAGTTCGTACATTCTGTTCATCTTGGGAAGCATTGCTAGGGATATGTTGTTGTGATATGATGAAATTACAGCACGTTCGTACATTGCTATGACTATATTGGTATGACACACGTATCATGAGACCGGAGAAAGAGGCTGCTCTGGATAATAGAGAGCCAGATTGCTTAAATCAATTAGTCATATTGTAGATAAGGGAGTGATAAAATTTGATGTTGATTATTAACAGATAAGTTGACAGATAAATTTGCACTGCGTTTTCAGCAACCACCGGGTAAAGCACCAATGCGTGGCCGCATAAATCAGGTGACATGTTAAACACGTTATTGTCATAAGAGAAAGTAACTGTCAAGGGTGACAGTCCCATTGTCATATCTAAGAAAACCATTTTCTGTTCCCAAAATACCCATGGTCTCTCGAGCAAGGTTGATTCACATATCTCCTTATATCTAGTGTCAAAGAAGGTATCCATTTCTAGCTATTCTCTGCCCATTCCAACTAAGCTCCTCCTAATGTTACGCCCGTTGGGATCGATTTGAAACCTTGATACCTGACTTCCCAGAATCAACATATCAAGGTAACAGTACAGATAAATTGTTGAATATTTGATGAAATTTTATTTTACTATATTGTAACTTCAAAAATACATACACTTTGTAGGTCTACACTTTGTGACGGAATTGTCTACTTGCTTGACGGAGATATATCTATAATTTTGATTGTGATCCCAGCAAACAAGTGACCTATTTGATTTTGACGTCAGATCCTTGTTTAACAGATCGAATCCCTCGATTGGCCGAGTAGAGTTTGCTCTGGTAATATTGATAGTGATGATCCCAAACCAACCACATGTTACTACAATACGCCTATTACAATCATCTATGTACATAGATACACATTAATAAATGTCCCACGTGAATCGTAACTCGGAAATCATCACTTTCTATAGAATGTCAATGCTATCAATTAGACATGCATAAACCAATACTTTAAATCCCTTAGAGCAAAACCACAATCATTATAATAACAGAAACATCGAACCTCCAACCACATAGTTGGATTCTAATCGCCTTGTCGCGTGTCAGTCAAATAGCATCCATCTATTAAGCATTGTGTGTTGTAATTTTAGTCTTCCCTGTCATTACAATTATGCACACTAATTGTCAATTTTTAATGGCATGACCAAGATGTCGTGCACTCTTTCCATTGTGCCTTGTGTTTACATCGTGTGTACATCCTTGTGCTGTTGAGCCTTGCGTTTACATCGCCATCAATCTTGCAAAACATCACTCGCCTAAAAAACACAAAACGCTCTAACGATTGGTGAACAACCATCTTCAGTCTGAAAACTAATGTTCTTTTTCCGCGGAAAGGCGGTTGAACATTATGGGCCATCAGGAGCATGATTTGCTTTAGATTAGATGCTGTATAAAGTCAAATTATTATAAATTAATTAACATGGATTCCATAGTAAATTAAAAACAAATAGAATGAAGTGTGTTAGTTTCTTCCCATCATAATCAACAATTATGTTAACTGTCACCACCAAGAACACTTTCCCGGGCGGTTCTCTGGTATTATAAGAGATTAGAGTCCATCACTTAAATCAACGCGAATTTGTGGCTTTGTAGGAGCAAGACAGGACCTGAGCGACCCTTAAAGTATGCTTAGTATTGATCCAAACAAGCGGGCCACAAAGCTGATAGATGGCAGGAATAAAAGCAGAGATTAGAGGAGTTACGCGAGGGTATCTTGCATTTCCTGGGTCGGTTATTAATATTATCTTGGTGATGTCTATGCCACGATCATAGAGAGGATTATTATCTCAGCTATGTCCGTAGGTCAGCCACAACATACGAGAACACAAGGACAAGTTATCGACGCATTCCTATTACACAAATGACAATTGATAAGCTGAGCTAAGCTGTTAGGATTTCTCATAGATTCGGATTGAGCTGCTAATTTCGATTTGGAAATATCCATTTTGAAGGACTGGAACTACTTTGACAATCAAAGGATGCGCATAAAGGTCCATACATACGGTTGATAGTGAGGGTAATAGAAATCGATAGTGTGCTAAATAACCTTTAATGGTTAAGTGCCAAATATTTATTAGGGCCTACAAAATGTGTTGCCATGTTGGCCTAGTATAAAAATAGAAATGTTGTGGTAAGTCGAGTTATTTATAATAACAAAAAACTGTCGCCAGTTGTGGATTCGACCCACCATAATGCCGTAAATATTTGTATCAATTATAATAACAACAATCAATCTGTGTTGTCTAGGGCTATGCCCTGTATATCCTGGAGCCACATAGCATTGCTATACAATATCTTCGTCAATGTCTATTATATCCTATATAAGGATTTTAATACATTTTTAGGCCCAATATCTTTCGTAAATCCTCCTAAATTTCCTAAAAGGGTCTAGTCAATGTACCTAGCGTGCCATATGGATACTGCGTCCCTGACAGTTCAAACTAGATAGTATCATGACATCCAAGAGAGCTAGAAATATCTCGCTTTCCCTGACATATGTCCATTCTCAAGGCTTGTGCAATAAAAAGAGGACCAACACTCCATTTCTAGTCCACTTATACAACTGACACAAAATCTGGGGGAGAATGTAATATGAATAAGAATTGCATTAGCTGCTTATATGAATCACGTGAAAGTCACGAGCCAAGAAAACCAGGGTTGATCAGGTGAAAACAAGTTCATTGTTCAGCAACATCCGAATTTTGGACAAAAGACGTAGGATCGGCAGTTAGATGTCTCTTGCTCACTAGCACATATATGATGCAATTTAATAGTGGCAATCGAGTCTAAGCCTTGCAACCCAAACGGCCGAACACAAAAAATCGTCTACATGTTAATACTTATTCGATTCAATATTTTGAAACTAATTTGAAAATACTTTCCTGCCAAATTGGCTTCAGAATATTCAACAGCTTACCGTTATAGTCATTTAAAAGTGGGATTATGGAAATTCAGCGTTAAAACTTCAAATTGCTAACTGCAGTTCGATCAGTCTCGCAATGGACCAATGACTGACATTGCGACTGTCCCAACTGATCCCGATTAATTAAGTGCAATCAACAGCCGACCTCACCGATGCATAGTTAATTAGTTATCATTCTAACCTGCTTGTTTGTATCATATTGAATATAAAGAGTGAATAATCAATATATTCGGTATTCAAAGATAAACATATATCAGAGTTCTCGTTGGTGCCATTCGTCTCATCAATCACTCAGCTGTATCCAATCAAATAATATCGCTAGAAACTGTGACTGTTGGCAGAACAGTTCACATCATTTGCTTCGACTATGATTGATTGATAGGATGCCGTCGGAAATCATTTGTGAAAATGCTCCGATTCATCCCAAGACGTCCCAACGGACATCTTTTACGATGTTAAAATTGATGAACTTATATGGCATAGTATATCTTCATGTATGTTATGGCTAACCAGAAAATACTTTACACATCAAGCAGTCGTGCAATGCAAAAGATTGATTGAATCTTACATACTGTAGAAGTTTCTTGCTTGAGACCTGATTGTTTCATACTGTTAGATGTACGTAGTGGTGTGTACGTATGGTAAACTGACGAGCATATGTTGACCGACGTTTAGTATCAAACTATAGGGAGGGGTGAGGGTGTGTGGGGGTGGGAGGACGGAGGCGTGGGGGGGGGGGAGAGCGTAGGTGAGGGGGGATGAGGAGGGAGAGATTGAGGTAAGGAATCGGAGAGAGCGAGCGAGAGAGAGAGAGAGAGAGAGAGAGAGAGAGAGAGAGAGAGGCTGGAGGGAGGGAGGGACGAAGGGAGGGACGAAGGGAGGAATGGAGGGAGAGAGAGTTTGAGGTTCATGACCAAAGGTAAAATACTTAAAAGACGAGGTCAGTAGGTTCACATTTAAATACATTCTTTAGCCATAGCTCACCAAATTTGGCACATCCATTCATATTTTGACTTTGAGGTTGAGATCAAATGGTCAAATATCTAGGTCACGATGTCACTAAAAGAATATACCGGAACATGCATTTCTGACCATAACTGTGGTATTCAAGGTATAATCACCGGCTCCGACCTTGCGACTTCCGCGATGGCAGCAGGGGTTTTGCTGGTTGTACTGGTCACGATGGTGGTAGCACTATTAGAGGTGAGGGTGTTGGTGTTGCTGGTTTTGTTGTGTTGGCTTTGGCGGTGTGGGTGCTGTTGATGGTGTTTGTGGTGGTGGTGATAGGGGTACTGGTGGTTGCAGAGGAGGAGGTGTCGGCGGCACCAGCGGTGGCGGCAGTGGGTGGTAGTTCTCCTGGTGATATTTTATTTTGTATGCACGATAAATGTGCCATGTATCAGAGGTTTATTTAGCTCATTGTTTATCACTAAGTTTACGCCTTCCGGTACCATATAACTAACTGTGCCCGCAGAATCTTTGAACAGCGCCTCTAATTATCCCGCATCTATTTTTATCGGCGATTCTTGGCAAGCGCTTGACTCTAATTGCATTGTCTGACGAAATATGTCATCGTCTACTTGCTGATAAGGTCAACAGACGCAGAACATGAAATGACACGCATTGGCACTCAACGCATTACACCTGATCATGCAGTAAGCTACACTACTGCATAATGTAGCGAGGTTGGGAGCCATGTGGGAATGATGTTTCATATCTAATCTCAACACCTCCTGCGATGCGCATGTCTTGTCTACTATAAATCATCTGACCGAAGATACGTCACTGACCGTCCATCGTAAATGGATAGTGGGAGGAAGTAACGGTATACGTGTGGTCAATGCAAAGTGACTTCGGTCCTTAGATATAATCGGGGATTGTAAACCTACTCAATTAACTAACCCATGATCAAACGTAGATGAGTAGGCAGTTTTTAGAATGCGAATTTAATCATGGTTATCCAAAGATTTCAAATACATTATGAGAAATAACCTTTGGAGTCAAACTGATTCTTCTTGCTCACCTCTCTCAAACAGTCTTAACTCCTTTGGAAGGAGTATGAGAAATTTATTTTATATTTTAATGAAATAGCCAGCACAGCAATTAATATAATTGTTTGCACACCAAGGAACTCGTGACCTCTATGCCAGAACATGTATCTTTTAGTCTAGTCAGTCTAATCACATATGAGGCTCAACCCAAAACAAATTGCAACATCAATTATTTAGACCAGTAAACGTTTCATAAGACCATAACTCAAACATGCGTCAAAATCGAATAATATGCACATTAGCTAGCGACATCATGAAAAATGTATTTAATGAAATAAGTTTGTATCTAGTATCAAGTCACGACATAGCACGTTAATGAAAATAGCATAGCATGTTATTGTCTGAATAAATAGCAGCTGTTCCCAAAGTACCTAGCGTGGAATAGGCATACTATCATGGCACATGCTATGCTCTGACATAAGCTTCAATGGCATAAAGAAATATATTAATTTATTCGCATATATTATGGCACTCTGAAACATTTTGACTGAAATGATATGCAATTTACAAATATTTAATGTAACTATTGCTATATAAACACAAGGCGTGCATTTAACCTTCTCGTGCCAATCCATCCCGATATGAACCAACTGGAGGAAAGAATAGAGAATCCTTCTGATGGCTTGTGCAGAATACAGGTAATTTTTTTTATAGAACAGGTAGTGAACGTCGTCCAGGTGGTGGAAGATGCTGCTGAAGACAAAGATTTGTTCGAAGCTGGTGAAATGTTAATTCAAGTAATGACAGATCAACGTGTTCCTGATGAAATGTCCTCATCAGAATCTCTCTAAAGAATCTCTGAGAAACTAATGAAGAAAATGTGTTAAAGTAAGACCTATGAACAGCAGGTTATAGTATATGGACAAGGTAGAGATACATAAAAATTGGATGCTACACCTGCATCTGTGCACGTTATGCTGCCGAAAACAGCTTCACGGTACAATCTGTATGATAAGTGTGCCAACATCTGACTTCAAATGATAAATGAACCCGAAGGGTATCATGAAGAAGTGCATAGAATAGGCTTCAAATCATTTGCCGAAGTGAACATCATTGAGACATCCACCAAAGTTGGAATAGAACATATGCGCCCGTGGATCGCTTAAACCAGCAGTGGCTTGACTAGAGGCCATGAAGTACTGTGAGCTATGACAGCAGCGAACAGCAGAATGACACAAAATGTTGTCAACGACTGATATAAAGTACTCAGGGTCACAAAGGATGGCATTCGTTCAGCATCTTATCGTTTCAAAATACTATCGCGAGTGATGTTATTGGACATGGCACAGTGAATGTGCAACAAGTCATTCTTGACTAAATGGATGTGTAAAGTACAAGGTGATCTGCTAATCTAGCAAACCAGCATAATTCCGCTAGTGAACTGCAACAAAACTCAACATCTTTTCTTTACTTCACACTGTACAGTCAGCCCCCCCCCCACCAGTTTGTGACTGATCAGATCTTCCCATGTTTCCACCTAGGCAACCAAGTAAACAAGACCACAGTCAACGAACAATGATTTAATTGTATCTTAAGTGAATTTATGGAAAATGTGGAATGTCTGACAGTTCAGGCAATGTGGTGCTTAATTTCTAGGATCCGTAGAGACAATGAATAATGCCCTTGTATGCAAGGGCTTGTTGAGTCACCTCTCCTACAACGTGAATGAAATGTTGTTCAATGCAGATGCGAAGCCAATTGCTATGATACCACGGTCATGGAACACTGTCATGGAAACTTGCTAAATACGTCATAAACCCATATTGTGACACCAACGTCTATGGCTACTCAGCATCGTCACCTTTGCGTTTACTTCCCAATTCATGTGCAGAAGTGGAAATCTGGACGACTGAATATATGAATATGCATGGAAAGTCAGTGAGGGTTAGTTGCCCACCCCACCCCTCTCCCGCCTCTACAATCTGACCTGCTATCAATACCATAGTCACGAAGCTTCCACAGGTCCCAACCAAATTGCGGATTGGAGGAAAGATCTGCACAGCACATTAATAGCAGATGAAAAATATGGTGATTGTGAGACTGAGATGAGGATTATTCGCAACTGGTTGTCCAGCACTCACAAGACAATGTTCGCGTGCATCCATTAAATAAGCCAGTGGTTGTGGTCTACAGGTCAAGAGTGCTCCACATGATGGTGAGTTTATCACTTTGCTACTATCTTACAATCAGAAGTACTGTCTACCCAGAGACAGTGGTTAACGGATGTCTATTAGATGGTATGCAGAGAGCAGTCTCTACTCTCTCCGTGTATATGGTGTCGTTGTGAGAATGACGTACCCTAACACGCTCATATGTTCATAAGTAACAGCTTCCTGAATGACTGAAATGGCTTGCTAATACACTTTATGCATTTAACGCTATTCTAAGAGTTATGTTCGGACATTTCAGTTAGTGAGCGTCTACTCCCGTGATGTAATTGATTTAAACACCATGCACGCATGTCAAACGCACACGCCCAACCACCATTTCTCCCCCAGACTAATATGTTATGAACATGGAAGCCATAGCCTCACTGTCGATTGATTTTAAAAACTATTTGGAAAAGAAACACTAGAAGCGTGCAATCTCAGTTTATTGATCTGAAAATCCTATCTTCTAGACATAATTCAGAATACAATTGCAGCAGTTGATGGGATGAAAAACAATTATATGCCTCATCATGTTTTCATGTAATCTTCCTTGACTGATATTGAGTAACATTATCCAAAATATATTAGAAACCATCAGATTTAGAATTCAATTTGACAAGATCTGTGGAGCTAAATGAGACTATTGACAAATCATTGAATGCCTGCTAGATGTTATTAATTTTGACTGACTAGTAAGAATAATACTAAAGATTTAAAAAGGTAAATGTGGACGGACAGGCGGACGAAAAAGCCAAATATCTGGATTTGGCCCAGGGGATACGAAGAGGCATCATGTACATTTGAAAACAGGAAAACATTTAACACTACGAAATTGCACGTTCGTATACAAAAATGGCATCTCCCCCCACTCCCCATCCCACCCCGACTAATGTGTTATGCACATGGATGGCATAGCTTCACTGTTGATTTATTTTGAACAATATTCAGAAGAGAATTGTCCCAGGAGATACGAAGAGGCATCATGTACATTTGAAAATAGGAACAACATTTAACACTCCGAAATTGCACGTTCGTATACAAAAATGGCATCTCCTCCCACCCCCACCCCACCCCACCCCCGACTAATGTGTTATGCACATGGATGGCATAGCTTCACTGTCGATTTATTTTGAACAATATTCAGAAGGGAAAAACAAGAAGTGCTGCAATCTCAGTTTATTGATCCTAAAATCCTATCTTCTATGCATAATTTGGAATACAATTGCAGCAGTTGATGGGATGAAAAACAATTATGTGTCTCGTCATGTTTTCATGTAATCTTCCTTGAGTAATATTGAGTAACATTATCCAAAATGTATTACAAACCAGCAGATTTAGAATTCAATTTGGCGCGTGGAGCTATAGGAGACTACTGGCAAAGCATTCAATGCCAGCGAAGAAAGATTTGATTGTCATTGATCCGAGTCTGATAGATGTGATTTATCGGACAATTGATGAATCCGATCTGTCGACGTCATTATCAATCACGTCACATGTAGGCTGGTGTCGCCACCAGAATTGACAGAAATACTCCCTCAGGATGCTGGAATAGTCCGTCAAGTGTACGAATTGTATGTCTTTGACGGATTTACTATTTAATAAATATTCTGTTGAAAATGTTGAAACTAATTTGACTGGCAGCTGTTGCTGCCATAGGCAGCAGGTATGTCCAGTAAAATTAGTTTTTAAAATATCACCATCTTACCTGTATAGGTACCGTGATATTGGGATTATAGGAATTCGATCCCAATAAGGGAAAAGTTTGGGCGAAGTTTATCTAAACATGGGCAGTGCCTAGCTAAAAGTGGACTCATCAATACCCAAACGCCTGCCAATCACCATCGATGCGATGTCGCGATTTCAATATAGCCATAGTAAGAGCCAGATATGTTCAATCAAGCCACCTTTTTAGATTAAGAAAGTTGAAAATTAGGTAAATTAGGAAAGAAGAAAATTTGGTTCCAGTTTTCCCATTCCCCCGTAGAGCGACTATCCCTTGTCCCCATTCGTCTATTGAACGACTACCCATTTTCTTCATTCACCGGTCTATTGACTCTCCATTGTCCATCTATCTAAAAAGCTTCGTATCGAGAATATTCCCCAGGCGCAATGATCGGCCATTAACGAGACTTTGCGGAGATCGTGCACATGATGATGATCCCAGGAAGCAACATGGACCGTTGCTTTTGGTATAATTTTAATCCACTTTATCGCTGGGTTTATGCATATGTTGAAATCCAGCCAATCCATCCAGTGGCCAATGTGGTATCAGCATTTACACAAATGTACATGCAAATTCCTATTCAGATGTCACGCCTTTCCTTATGTACCTTCAGTTTGTATTTCAAGACGAAGGATTAAGAGTGACTATTTAGCTGCTAGCTATTCTTCAGACAGAATAATTCCAGACTTATACCAGCTCGGGCTAGGTTGCCTAACATAATATGTTATGAATACGCTAGTTCTCGTGGTCTTTAACCTTTTCAGGACGAAGCCCGTTAAAACTGGATTCGGCAGTCGTCTTGAAGAATGTCCATTTGCAGGCCAAGAGAAGACTACATTTGAAAATTTTACACTGGAATTACTGGATCAATAACCGAATCGTCGTTCCAGTGGCAAATTTTAAAGGATGGTCTTCTCTTGGCGTGCAAATGGACATTCAATAAGCAAATACTTTAAGCTTCCTGAATGCATTTAGCTATTAAAGGGGTTTTAGGGTTGATATTAGTACCTCAATCCAATTGATTATTTACGAGGTAATTTCTCCCATCTCATATCGAAGTAGATCGCATGAGACTCGAATGCCAGCGACTTTGTATTGTTCTCATTCATCTGCCAATCGTGTTTCCATTAGCTCCATTCATCTGCAAAGTAAATCATGTTATCTCATTGCTAAGCATCACTTTTTGATGATGAAATACATCGTTCAGATTGGTCACTCATATGAGGACAGATCATATAGGGAGTGGACATGATCTGGTTCCAAAATGAACCAATTAGAAGCCACCCCACATGGTGCATTCGTCAATCTGGTTAGTGTTGGGTGGAGGCAGGTGGGTGGTGCAGATTGTGGGGATGGGCGTGGGGCCAGTGAGACTTTAGTGCAAGGGCCATTTTCGTTGTACCAAATAGTCATATATCTGATTAATCTTATCTCTATGTTTAAAGATTGTTTAGCCAAAAAAATGATTAATTAACAAAATGATTGATTGATCGACGATTTAGCTGATTAGATAGAATGCAACATCTGGTGACGTCGCAGATCTTTCGCGGGAAACAACATATGCATGCTCATGATCGCGCTCCATTGTGAACACTAATACTGAAAATGGCTGTGCTATATTCTGTCTGGTACGGTTTGAGATCACGTTCACATACATCAGAAGATCAAATCACACGTGTCACCTGCAATATAGAGATACATTTAGATCCATGTCCACCCAAATTTCCAGCTAAGATCTGGCCACTTCATACGTGTGTTTAATCAATTTTAACACGTTAAACAGTGAATTCCCATAATCTCAATTTCACGGTAACTGTGCATGTGAGCTGTTGAATATTTTAAAATTTTTGACTGGGTTTGAGCTGTTGCCTCATAAGGCATTTACTGACTAACGCCAGCAACAGCGGCCAGTCAAATTAGTTTCAAAATATTTAACAAAATGTTAGCCAATTGCCAAAAGATATACAATTCCATTTAATTACTTCGGAATTTTGCATCTTACATGTCGGACCTGCGTCATTTGATTGTGACGTCAGCTAACATGTGTCGTATATTGACAATGGCATTAGATACTGAGCGACAGATCGGATCCCTGTCAGAAAGGAACAAGACTTGCCTATATAATTCTGTAAATTTATGACCGCATCAGTTGTTGATTAGGATTGTTAACCAACAACCGGCCATGGCAAAGGTGTAACAGAGGAATCCAGCCTGTTAATCAGGAATATGTTGTCATAATCAACTACGCAATGAATGTCGTAGATAAGTCCGTCTAAAAAAGACTTTTAAAAAGTAAGTCAATTGTATGAATTGTGTGACTTTACTATTTAATAGCCATTGAATATTTTGAAAGTAATTTGACTGGCTAATAGCGCTCAGCCAAACTAGTTCCAAAATATTCAACAGCTTACTGTAAAGTTTTCTGGAAATTGAAATTCGGAGAGTTCAGTGTTCGGTCAATCTCAACATGTACAAAGTTTGGGCAGAGCTTAGACAGAGATGGGTAGGGAATAGCTAACTGGGAATCCATCCATTGTTGGTAAAAGCAACATGATCAAAATAGGTGGACGTATGGAACACAGAGTTTATTCATTTCCGCCATTCTTTGAACATAGAAGTACTAGAGATGATCATCATTTTTACAAATATCCCACGGAATTAACATTAATAGGAAATTATCCCTCACGGCCGTGATGAAATATGACTAGCTCACATATTTTGGTCATTTATGGACGGTTTCCGAAGGATCTGCTGTTGTGATATGAAGACATTACAGCATGTTCGTCCATTTCTATGGCTATATTGGTATGCACACTTACCATGGTACCAGAGCGAGCCACTAATATGGATAATGGAGCGATATTGAAGATGCCATAAATCAGTCGGTCATATTTCAGACTAGGGAGTGAGATGATTTGATTATTAATCTGATGGCAGATAAATTTGCACTGCATATACCCCCATTCCTGTTTTAAGCAACCAACTTGGAAAGCACCAACACATAGTCGCAAAACACAGATGATTTTTGAATACATGTTATTCCCATAAGAAATAGCATCTATGGTGACATATCTGTGGTTATACCTAAGAAACACATTTTTTGTTTCAATAATTCACATAGCCTCTCAAGCAAGTCGCATTCAACTATCTCCTTATAACTGGTATCAATGAATGGCTCCTTTTTTTTTTTTAGCGATTCCCGGATCATTGCTTGCTAAGTTCATTCCAATGTAATGTGTGGTGTGATTGATTTGAAACTTTGTAGCCTAACAGAATCTCCATATCAAGGTAATAATACAGATGTAGTGTTGACTATTTTGATGCTACTTTAAATGGGTGCTGTTTGTTAAATTGTAAATTCATGAAATACATACAATTCTTAGGCCTACATTTCGTGATGGAATCTTTCACTTATTTGACGGAGATATACATAATTTTGGCTGTGGGTTCCTTGTTAACCTGTGATTCTGACATCAGATACTTGTTTTACAAATCGCATCTCTCCATTCGTCGAGTAGAGTTTGGTCTGGTAACATTGGTAGTGATGTTCCAAAACCAATCACATGTTTCTACAATAAGCCTATTTCAATCAACCATATATAGATAGATACCCACTAATAGATGTCCCACGTGCATCAAAACTCGGAAATTATCACTTTCTATAGAATGTGCATGCCATCAATTAGGTATATATAAACCGATAATTTAAATCCATTAGGAGCAAAACCACAATCATTGAAATAACAGAAACCTCGAATCCCAAACCACATAGATGAACATGTCGATTGTCAGTCAAATAGTATCCATTTACCAATTACCTCACGCCATAAATTTAGTCTTCCCAGTCATTGCAATTCTGAACACGAATTGTCAATTCCTAAAGGCATGGCTAATGTGGTGTGAGCTTTTCCCATATGCTGCTGACAGCCCTCGTGTTTACACCGTCGTCAACCTCGCAAGACAACACTCACTAAGAAAACACAAAAGTACTCTAAGGATTGATGGACAAACCACTTTCAGTCTGATGGCGTTCCTTTTTCTGACGAAACGAGTTTGAACCTTACCTGTTATCCTGAAAACAATTTCTCTCTAGAGCATTGCTGTACAAAGTCAAATATATTATGTAGTTAATTAAATACCATGGATTCTACAATAAATTAGAAACATATAAAATGAAGCGTGTTAGTTTCTTCCCTGCATCATCGGCAATTAGGATAACTGGCACCCCACAAGAACACTTTCCCAGCCGGTTTTCTGCTAATATAATAGCTTAGTCTCAATCACGTTAACAGCAATTTTATAGCGTTGTAGGAGCGAGCCAGAAGCACTTGAGCAAGCCCCATAGCTGCGCTCATTATTGATCCAAACAAGAGGGTCAGCAAGCTGATACACGTCCGTACCTAAATAATAATTAATTCAGCTAGCTGAAATATAGTGCCTTGATAGAAATACACTAATATCAACTATGTGCAGAGCAGATCATGAAATGGAAATAGGCCACGAAATATTGGGGAACTAGACATAGTCACGTGACGCTTGTATCTTTATCTATCTACTCTTTGTTTTGAGCAGTAGCCAGGTGATCGTGCCCTCTAGATATTTGATGAATATTATATTTCTAGTTAAGCTCCGCCCACTTTGCGTTTGAATCGATTTAAACATTTTGAATCGTGAATTGCCATGTAACTACAGTATACAACATGCAAGCTGTTAAATATTTTGCATCGAATCTGATTGGGAGCTGTTGCTGCCTAGATCAACAATAGCTCGCAGGCAAATTAATTTCAACATATTCAACGGAATGTCTATTAATCTGTAAATTGACCAGAGATATGCAATTGAGACTGTTAGTGTTGGACTGTTTTCACTTTCATGGTCGGTGCTGTTAGCTAACAAGTGATATATTTTGATCAAAACGAAAGATTCTCCCCGTTGTGGCGTCAGCTAGCTAACAAGTGATGCGTTCTAGCATTTTGATAACATTCCGATACTTGAGTGACGTATCCTATCGCTCCATTGGATTTAATGTATTTAAATAGTAACCAGGCTGACAATTAGCTCTTTTTCTGCAAGATAATCGACGGGATAAACGGAGATAAATATCAATTTCCTTCTAATAGTAACTTTCTCACCGGATGAAGCAAATTGCCAGTATTTGTTGCTACTTAAAGAACATGACTCTGAATACAGTAACCTTATGCCAGACAATGAGATACTGACGTTCTCCCATCCAGTCTTTACATTGATCATATTGCAGAATATTAGATGAGATCTTGTAGAAAGGTATCCACGTAGCATGTTTAAGATTTGAATACATTTTCAAAATATAACGAGCTCAGAGTGACAATTCATAACGTCGTTTAGCTATATCACGAAAATCGAAAAGGTCATCATAAGTTGAAGAATTGCATGTCTTTGATGGATTTATGTTTTAATAAATATTCTTGGGGAATATTTTGAAGCAAATTCGACTGGGAGCTATTACAACCATTGGCAGCGATAGCCCACACCCAGTTAAATTGGTTTCAAAATAACAAAATCTTATCTCTCTCGTTGCCTTGAAATTGCTATTCTGGCTTCACAGATTCAAAGTATATAGATCGATCACACGTGCATATAAGTGGGCTGGTCATAGTGAGAAATTGGCGGGTCATAGCTAGAAATTGGATGCTCATAGCTATAAATTGGATGCTCATGGTTCAAAATTGGCTGGTCATAGCTAGAAATTGGATTGTCATAGCTAGAGATTGGCGGGTCATAGATCGAAGATTTCGAGTCGAAATTGGCTGGTCCTAGATCGAAATTGGATCACCATAGCTAGAAGTTGGTGGATCATAGCTAGATATTGGCTGGTCATAGCTATAATTGGCCAATCATAGCTAGAACTTGATGGGTTATAGCTAGAAAGTGGTGGGTCATTGCTAGATATTGGTGGGTCGTAGCTAGAAATTGGTGGGTCGTAGCTAGAAATTGGTGGCTCAGTTCTAGAAATTGGTGGGTCATAGCTAGAAATGGGCCTATCCATTTGGCTCAATTAAAAATGGGATATTCCATGTTGCTTGTGACCAAGCACATAATTGAAGAAAACGCTACTTCTCAAGCTTACTTCAGACGTGACTTGGAGTCTGAAGCTGACTGGTCAAGTCTGGGTCTGATGAGTTGAAGATTTAGATTCGGGAGAGAACCTTTCTCTCTACACAGATTAATACTGGCCTACTCAAACACTAAGGCGACTACAAGTGACAATTAACGAATACAGATGTATTAAATGTGTAAACAACTTGATAACCTGAAGAAATAACTTGATAAATATTCACAGATTAACTTCTAGTTCACTAGACTAATACCGGCAATTCAATATATATAACAATATCGTACTAAGACTATAACAATAACGACTGATCTTAGGAACATCAGTTGAGCGAGTGTTAATGAGTGTAAGCATCAGCTACTTTTATACACCGAGATGGATTTAGTCTATGTTGGGACATTTCCACTAACTATTCGGAGCCGGGGAGGTTGATTGGCCATTTACATATGTTGCATCATTATGGCGCAATCAATCTCCACTTATCCTCTTCAGGAAACTTCCATCTGCACAATTATGGTCCAGATTGATCCAATACAAACAAGATCAGTTTGATAACTTGGTGATAACTAGCAATAACACATATTGCTATGACTTGCCAATCAACTGGAAATACCATGCACAATTTCGATTCCAATTTAACTTTGATAGCTCTATGACTAATATTTTTCCAATTCATTTATAGGGTGCGAACCTGGTGTTCACTGAGTTCTTACCCTTCAAAATGCGATATGGGTCCCTGACCATGCACGTACGTGTATGATGCCTCATTTGTGGAAAAAGCAGGAGTATGTCGTGATTCATAATCACACGCTTCTGTTACAAAAGTCAAAGAGAACGGAATATTAACCAAGTATATGAGCTTAGGATAAATCGCGTTATATATAATAATATGTGTGCATTCACTGCTGGCTGATATTTAGCAACAGCATCAGGAGATAAGTACCTGGCACGGTGACAACAACTTATACTCATGGATGCCCACCTCTTTGTCTATTCATCCATCTATCCATTCACCCATCCCATTTGTTTGTTCATTCCTAGAATGAGCGATTATCAAATAATATTTACATAGCAAAATCATATAACATTAAATGGCGCTACCTCACCATCTTTAACTTCTAGTTCAAAGGCAGCTCTAGACAAACTTGACGCCTGCCACCGCAAACGCATCATCACTGGACACCGATGGCCAGAGAGCATAATTTCCAACGATGCACTATACAAGATGTGTAATACGCCGCCCCTGTCTGTGAAAGTCGCCCAACAAAGATGGTCCATGTTTGGCCGTGTGCTAAGGATGCCAGAAGACACGCCAGCACAGAGAGCCTTGGAATTCGCCCTACTCGTAGCTAGCAAATACAGAGCCAGGAGAGGACGTCATTGCACAAATCTGCTAAGTGTGCTACGAGGTGACCTCAAGAAAGCAGGATTAGGTACACTCAAGTCAAGAATTGACCTGAGGAAGCAAAGGATTTTGGCTGAGGACAAGACACAGTGGGCAAAAGCAAAGAAGGACTGCTTACAGCTGTAGGATGTTCCTACTACTACAATCGCAGAATACAGTAATCATACATCCGTCTCATCATCATTGCAATTCTCTGTGTTAAGTGTAAAATTAGAACACTCTACAATGATGGCATGATACCGATCATATTAATGAATATTAATATCCGAAATGATGTTACAAATGTTACGGTCAGGCTCCCATCACGTCCCATATTTACAACAGCACGTCTGTTGATAATGTACTCAGGTTAATCCGTGAGAGGGCACCGGTCAAATGTTGTGTTATATAGCATCAGCAATACAATGGTTGTGCGTGCGTGCGTGCGTGCGTGCGTGCGTGCGTGCGTGCGTGCGTGCGTGCGTGCGTGCGTGGGTCTGTTGGAGAGTGGTTGGGGTTGGGGTTGAGGTGGCGGTGGAGTAGGTGGGTAGGTGAGTGGGTGGGTGGGTAGGTGGAGACGTCATGTTCGTGTTGGCAGTTTTAAATTTAAGGGTTTGCAAGTGGTCCCATTTTCCCTTGAAAGCAATATATCGCCTGATTCCACGTGAGCATGAAATTGATAACATGTTCAATTGAATAAAACCAAACGTTTTCACAACATTTAATGGATCGAGAGACCGGTTTATAATGAACGTACTGAACTGGTGCTCAAGTATCCATCTGGGGCTAGTGGTATATCATATCCCTGAATATAAAACTTCGAAACTCTTGGAGCCTGCATAATCTTGAATTCCAGCCAGGCCAAAACTACAAACTGAGTACCAGGTCATGTACCATTGCTTCAAAATGACCATGTATGTGGTACGATCAGATCTGACGACACCAGTTGGTTAGACACAATAAGACTGCTCAGAGATGTGGGGCTTGTGTTGGCTTTACCATTTATCATGGTCAACCTGTGAGCATTAGTGCTTCTGATTCATATGTGGGTGACTGACTGGTGACATAGAGCGGGGATGGCAATGCCATCATCATCGAACATGTGCATCGTCTAAAGCATGCGTTAAGCACACCGATTTCATTCCACATCTGGTGTTGAACTATTTATCGCTTCCTCAAACGTTATGGGCAATATTTACTGATATTCAGTTTTATGATATGGCAGTCGTCAGTTTAATATGGTAGTGCTTAGCTGTCTGGCTTGTACACTGTAAATATGTTGCCAACATCTGGAAAGACGTGTTTTTTCAGCGAGGTTTTGTTTTCAATCATGCTCTGCTAACTTTATTGAGCAATATTTAACATCTCGGGTTTTTTTCAAATGACATGAACGCCGAAATAATGCAAATCGTTACACCACGTGTCTCTTTCTAAGATGCATTCGTCAACACATACTGTTGATGGCCGTCTCTTTGAAAGACGCATACAGTGTATAGATTTGCTCAATGGCGGCGTTGACGTCAGTTGAATGAGTATGGTCGATATAGGAAAAGCATTGGATAAGGGCATACGGATCTACTACATATAAGATGCAATACGGATTATTGTGCTCTTATAGAATATGATATTTTTTAAAACAAAGCTTCGCTGAAAAACCCGTCTTTCCCGATTTAGCAGGATATCTACAACCACAAAGCTGCCAGTGAAGGAACAAAGGACTCTCGTGTCCTAAACCGGAATATCCCTAAATATTGCCCATAACAACTAAGGAAATAAAAATTAGCCTAGTCTAATTCTCTAACATCATTTTGCCTCACCTTGTAGTGTCTACCATTCGGCTGAATACCGTCACGTGCTGGTGAGACGGTCAGATGTAGGGTATGTTGATACGTAGTTGACATTGACAACATTAGTCTCGTTGACGCTAGAACTGTGGCCGCTCATACGTTATCAATAGTTACTGAGAATATGTCGTGTTATTTCAGCTCGATGTCTGATATTGGCTGTATTCGACTGGGACTTTTCCGTAGAGTAAATTTACCCGCACAGTTGCAAAAATGTTCTCTAAGCAAACGTACCAGTCGAGTGAAAAAACCCTAGCAGTATGGAAGGTGCAGAAACCGACTAAATCACCCAAATTTTACTATCTTGAAAATAAAATCCACCTTTCAGCAGTGTTTTCAGACATAATGTATGCTGAACAAAAGTAGAATTCAGCTCTTAAGGCCCACATTTTCATATTTTGCATCACGTGACATACTTCACGAAACATGCCACACGTTTTGGCTCCGGCTTGTTGTGGGCTCTATTTTCCCCCGGGAAATACCAGTCGAATAAGAAATATATTCTATTGAGCCGATATACTCTAACTTTTCGCCCAGTCGAATAGTCATTGCGTCCACTATGATAGATTAGCTCATATCTTAGGAAATGATTTCTAAAATGGAGGAGTACTCCAGACCATATTCAATCTTGCACATCCTCGCCGAATTCTGTTAAGACGTTATGACGAACGCAGTTGAGTGGCATAATACATTTTCCTGTTATGGCTGACAAGAAAATGCGCTAAGAATTCAGTGCATGACTCTGTTATCGCTTGCACTAGTCGTTCAATGTACACGATTGCTTGCATATTAAATGTATGGCAGTTTACTCGGCAGATATATATCCTGATATTTAAAAGATCGAATACTCGTTTTACTTGGCAAAACCTTCCTACCACGCACGCACGCACGCACGTACGCGCACATGCAGGCATGCAGGCATGCAGCCTGGCACGCACGTACGTACGCACGCACGCAAAATTGGCAGGGTATTATGTAATGACGCCGTTCTGTCGGGCGGGTGGATGGATGGGCAGGCGAATTGACTTTAGACAGACAGGTGGCAGAGTGATTTCCGAATGATAACTCTGTTACTGTTTATCGCATCACTTTGAGACATCAAAGAGTGATTGGGCTACGTCTGGGGAGGAGACCTATCGAAATTAACGATGATCCGAAATGGCCTCCAGCCAAGGGAGGCCGGAATTGGTTTCCAGACGATAACTCCCTTACCGTTTATCGGATCGCTTTGAAACGTTATAGTGTGATGGACTGGGTATGTGAAAGAAACATATCGAAATCGATGATGATCTGATATTCAAGATGGCCGCCATCTACTAGTGGCCATCTTGAAAATTGGTTTCCGCATGTGTGTGTTGTTGGTTTTATTGGCCCCTCCCTCCGAGGTGTATTTGAGCCATGCCACTATTTTAGAGGCGCTTCCCCGAAGGGTTGCTCGGACGACAGCTTTACGTCCCCTCTACATGAAAGATCCATTGAAATTTATCGGATTGCTTTGAAACTTCATAGGATGGCTAGATTAGGTGAGAAGAATAACCGTATCGAAATCGACAATGATCTTAAATCCAGTATGGCCGATAGCCACCGGCGGCCATCTTGAAAAATGGTTTCCAGATGGTAAACTCCCAGGCCATTTAGTGGATTACTTTGATACTTCATAGGATGACTGGTCTAGGTCTGAGAAAGAAATCTCTATTATCTTATATCTTTCATTCATTCGTTTGTCATCAATGCAGGGTATTATGTGCCGTTTACGGATTTGTTCACATAGCTAACAAGACAAGCTAGATTGATAAAATATCAAAATATACTATTGGAAGTCATATGCGGTATTTCTACGTCATTGTTGCTCATGGCTTGCGCCATTAGCATTGGACTCCGTGTGGGGATATCCTATGTCTCGAGAACGATCGAATTCTCCTTGATCAAGATAAATAACTTTCCCACGCTAACAACCAATGAAAATACTTCACTGTATTTTAGTATAAGGGCTATATACATAATATTGTACCGGGTTAGTATTGTTAATATTACGTGGAAAACATTTGTTTACATAATAAATTTAAATCTCTGCTACATACATACCACTGATTTAATTGAATGGTACATGTTGTACAATACATCACACATGTATCTAGCTAGATATTTCACGAACGTGTGACCCATTTTGATAAAAGGAAGCATATATGATTGCTGTTTCAGTCTGTCAGTACTCCATTACGGCGTTTTCTATTACTCAGTTTCTTTGACTGATTGATGAAGATCTTCAGAAAGTAATTAACATTACAAAATCCAACATGACCACTAAGTAGCCATCTTGAAAACTGGATAGTACTGGTAGTAGCTTTGGTTGGCTGATATCAAATCTGTGAATCGAATATGAAATATCGCTACGCGTTTCCTTTTGGATTCGGGTTTGATAAGGACACCAAACAAGATGTAAGACATAAATGGATGGGGTTGATGGGTCGGTGGTCTGGGGCGGGTATCGACATAGCTATCTCAGCCATATGTTCTAAACTATTTATATTCTCTGAATCTCGGTTGTACATGCATTTCAAAAACTGGAAAATAATTGCTTTATACCTGTGTTATTCTGTCCAACATATACCCCCCTTGTATTTACATGAGGAAGTCCGCATGGCATTTCTGCAAATGCGGCATGTCTCAACTAACACACCCACATTAACCTTTTTTCTAGCGCGCCACTTCTGCCTATGGTAGTGTGGGGTTTGCTCTCTTGACTTGTATCCACGCCGTGGCTTGAAAGTGCGTTCTTTGAATGTGATAGTGTAGTGATCCACTAGCTGGAGGCAAGGCGTCTGGTGCCAGAGATTTGAAGAACATTGCTTTATCACAACTATAGCGGACATGTGCAATGTAGCCTTTCCAGATCTGCCGATCCCATTGTGTGATATGCTTGGACGCCAATGCCCATACTGGTTCCCTGAGTCAGTGACGTGACCTTGTAACAAGTAGCATATCCACCCTTGTGAAACATGGTGAGAAGTTTCTTTGAACATATGACCTGGTTGAGATAGTTGCGAGTCATACCTGTTTTGGTGTCCACATTTTGCCTCTGCTCACACATTGTGTTGCATAGACCTACGTACCCCATCTTTAATGGAATCAGAGTTTCTGTGTCCTACTTCAGTGTTGTCAACATTCCTATTAAATCTCCATCTTGAATTGGTCTGCCTCAAGCGATGAGTTACTATTCATCCAACAAGAATGGGAAGAACATATGCGGGCTGTCTGCTTAGCCGCCTAGCGATTTCGCAAAACTAATGTTTAAGCTACGGCATGGATAACAGGATGTTATGTTTAATTACAGTTTTTGTGTCATGTGTACGAATCAATGAAACTCGTCTTCGTTATATGGCTAGTAAACAGGAATACGTGATAAATAGTTATCATCGGGCCTGTTAAATAGTTACGACAGGGGGTGGGTGGGTGGGGTGGAGTGGTGGCATGACAAAAACACCACTGATTTTCAATACGGTGCGGGCATGGCACGAAGGCACTGGTACTAATATGAGTTCTAAGTTCTCTCTGTGAAATCGTTTGGAGCAAATCCCACACTGTGACGCGGTAAATATGTCTATGTGCCTATCAGTTAATGCATAAAGGCTATTATAATCAGGACAATATGAATATGAGCTCAAATATAATGATTCACCGGATATGTCAGTGATATAATTACACAGTGACCCACCTGATATGTCAGTGACGTATTCACCTAGGGGTTCACCTGATATGTCATCGACGTATTCACCTAGGGGTCCGCATGGTATATTAGTGACGTATTCACTTAGGGGTCCAAATGATATGTCATTGACGTATTCACCTAGGGGTCCACATGATATGCCAGTAACGTATTCACCTAGGGGTTCACATGATATATTAGTGACGTACTCGCCTAGGAGTCCACCTGATATGCCAGTGACGTATTCACCTAGGGGTCCACCTGATATGTCAGTGACGTACTCACCTAGGGGTCCACCTGATATGGCAGTGACGTATTCACCTAGGAGTCCACCTGCTATGTCAGTGACGTATTCACCTAGGGGTCCATCTGATATGTCAGTGATGTTTTCACCTAGGGGTCCACCTGATATGTCAGTGACGTATTCACCTAGGAGTCCACCTGATATGTCAGTGACGCATTCATCTAGGGGTCCACCTGATATGTCAGTGACGTATTCACCTAGAGTGCCACCTGATATGTCAGTGACGTATTCACCTAGGGGTCCACCTGTTATTTCAGTGAAGTATTCATACAGTGGTTCACCTGGTATGTCAGTGACGCATATACACAGTGGTTCACCTGATTTGTCAGTGACGTACTCATCTATGACTCCACTTGATATGTAGGTGGCGTATTCACCTAGGGGTCCACACGATATGTCAGTGACGTATTCAAACATTTGTTCACCTGATATGCCAGCGATGTATTCACACAGTGGTTCACCTGATATATCAGTGAAGTATTCACACAGTGGTTCACCTGGTATGTCAGTAAAGTATTCACACAGTGGTTCAACTGATATGTCAGTGACATATTCACCTAGGGTTCAACAGATATGTCAGTGATGTACTCACTCAGGGATTCACCTAATATGTTAGTGACACTTACACACAGTGATTCACCTGATATTTTAGTGACAGATTCATTTTGGGGTCCACCTGATATGTCAGTGACGTATTCACCTAGGGGTCCATCTGATATGTCAGTGAGGTATTCACCTAGGGGTCCACCTGGTATGTCAGTGACGTATTCACCTAGGGGTCCACCTGATATGTCAGTGACGTATTCACCTAGGACTCCACTTGATATGTCAGTGACGTCTTCACCAAGTGATACGGATGGTATTCCAGCGACAAAATATAACGGTATGCCATTCATTGTAGCTAGAGATCTTCGTGCGGTGACTTAAATACCCAAGCTCGCATATCGCGTACGATATCCAAACGGAATGAAGCTATTATTTCGAGAACATAATGGTGTGTGCCGCAATATAATAAATGATGTGTGCTTCTGTTTGCTCAGAGTCTCAGACAAGTGCCCACTGGGAGACAGATATTCTTGCTATCTCTCCCAATTCCCACAGTGCACATGATGTCCAAACAGTGTCAGAGCCGGGAATGATACTCGGGATATGCCATTAAGTCATACATTTCATTATCAATGTACGTCTGTAATTTCACTCTGATAGTATTCTATTCTACTGATCTGGCATTACTATTCCTGTTAGTTATCATTGTAGGCAGACATATATCTAAGCCTATTAATTAATGAATTAAATAAGAAACAATGTATTTAGGCCTGATTTTTCTCTTTAAATTGCATTTTTAATTATCACGTTGATCCACGGTGTTGTTCTATCCAATCGCCTTATAAGCTAAAATAAACACGGGAATCCCAATATTATTACGTCATGCATGAGTGTATCACATGTTACAACTTTAATAAACCGTATCAGGAACGCTGAATTCTGTCGGGAGAGAATAACACGAAATTTCTGTCAATCTAATTTGTACATTCTAATGCAACATCTTTACTACCAATATGCCACAAACAAACATAACTCTTATTTTAAAATCACGCGTGCAGTGACCATACATTGTCAAAATACGTCACCGTACCATGTTGGCGTGGCGGACATTATCACGTGTATGGGTAGGTTTGGGTACATTGAGCCATTGGTACAGGGACGTATCGTGCATGTGGCTCTATGTAGGCCTACCACAAACTATAACAACAACAACAACAACAACAACAACAACAACAACGACGACGACGACGACAACAACAACGACACTAATAATAACGATGGCGATGCAAACAAATACCATGGCATATGCTGACATCAAACTGAGCGTTAAGTGAACTTTAAAACCGTGATCACAGAACTTTATTTACCATCTGTTTTAGGAGTGTGCCATCTCAGAATGGGAAAGATAAACAGAGGCTTGGTGGACACAGATATCATGACACGGGCAGTTAAATCAGTAAAAGGGAATGGACTGAATGTTCGTCCTAGTACTAAGCAGTTTAATGTTGATAGAATGACACATACATGGTACATAGCAACGGTTAACCGATAAAATAGTGCATCTTATGTGGAAAATTACAACACCTGTCAAGTTGTTTCGTGTGAACAAGAACTTCTCATAGTAAACTATTTAACATACTTGGTCAAGATGAACTATGAACTTTCATAAAAGCAGCAAGAACACTGGCTTATGAATTTGCAGTTGTGAATGACATCAGCATCATCAAAGTCTTGGACTGAAAATATGTGAACTGGTGAGATGACTGGCGTCAATATTTCGTGAAACGACACGCAACTCTTTCACTTAGAACTCCAGAAACAACCAGTTCGTCTTGTTCAATGTCTTTCTAAAAGAAGAATGTGTCTGATTTCTTTGATAATCTCCACAATGACTTATCTTGCAATTTCGAGTGCATGTACAATCTAGACAAGACTGGCGTGGCCACGGTTAAAAAGCCGGTTGCGATAATCGCTATTAAAGGTGTAACGCAAGTTGGGAGAGTGACTTCAGCAGATCGTGGTACATTAGTCACACTGTGATGTGTAGTAGATGCACTTGGAAACATTATTCCGCCATTTATTATCTCTCCCCCCCCCACCCCAACCCCACGTGCATGTGAAGTACTTCATCCTCAAAGGGGCACCACCAGGAACAATTGGTGCATTTTACTGTAGTGGGTGGATGCCTTCAGATAACTTTGTCACATGGATGAACTGCTTCATAAAACATTCAACGTGCTCAAAGGTTAACGTTCTAGATAACCATGATAGTCACATTTCAATCAATTCATTCAACCTAGCAAAGGGCAATGGTGTTAACTTACTAACATTCCCACCACGCTGTAATCATAAAATACTGCCATTAAACCACTCGGTATATACAATCTTTAGAGGGTATTGCAACGCAGTATGTGATATGTGGATGGGTAACAAGCCGGGCACACCAATTACAATTTATGGCATTGCAAAAATAGTACGAACTGCATGTCCATTAGCATTTGCACACAATAACATTCAATCAGAGGTTGCAGCTTCTTGAGTTATCCCATTCAATCGTGATGTGTTTGGTGAAGACGATTTCCTATCAGCACATGTGACAGATCGACCTAATCCTGATCAACACAAAGAGCTGTAAGCCATCGTTCGTGACACTCCGTCCTCTATAGAGTGTGAGTGTGATGCCTTCCCATCGACTAGCAAAGCGACAGAGACCGTGCAAGAACATACACCAAGTGGTTCTACTTCTTATATCCCAGAACCAACCATGGCTGATCTAAATCCATCGGCTAGCAAATCATGTGAGTCTGTAAATGAACATGTATCTAGTGCCACAACGAATCATATGCCTATTCTAGAAACAACTTCGCCATCGACTAGCAAAGTGACTAAGTGATGATAACACCATGCATCCACTGGCACAACTCCATCTAGTTCAGAACAAACTACCTGTTCTACGCTTAGAGTCAGATTGATATTGACTGATCCCTCGGTTACGTGTTGTAGATAATTTTCTGTTAATTGCATATTCGTGCCTTGTCGTTTAGAGTTTATACACACATTCAATTCTTTGATTCGTGTTAAAATGATTAAAAGAATGATTAGTATACGTTGTTTTACACCATTGTGTACCAGTAGCCATAGTAGACTATGTTAGGGGTGTTGGACATTGTGGTGGTGAGTTAAACACAGATCCCTTCCAAGTCCCCTATAATCTTGACCATTATATATTATTGCATACTGAATAATAGTCAGCACCATTCCCTTGCTTTAATTGAGCATCATTGTCAAAGTCCTTCAAATAAGCTTTCATTTATCCCATTCCATGAGGTTATTTATCATATGTCACAATGTGCCCCGGCTTCTGTCACAAAGTACACTATGCTGGGGCACATTGTGACACAAAAATTGGCATACTAATCTATCTATAATTATTTACTCTAAGGGGAGAGTCGTGTAATCCGAAAAGTACACATACACCTATTATTGAGACAGAAACGAATTGATATTGCATCTTAAAATTGACAGTTTTATACCATATACCTTCCTTGGGCTCAACGTGGACCAATCTCCCTTGACTGGTCATTTGCACCATGCATAGTCACACATCCATGCACCGAGGATATAGTTCAATAGGTCTGGATAATGGTATTGAGTAAAATGAACAATATTATTGTACCTTTCTGTGAGAACAGTATGACTAGAGAATGAATTTATATGACTGTCACATTCCTTTACTAAACGTGTTGAACAGGATTTAACCTTTGATACTTAATTACTATTATTAAAGCATAATATCAGATTAGCGCATTTTGACATTATATTCGTGGACACCTGCATGGTGGATTCGCCGGATTGAGGTACACATAAGATACATGACACAATAAAACACGACATAGCAATAACCAGGTTAGTAAACACCAGAGTAGCTTAGACACCTTACTTCTTATCACAATTTGCTCCATCATTACTCTATCATTAGCCGCTTTGGTGCTCAATAATTGGTCTTTAAGCTAACGTGAATCTTTCATTATGGTTAGTAATGCTTAATGCATATATGAATACATACTAAATGCTGAACGTAATATTCCTTCCATTATCATTGACTGGTTTAACTCTCGGCCATGCGATATTAAATTAAACCCCAGCGGTTACAACAGCGATGATTGAATCGAAGAAAATTGTGTCCATATTAATTTTGTTATTTGCTCAAGACCACTGCTGCTGATGCTTGATCATTCTGCCAGAGAATATCTATGAATCATTGGTTAAAATGCCAAGACCAAACGATGTGATCGATTAGTTTGGGATGAAAGCTATACAATATCTGCCTGTTCACTCACTCTTATATATATACATACAGACTTAATTCAATAAAATGATATGATTATCTTCGTTATGTGTGCACTACTAGTCACAGCCCGTTTTATCCGACAGACTGATTCAATATTCGCTAGAGAATACTGTCCAAAGTATATCTCTGAACTACTTCACGACGAAAAGCAAACCACGTCTTATTGACGCTATTATGGAGAGACACAATACAAATTATGGCAATAAAATATGATCTAGGAAATGCTATTTGTCAATTCAAAGGATTTCTAAAGATACCACCATTCAGAATCCAGCCGTCCGTGAGTGCGCTTGATTAGACGAATGCTGTCAGGAGACGATACGATTAATTTGAAAATGTTCTGAGAGTAACGTACAAACAAATTCTCCACAAAAGCCAGGCTTCTGGGTATTTATCATGTAATTGTATCATAGGTACTAAGTCGTACGGCTTAATACATATATGTCAAACATAATTTTCCATGAACACACCCGTATAATACGTTTCCTCTCATACTACCCTCTATTAGGAGTACGCACTCATCACCAGCATACTAGATACCAAGCCTTACCTCGTAGAGCCAGTGGACTGGACTAATGTAAGAATAAATTGAGGATATAGTGCTCCTGCGGAGATTGCTATAACGTAATAATACAGTTATGACGCAAGCAACCATTAGTTATCCTTTTCCGATCTGATAAAACTAATTAATGCGATGGAAAACGAATAGTTTTGTTTCAGATAAAGGCCAACAATTGCAGGTTTGATAATGATTTGCTAAGAAGTTGACGAGTAGTGTCTCTACAAAGGGAGATTTTGTAATTCAATGGCTCAAATTGAAATATAAACTCTGAAGTAGAGATGGGTTATCAAAGTACGTCAGCCATTCTCACTGTGGATATCCAAAATGGTATATACTGTAAAATTGAGTTATTGATTGTGTTTTGAACTGTGTGTGAATTAATAAGAATAGATGTAGACTATTTGATTATGATCGTCTAGACAATTGACAGAGAAGATAATACTGGAATGATTGAAATGATGGTGTGTCAAAGGAAAACTCTCATAGTCAACACAACTTAACAGGGTTACCGTAGCCTTAATTCGTCAGAGCATGAATATATAACTGGGCTTAGCGATTAATTAACAATAATTCAATAATATTGAGTCCCAAGCAATTATACAAATCCAATATTGAAATAGTAGACGAACATTTATTAGAAATCAAAACTAGAATATTTTATAAAGAACGGAGATTCCACGGTTGCAAAACCAAGCTACTGACGCTGGCTTTCAACTGTAGGTGACTCCACGAGATCTTGTGGATGATAATATTCTAACTATATGCCAGGAAAGATTCACCACATTGATTTTAAACTAGAATGTGGGTGTGGGGTAAATTACTGGCATATTTTCATACCTTTGTTCCTTTGCCAGATCCCTGATATCCACTAGTTGGGGTTGGGTTGGCTTATGACATGTATATACCTAATTATACAAGGATTCTGACGATACGTTCTGACCTTGATAGTGCTAAACCGATCGCTAGCAAATTGGGTACATCATAAACTAATTCTCCCCTGGTTAGATGACGTAACCTTAATGGCAGCAATATACCATCTAAATACACATCATGCGCCCGTGTTAAATCGTCTAGACGCTTATCTAGAACCCGGTGATCAGTTGATCAGAAAAGATAATCAGAAAAGATGATGGTAGTTAACACTAGCTTTACGTCAATAACCTGAGAGATAAAGGTAGTTATTTTGAATTTTAAAAGTGATTTTACTTCATCATCATAAACAACATGATTTTACGGATTTACGAGACAATGAGATGAACAGTAAATGATACGAATATGAATGGGTATTTGCTCATATAAATAACGATCAATATCGTATGAATATATATTAATACTAAGCGAACTTAATAGATATATTTGTTATTTTGAGCTTAACACTGCAGGATGCGTGGAAATATAACTTGTGCAATGTAATAATTGATGGATAACTGATAAGTATAATGTTGAAGTTCGATGATGTAGAATCAATGTTCATGTAACTTACAGAGCTCTGTTTTGACTGAACGAGTCGAAGTTGGGCGCCCATGCTGATATCGATTACTCTAATGAGCGTGTATACTGAGTGTATTATTGCACGAAGCGATTCGATCCCAGCGAATGATGCCGGCCTTCAAGGATATAATGTGCTTGGATGTTATTGAACTAGTACTGTAAATGCATGGCGATCAGGCCCGTCAATGGCCGTTTATATTTTCGAGATCTGAGAGACATCGAAATTAATTTCGTCGTCATATTAACAGCGGTTTATCATCACCATAGAGTCTGGATGAGTCGGACCCGTCTGATTTATCTGATACGAGCAAGACGGGACACCACGATCAAACGAAATTCTATGTACAATGACTTCTAAGAATTAGACATGTTCAAGACATTTCCGCCTTCCCCCAGCCCACCCCACCCCCTTGTGGGCAATACGTGGGCTTGACGAGTTGTAAACGTCCACACTTGTCGTTATCTGCTCAGAAGTCAGGTTCTTTCACCCGGTCCGGTAAAACTGACCGCACAAGCACGGGAAAAGCCCAATAATATTTCGCCACTTTACCCACTGTTTATTATTATAGAACCTAATGTGCGTATTCCAATATCCAGGGACTCCAGGTATTTTAATGATAGTTATATTTTGGTTAAATTAGCAATTATTAATAAAATACGTAATTTATTGGAATGAACAGAGGGTGTTTTCCTGCAAATGTAAGGGCCAGAATATTCATATGACGCAATGCGCCTACTTAGTTTCCGTATCGTATTACATATAAAATTGCCAAATTTATTTGAAACTGACAGTGTTTTTAAGAGAGGACGTAGGTGCGTTGACATAGTCAGCGCACAACGAATGTCGACACAGCAGTGCTATCAAATGATTTGGACGTATATAAGATTGGTATAGACATGTCACGTGCATTTGATACCATCAACAGACGACAGATCCTTCAATTTCTCCCTCAAGCAGGCTGCAATGATGACGAACAACATCTGGTGAGACTTCTTGGCAAACTGTGGAAAGAAAGTTTCACTACTTCAGCTTTAGCTCACATTTACTCATCATCATCATAGTCATCATCGTCGCCGTCTCCGTAATCGTCGTCGTCGTCGTCATTCGAAAAAAGCTAAGTACTCTCTGATTAACATTCTTACACAAACACTAGCAAATGTTATGGCTGTGGTGGACAATATGATGTGTGATATGCGGTGTAAGATATGTGTGCTGATGGTGGTGGTCGCCTTGTAAACGAAGTGGGTAACCTCTGATACAAATATTAACATATTCTCTCATCTCTAGAACTAATATAGTTCCAATGTAATTGACAGATTCGAATTTGGACCATGGGGAATAAATTAGTACAACTTCGTCGCGACGCGGATAATTAAATAAAGGTGGCGATGCATGACGCCAAGCAAATAGCATCCAAATTAATACCTAGTCTGCTCGGCCATTGTGTAGAAACATTGCTATTTTCGATTTCTCGAACCTGTCAGGGACATGCGAAATCAATAATGGTGTGATGAATGAAAGTATATGGTGCACGCTACAATAAGGGAGTCTATTCATTAATCTTGAAATGTCCATAGATAATTAAGACAATGAAAATGTGGTAATAACTGACTAGCAAATTCAATATTCGTCTTCCACCCCAGTACAGACATTAAGTCAAACAGTGCAAATTATATCCTGGACTATTTCACACAGAAAATACCAATCACGCGTGATAGACGCTATTGCAGACAAATATAATATAAATCATGAAATAGAAAAAGTCCATTGGCACTCTCCCGCAAATTTGTAACTTGGGAAGGAATTTTCGAATGACTTAGTTATGTAGCAGATTCGGCTCGTTATTAAGGGCATCCTGTTGCGCGCTAGCACCAACCAAGCACCTCGTAAATAGATTTTCTCATCCGTGAGATAATTTCTTCAGGGAATTGGGAATGATGTAAAGAGTATAAACATGACGATTGATAATATTACTTTATAACAAGGACTCCACCATCCACCAATTCTTTCAAGCTACAACAAATATGTGTGCGATATGTGCCTGAACACGAACCTGATGTGGCAATGACGCACGCACACAAATATACATGGTCTGTAAGTGGTGTGTGTGCGTGCCTTGCGTACGGGCGTGCATGTGTGCGTTTGCGTGCGTGCGTGCGTGTTTGTGTGGTGTGATGTGTTTGGTGTGTAGTGTGTGTAGTGTGTGCGTGCGTGCGTGCGTGTGTGTGCTGCTCGTAATGCAGCAGTTCTATCAGTTGCAGCTACAGACATGGTTCCCCATTGACATATGCACCTATTTACACACGTGATATGCCAATAACGTACATGTAATGCATTTGATCGCGTACGTAGTACGTCAGTGATTTAATCACATAGTGATGCAGCTGCTAAGTCAGTGTACTAAAGTTAACTATGATCATAAATGTGTTGACTCTAGTTTGGGCCTTTCCATAATGATAGCGTATGCATTCATTTACACGCAGATAAGTCAAATATCTATACGCCATACACTTGTCCGACATCTTATGACGTCTTTTGATATGCTTGAACACACCAAGAAACATTTTTGAGCAGCATGTCATCGAAAGCTCTTAGAAAAATAAAGTTTTCTGAGTTTGTGGAGTGATTGCGATGTGTGTCCCTCCATCCGACGGACTAATATATTTCAGAGCGATATGTTGTAAAAATGTGGTTGCATGCATTGCCTTACTTTAACTTATGATTCTCTTTATTGTAAAATTACCGCTCTATGAAAACCACGCCAATGCCCTATTCAGTCGTTCTAGTCTACTAGTCATATGTGTTCTGTAGTGAACCTAGAAATGTTGAGTACTATAAAGTTTTATGTTGGAAATGCAATGTATAGGTGCTAAAGACTCAGAAACTTCCGGATGCTAATCTCCATATGTATAGCATTTTGTATAATTGACATAAATAGCATATTAATTAGGTCAAATCATTAAATCAAGAATATATTCCTTAGTAAGCCACCTAGAGACTGTATTTTGGTTTCTAGACGCATGTTTTCAACTGCAAAGAATCAATCTAACATAGGCTCAGGCTTATACCAGGAATCCAAGTCTAAAATCAAATATGGCGGCGCATAATAAAGTCAATTGTAATAACATAACTCAGAAACCATTGACGATAGAGACTTCGCCTTTGGTCTCTAGGCCCATTTCACCATCCCAGAGGACCGTTAAAACCCACACAACCACCTGGAATTCAATATGACCACCCTGCATAACCGTGCCAATCGTAAAATCGTCTTAACTCGGCAACCATTGAAGATAGACACTTGGATTTTATGACTAGACCCATGTTTCTGACGCAAACGAATCCATCCAACGTAGTCTCAGGCTCACCGCGCTCACCCGCTTTCTGGAATATATTTGGCCACAATTAATGCACGATGATGTAAATCGTAAACTTGTCCAGCTTGCTTAACTAACGACGAGAGCAAGGATGCTGCATATTTCTCCCAGATTCACTCTGAGAACCCAATTGAATGGTCTGGATTAAATGCTTTCCAGGACTGTGCTCACGTTGGTATGTACAATCCAATGACTTTCTGAATCTTTCGTCCACTCATTGACTCCCCTGCATCTCATCTGGACACTGGCCTGCCTTCCTTGACCTACCTTGACCAGACGCTAAAAAACCTTGGCATGCTCCATGTCCACATGACATTGGACATGCAGCTCTACATCAGCTCCTACCTCGACAAGTCAAGGAATCCTGTACGATGGAAAGCTGTGGTTCTTAGGCCAGTAATGTTGCACACTTTGATATCTTTCCTTGGCACAATCGAATACAACACAAGTACACATATTGATGCAAGGCAGCAATGGTAAATAGCGTGCCCGGAGCGTATTATAATTCTGAGAATAAACTCAACTGTTTCATGAAAAATTAAGTTATATAAAGGCATACAAGCCACTCATGACAAAAATATAGGCGGACAATACCACAAAAGAAGGAATATTTCTTGCAAAACGATATGGGCGGTATTAGCTATGGGCTAGGAAAAGCAGCTTATTTTTTTGGTCAGTCCAACAATTTTTCCATCCATTATTTTTCTCCATGCCAAACTCCTTAACAGAGAGAGGAAAAGACACAATTAAGAGCAGCCAGTGATGAGAAAATTGCACTACTGCATCAACAGAGAGTAACAGCTCAAATTTGGGTCATTAGGTATCAACAACTTGTAAAGATAAAGAAATCAACAGAACTGGCAACCCAGTCAGTAGCAAATCGGCGCAAGAAGCAGTACAGACCCTGACACCCATTCAAACATATTAAAGAAGACTGTAAAGAATATTTTAAACTTAAATCTTGATACCTTCTTAAACAGACGTGAAGAGCTTATTACCCGGAAATATATTGGTGAAATATACACCGCAATGCTAGTGAAATGCACAAAGCAAATATATTTTTGATGCAATACAGGACCCCGATCTGTACTGACAGATAACCTTTTCAACAAAGTTAAGTTGCCAGGAAAGAACCAATACCGTGAACCTAGTTTTCTCCAACGAAAATGATATAGTAGAAAACATTCTGACTGAAGACCCCAGGGGGAAACAGCCACGACGTCGTGATCTGTTTCATTTAGCTATCGTATCTATGTCACCTATTAAACGATATCGGAAACAGTGACAAACTATTAAATCAAATATTTTTGCTCGACAAAACGGCCAAAATCGGCCTCAACCATTGTAATGATGCCGGTCTTGTTGACCATATGTACAAATGTTAGGGTATTAGCCTGACAAGTCAGGTTCTACCAGTACACGCGGCTAATAATATAGGATATATGGAGATATTTTCACATTACTATAATAAATATTTGGTGGTAGAATTATTACAATATTTCGCACAGCACGAGCACATAGTGAGTTCTGCATGGCCTTATGTTCGAAAACCGGCTACAAGGCATGTAGAGATATTCTGGTACCGAATATAGTACATTTTTGGAATTTGACAATGGTGTGCCACTACTAAATTGCCTATGGCAGCAACAGCGCCCGGTCAAATTACTTTCAAAATATTCAACAGCATTTTTATTAAATAACAAAAACATACAATTCGTATAATGTGTCAGATTATTAAGCATTTAAGATGGACTAAATCGAATCAGTCATGACGTCATTATTATGACGCTATCCTACGCGTCACTTAATTAATTACGACGTCATATGACGTAATATGATGGATAGACAACCTGAAAAGGCCCATTAGCAAGTGGTATTAATTACCCTCGCTCCGCCAGATGATGTGTATATTGTATCCGGGTCTACGTGGGTTCGGGATAGCAAGGGTCTACAATCTATGATTGGCCTTGTTAAAATATGTGACCTATAAATAAGGGTGCTCTTTTAATACAAGTGGTCCATATTGTGTGTACCACGCATTAACAAGTGGTATTAGCCCTGTAATGCTCAATTTGCTCATGCCAATTTCCATAGAGGGATCCATTTCTAGGTATGCTACGCCTATTTCTAGCTAAGCGCCACTCATTTTTGCGTGTTGGAATCGATGTATATATAGTCACCTTGAAAAAGGGGTGGCGCTTAGCTAGAAATCTGTATAGTTACCTTGAAATTGGAAGACTGGAAATTCATTATTCAGCATATATATATATATATATATATATATATATATATATATATATATATATATATATATACGCTGAATAGTGAATAATATGGTTGGTTCACATTCAGCACATTCAGATAGGTGTCGGTATGTCCTGGCATATCGCTCATAATGGGTTCGGCCCCAGAATGTCACCCATATGTTTAGATAGGCATAGGCATACGCTTACGGAGTCTGGGAATTCATTATTCAGCTTAAATATATATATGCTGAATAATGAATTTCCAGTCTTCCAATTTCAAGGTATTCAAGGTACCCATTATGAGCGAGATGCCAGGACATACCGACACCTATCTGAATGTGCTGACTGTGAACCAACCATATTACAATGGGGCCATACGGCGAATATGTAACTACCTACGATGAGATTACTTGCTGGTAGAAATGTGCAAAAGCACTAGCTCATATTGAGTTATATACATCCATATCTTAAAAAAATTACAAATCGAGAACAGAATGATACCGAATGTATTAAATTGTTGGCATTTGACAACTGTCCGTGGATACTAAATTGAATATTACGAAATTACTACGTGGTAGAAAACTCAAGATTCATTAGCGTGTTCATATCGCTATCTAACCATATCAGTGAAATTATGTGGCCAAACCGATTGCAGACAGATAATAGTAGGGCATTGAAAACCCGCAGATTTGCCAAAATTGGAATGAATTTACGCGATGAAATCGCATACTACGAAATTACTTCATGGTCGAACTTTTTTAAATTCCTGAAATAACTATCGTATTCAAATCCCTCTAAGTCTATGTGAGCGAAGTTTTGGAGCCGACCATTTTACATACAGACAGTAGGGCACCGAAAATCACGAAAACCCCCAACATTTAAGCCAATTTCTGCCTAATAAAATTATTTCATCTAGAATTTGTTAGATTCGGAATATACCTATTATATTAAGGCTCAAGTCTATGTAGGTGAAATTATGGGGCTAAACATACTACAGACAACAGGGCAATGAAAACTGTGAATCACCGGAGATTTAGCAATTTTTAGGTATGAAATTGTGCGCTACGAAATTACTTCATGGTAAAAAAATGTTTTAACCTCAATCCATTACTTCACTAGCGTATTGATATAGGTATCTAACTATATGGTTGCAATTCTTTGGCCGAATTTCCTGTAGACATTCTTAACTTAGCACATGCATAGGCCTACACTTTCTGTTGATTTCTGTATTCAACAATCTGCTACAATATTATTGACAGCAGTTTTGACTGGAAATTAGGAACATTGGTAGTCTATCAATACTGCTACATAATTGCATTGACTCTACATGGATTTATTCCCACGGATGGATTAAAGACAAAAGGATACTACTGATAATCACACATCCATTACATTAGAGGTATAGTTTCGAAGAAGCCAAGCCTTTATTTTTACATGGATCTATTATTGTTAGCGAACTCTGTCTACTTTTTCGCCCTCTACAATATTATTATGCATGTTTTTCTTTTGAAATTTACCACACACATAGTACGCCTCAAAACTGTCTGTAAAAAGTCTGTAATTTTTACCCTATCTCGAATGCAACGAATGTGAATCAAACTATAATACAATACGGGAAAGGTTAAACAAACATGGTACATCATCGTCGTCCTCATAATTTATTAACCCTCTATTACCTAAATTGAGTCAAGAATATTAAAAAAAAATTTGCTTATTGAGTTCCTATTTGCAGGCCAATAGACGACTGTTTTGAAGAGTTACTATTGGAATGACTGGCTAAATTATCGAGCCAGACATTTCAGTGGTGAATTTTCAAAAACTATCTTCTCTTGACCTGCAAATTAACATCCTCAAGATCACTGTAGAGGTCGGTTTTGGCGGCCTCCTCATGAAAGGGTTAAAATACAATAAGAGAAGATGATAGGCTTACATGGACAGTCGTTGTCGTTGCAATACTTAATACAGGTCTATGATAGCAACAAGTAGGTGGGTAGGGTGGGGTGGGCTACCAGTCAAAGTATTAAAAAGATATTCGTATAGTTGTCTTTATCTGAGATATTGAAATTTCGGTGTTAAACATTCTAAAGGATTTTGTTAGAAAAACACACAATTGTGCCCAGGTAAGTCACATCTTGGTGGTGGTTGCCTGAAATGACTTCCATAGGCCTAACGTTAGTCAATCGGTCACTGAATCCGGATGGTATATTAATACATTAATACCGCGCCCGTGTTGGTATCCATGTATCTCTGAGCTTCTTGACTATCAATTTCCAGAAAACTATACAGGTAAGGTGTTGACTATTTTGAAACCAATTTGACTGGGTGCTGTTGCTGCTTGTGGCAGTAACACCGCCCAGTCAAATTAGTTTCGAAATATTCACCAGCATGTTTTGTAAATAGCAAAGCCATACAATTCATAGCATTTAAGACGGACTAAATCGAGTCAGTCATGACGTCATGATTATGACTTCATCCTATACGTCACGTCGTTGATTATGACAACATATGACGTAATATGATGGATAGACAACATGAAAATGCCCATTAGCAAGCGGTATTGATTATCCTCCCTCCGTCAGAGGACGAGTATATTGTATTCAGGGCAACAATCTATGATTGGCCTTGTTAAAATATGTGACCTATAAATATGGGTGGTCTCTTAATACAAGTGGTCCATATTGTGTGGGCCACGCATTACCAAGTGGTATTAGCCATGTAATGCTCAATTTGCTCATGACAATTTCAATAGAGAGATCCATTTCTAGGTATGCCACGCCTATTTCTAGCTAAGCTCCATCCCTTTTTTGCGTGTTGGAATCGATGTATATATACACCTGTGCAAAAGTTAAGCACCAGCAAAAACAATAGAACGTAGAAACATGATGGTACAACTAGGCTGCCATACTTTTTGTCCCCGCGTTAGCTGACATAATTCCAAGTACGAAATGCACATGCATGCATGACTTCACGCCGCTTGATGTCCGTGCGTGGCGGGAAACAGCACACGTGTTCAGTTATGTAAAAGTCCAGTTTGAGGTGTAGAACATTACATACAGATTTAGGCGACAAGATTAGGAATTTTGTGTTCATGACCGTGGTTTATTTGTACAGAGAGAATTAGCTCTTGATTGTGAACCGCTATGGTAAGACGAAGGTTAAGTGATCGTGTGAAATGGCAAATCATAGGCATGCATACCACTGGTATGTCATGCAGAGAGATTGGCAGACAGCTGAACATTAACCATACTGTAATCAGTCGTTTGATTGCAAAACATGGGCAAACTAACGAGGTGAAGGACAGGTCTAGATCTGGAAGACCGAAGAAGACTACTGCCCGTGATGATCGAGCCCTAGTACGCCTTGTTAGGAGATCTCCATTCACCAACAGCAGAGTGCTCAGCCAGCAATGGGAAACGCGCAATAGAGTGTCAATGTCTACCGTCAAAAGGAGACTGTATGCTGCTGGCATGAAAGCTAGGAGACATGTCAGACGTCCTCTCCTCACTGCACACCACAAAGAGGAGCGTCTGAGGTGGTGCAACGAAAGAAGACACTGGAACATGAGATCCTGGAGACGGATACACTGGTCCGATGAAAGTCGGTTCCTGCTTCATGCCACAGATGGTCGAACTCGTGTATGGAGGTCCAGACGCACGGCGTACGACCAACGTAACATCATGGAAGAAGTTCCATTTGGTGGAGGTTCCGTTATGATATGGGGTGCATCTCATTTGATTGTAAGCTGGATCTGTTGACTGTACCTGGAACACTAAATGGACAAAGATATCAAGATTCCATACTGGATAGAGTTGTGGTCCCTCATTTTGTCAATCATGCACCTGGAACCCACCCTATATTCATGGATGACAACGCCCGACCACATCGTGCTAGAGCTGTGCATGAATACCTGCGCCAGAATGCCATCGAAACCCTACCATGGCCAGCAAGGAGCCCTGACATGAACCCTATTGAGCATATCTGGGACATTCTGGGAAACATGGTGAGAAGGAGGGATCCTCCTGTGCAGAACCTACAGGAATTAACAGACGCACTCCATCTTGAATGGCAACGAATACCACAATGGCGTATCAGTCGGTTGGTGACCAGCATGAGACGTCGTGTCCAGGCCGTCATCCAGGCACAAGGTGGATATACCCGGTATTGATAATGACAGTCTCAAACTCGTGCACAGATGTTAAACTTCGTTTTCAGACACCATTAATGACAATCTAGCCACGTGTGTCAACTGTAGGGCAATAGTTGTCAGTTGTGTCAACGTAACCATATTCAGGCCTCGTTTTCAAGTTCAAACAAAAACATACAGTGTTTCCCCACCATCATAATCAGCATTCCTCTAGTTGCATTATTACCTCTTGCACTAAGATGGATGGGTACATAAATGTTTATGCTATTGCTTTCTTCATAGCACATGAATATACCCTCGCATGTGCGTAAAAATAGGGTGGTGCTTAACTTTTGCACAGGTGTATATATACGCTGAAAAATGAATTCCCAGACTTCCAATTTCAAGGTAACTATACAGGTAAGCTGATGACTATTTTGAAACTAATTTGACTGGATGCTTTTAAAGGTTTGCTGCCTCTGGCCGCAACAACGCCAGGTCAAATTAGTTTCAAAATATTCAACACGATGTTGATTAAACAGTAAAGACATACAATTCGTACACTTGCCGGACTATTCAATGTTCATGACTGAGCTCGATACGCCATTCATTTACACATTTTGGATTGTGACGTCAGCCTGTATATGACGTAATTGATTATGACGTCATATTCTTCAGTTACAGTTCGAATCCAGCCATTATCATAGAAAATGACTGTTGAATACATAGCAAAGACATACAATTCGAACAGCGTCTAGTCAAATTAGTTTCAAAATATTCAACAGCATGTTGATTAAATAGTAAAGACGTGCAATTCGCATACTTGACTGGCTATTCAATGTTCCTGGTGGAGCAAGCTACAAGTGCTGAGGAGATCGTCGGAGCCGCGTACAGCGGTATCACCGTATCCAATGAAAAGGCATGGCCGAAGGCAATGCGAGTCTTTCGTACGTTTGTCGCTGCACTTCTTCATGATTTTCTGCAAGAAGGAGAGAAAAGATATTGTTGCATGCCTCGAGAAAGCAGGAGCCTATCCCACGGGAAAACTCTGGGTGGGCTGATTTACCACTCCGACCATGCTTGCAACCCAATTCCTCAGTGCTCGACGAGAGGGTGGCTGGCTACTACTGCAGCACAGCCTGAAGATGATGCTCCCTTATTTCTTTGCAGCTGGTCATCATCATCATCATCATGCGCGGTACTTCAGCTGGCATCTGCTGGACATGCAATCGCCGTGGAGAACATCGCAGCCGTGATAGAGAAACTATCTCTACACCTGCCAAACACAAAGAAGGGGACACAGATGAGGGCTGGAACAATCAATATCCTTAAACAACATCGTTAATGGACACGTTGTGGCTGCAGGAGATTTCAACGCAAAGGATGCCATCGAGATTTGAAGCACATTGAGAAAGCTTTTTCTGCATCCGTCCCTGATGACTTCCACAATCCAGCCAGGAGAAAGGTGAAGACCATGAAAGTACTGTAGCATTGTGTAAAAGTGGGAAAGTCTATCTATGAACTGGAAGCCATATTCACCCATCTCATTGTCATTGAGTTACTCGAGTTGCTTGCTGTCTTCCAACTTGAGCTGAGCCATGTGCCTGCACCACACATCTACAATTATGGATGCCTCCGAAATGTAACACGTCTCTGCTGGTCAACCACCTCGGTCTTATCATAAAGGGCCACCCTCCTCCCAACACTCTGCTGGTGGATGGCTCCCGCGCGCTCTAGAAAATTGTCTGGCCATCATCAGGTACAGTGGGTGATGTTGCTAATGAAATGAAATATGGTCTCACCAAGTACATAGGAGCAGAAACCTATGGCATCTTTGATTGGCATGATGGTGTCAGCGCAAAGGATCACTAGAGGCTGAGAAGAGCTGGGGAGAGCTCAACTGCATATTAGCTGACTCTGAACTCATCCCTTCCTGGCCGTGATGCCATTATGAATAACAAGGACAACAAGCGGCAAATACTCTGCACACACGATCTACGTAGCAGCATTGAACTTGTGAGCCGAGCTGAAGTATTGTGCGGCAGTTATAAAGCAAACCTATTTCTCATCAGATACATGCTGCAGGCTGCCTCAGGCGGATGTTTGACTGTGCGCAACCTTTGTGATGACACAGATGTGCTCGTGTACTGGCGCTGGAGAACTGACGTCTCTTGCCATGTTCAGATGGAGAAGCGGGATGGCTCCGTGCTCGACATCAATGCCAATGCCACCAACCTGGGGGAGAAATGCAAGGGCGTCTTGGGAATGCAAGCGCTCTCCAGATGCGACAATGTGTCCTACTCTAATGGCAAAGGTAAGGTATCAGCCCTGAAAGTGTTCACCCAGACCGACATCACTGGACGAGACTCCGTTCTGGGAGAGGAGGACGCTACTCAGAGCGACCTGATAACAACTCGAACCACCTTCTTCATGGCTCTATTGCCAGAAGAGCGGGAGCGATTCAATGAATGCTGCTATGCTACGTATGAGCTTTTCGCAAAAGAGAGAGAGAGAGAGAGAGAGAGAGAGAGAGAGAGAGAGAGAGAGAGAGAGAGAGAGAGAGAGAGAGAGAGAGAGAGAGAGAGAGAGAGAGAGAGAGAGAGAGAGAGAGAGAGGTAGTAGTAGTAGTAGTAGTAGTAGTAGTAGTAGTAGTAGTAGTAGTAGTAGTAGTAGTAGTAGTAGTAGTAGTACTGCAGTCAACTCTGTCTATGGCGACCACATGCCTTTTGTGGGTCAGAAGACGATGGCTCTTAAAAGCGGATATTTGTGGGACCACCCATCTTAAGGAACCATCATCGTTTATCCCCAAAATTATTAATCAGGTGAAATCAGTTCTTTGACCTGACCATTCTCGGTGGCCGTAAGTTGATGGCCCATATGGTGTTCGCCATAGAGAGATTTCACTATAATAGATTGCTGTCATTGTATCAACTATCCAAGTATTGGCGTCTTGAAAATTCAGTATTAAATGATAAGCTGCCCATAAACTGCCGTCAAAACATAAGTCTTTATGGTCAAGTCTTTCTGAGTTATGACGATTTTATGATTGACCTCATTATGCGCGGCGGTATATTTGATTTCAAACAAGTGAATTGGTTTGGTGGTGTGAGCCTGAAATTATGCTAAATATATTCATTGGGCCTCAAAACCTAGGTCTAGACACCAAAAAGAAGTCTTTAAGAGACTTTCTAAGGAAGATATTCTTGATTTAGTGATTTGACCTAATTAATATGCTTATTAGGTCAAGTATGCAGAATGCTACACATAGGGCGATTAGCATCCGGCAGTTTATGATTCCTTAGGATCTATATATTGCATTTCCCTACAAGTCATATGTTGTAAGAATCAATAATTGTCTATTCACCTGTTTATTTATCAGTCTGTTCCGTGTTCAGAGTTATGTCTTGCCTGGTGAATGCATGAATCTAGTTTCTCAGACAATCATGTGACGTCATAATCAACTACTTGACGCGTATGATGGCGCTATGATTAATTATGTCATGAATGAATCTATTTAGTCCGTAGTAAATGCCGTAGTCTCTTAGGTTGTATGTCTTTACTATTTAATAAACATTCTGTTGAATATTTTGAAACTAATTTAGCTGAGCGCTGTTGCTGCCATAGGCAGCAACAGCACCCGGTTGTATTCGTTTCAAATTATTCAACAGCTTACCTGTATAGTTTTCTGGAACTTGAGATTCGGAGAGTGCATGGATTGATCGATCCCAACGTGGGCGACGCGTGGATGGAACTGATCTACAGATGGGCGGGTCATAGCTAAACTGCATTCCCCCATTGTCTTCTATGCAGTGTCCAAGCCACACAGCGAGTAAAAATCTAGCTTAGGGTTGATAATGGTATGGACAGACTTATTTTCAGGAAATTAGCTCAAAGGACATGGTCTTGCCCGTGCTGGCTTCGTTCATTCTATCCTGAGTAGTTCCATCAGTAGAATGTTCCATTGGGAAAATTATTCATTTCCCATATCACGAGTGATTCAGTTAATAGCACACCCTTGGAGGTAAGTGAAGCAGATACTGCATGTACTATGTACTAAATTCATAAAGTAATCGTGATTGACACATGCCAATTTAGAACATGGGAAATAAATAAGTCGCCTTTATCACTCCAGGAATAATTCAATAAAAGTAGCGCTGATTGACCTCAACCAAATGGAGGCCAAATTTATATTGCTCACCGCTGCTTGACCATTTTGTACAGATATTACTATTTCCATTTGGTTTGCCGTGTCTAAACCATGCAAAGAGTGACGTCGACGCGAGTCGTAAATGCGGTCATAAGAATTAGACCGTTCATGCACGTCTCTCTATCTGTGTGCCTGTTTCCGACTTGATTGTCTTTCGGACTATGTTATTATTTTGATGGAAATAAACATATGTCATTGACACACTTTATAAGAGCCAATAAATACTGGCATCAATAAATAAATTTAAGCCTATTCATAGAATCGCGATGACGTCATCACAATCTTTACTATCTTGCAAAATTCACTCATGATTTGATGTTTTCTGATACAGGGCAGGTTTCTTACAGATACTCAGATACAGGATTTAATGGTCTGAGCTTCATGGAAAATGTAAACAATGCCTTGCTATGAGCAGTCCTCTTTAGCATGTAGTAAGTTTGCCCCAACTTTAATGGCGGTCGATCTCAAGATGCCAGGATGTGAGAAACTATGAATAACTTAATTCACATTTGCAGCATACCCATCTATCATCTGACGCCATATTATGTCATAATCAGCTAAGTGGCGTGTAGGATGACGTCATAATCATTACGTCATAAATGATTCTATTTGACCAGTCTTTAACTCTTAATAGTCCGACACGTCGTACGAATTGCATGTCTCTACTATTTGATAAACACGCTGTTGAATATTTTGAAACTAATTTGACTGGACGCCGTTGCAGCCATAGGCAGCAACAGTGCCCAGTCAAATTAGTTCCAAATATTCTAAAGCTTACCTGTATAGTTATCTGGAAATTGATAGTCAGCGAGTTCAGAGATCGATCGATCCCAACACGAGCGAGGTCTGGGTGGAGCTTAGCTAGAGATGGGCGCGACATGGCTAAAAATGGAAAGGTCCCTTCTGAATGGCTGATCTGCGGTCTTAGTGAGAATAGCCTACTTATGAGTGCAGTTCAGAGAGATATGTCCCTATTCCCCAGAGCTATTTCATCTGAAACGCTGACAATTTTGCTTTCCACTGATAACTTTAGATCACCATCATCGCCTACATAATATGGATTTTGTCCACATTTGTACACGGATACCAGGGTGTCACGATCTTGGCTTGGATTACACTTCCCCTGGCATCTTTGCATATTTACCATTTGATTACACCACTGATGTGTGGATGAGATTACCTACGTCACTGGTGTGTGGGTGAGATTGATTACGCCACTGATGTTTGGGTGAGATTGATTACGCCACTGATGTTTGGGTGAGATTGACTACGCTAATGATGAGTGGGTGAGATTGACTACGCCACTGAAGCGTGGGTGAAATTGCTTACGCCACTGACGTGTGGGTGGGAATGCTTACGCCATTGATGAGCGGTGATATTGATTACGTCTCTGATGAGTTGGTGAGATTGACTACGCCACTGAGGTATGGGTGAGATTGACTACGCCACTGATGAGTGGACGAGATTGACTACGCCACTCATGTGTGGGCGAGACTGACTACGCCACTGATGTGTGGGTGGGATTGTTTACGTCACTGATCAGTGGGTGAGAGTGACTACGCCACTCATGTGTGGGTGAGATTGATTACGTCACTGATGAGTGGTGATATTGATTAAGTCACTGATGTGTGGGTGAGATTGGTTACGTCACTGATGAGTGGCGATATTGATTACGTCACGGATGAGTGGTGATATTGATTACGTCACTGATTGGTGGGAGTGATTGGTTACGTCACTAATGCTAGGTTTGACATCATTTGCCTTGCTGAAACTCAGTATAGCAAGGATGCCTCCCTATCTCTCCATGGCTACCATGTATTCCCGCCTAACATTAGACCAAAATCTTCCAAGGAAAAATGTAATTATGGTGGAATAGCAATATGCATCAGATCAGGTCTTCCTGCGGGCATTAAGCAGTTGCGAGTTCGCTCGAGCGAAATAACTTGGCTTAAATTATCCAGTGAATTCTTCCAAACTGATGCAGATATTTACCTTGCAGTCGTATATGCGAGTCCAGCGTATTCTACATATTCGTCTGCAAATGATGATATATTCGAGCTTCTAGAGAATGGCATCGCTAAATACTCAAAGGTTGGTAACTGCTTAGTATGTGTGGACTTTAATGCCCGCACAGGCCAGGAACCTGATTACTTTTTCGATGAGAACTTTCCTGTAGATCATGATGGGAGAGATAACTTCGTTCATCAAACTGATATCCTGATCTCCAGAAACAATCTTGACCAGGCGCCTTTAGACAGCCATGGAATGAAACTTCTTGAGCTTTGCAGTTCCTCCGACCTCCGTATCCTAAATGGTAGATCTTTAGGGGAATATTTTGGTCAACGTACTTGTTACAGTTATAGAGGCAGTCCTAGTTTAATAGATTACATGTTAACCTCGGTAAATCGCATGAGGATAGTAAAATATGTTCATGTACATCAATTTGCACTCAGTTCATTGTGTTTTATCCTGTTGCATCTCAGCTGGTGTCTTTAGACATGCGCAAACAGACACTCCTCAGATTACTTTCTTTATTCCTTCATTCAAGTGGTCTGAAGGTGATGATATAAAATGTACATCGGCTCTTGCACCACCGTTTATCAATTCCCTAATTAATACCATTTCTCACATGGACTTGGGTAACGTATTGTCTATTGAGAATGCTGTCTTACTGATTAATGTATAAACGCTGCCAAAGTTTCAGCTGCCAGACGAAAGAAGTTATGTAGGCAGCCAATCAAAACGAGCGGGAGGAAGACATATAATAAATTGTTTGAGCCTGACTGCAGTGACTTAAAAATCAATTAAAATTAATCAGCTTTAATCATCATAGAAATCATTTTTGTTTGCAGATTCTTCAAGATTATAGGTCGACTCGATCTAAATATAAGAAACTACTTAACAGAAAGAAAACCCAATTTCAACAAGGTATTCTAAACCAGCTTGAAACCTTGCATGATAGAAACCCCCAGTCATTCTGGAAACTTTTCAATAGATTAAAAGGATCTGAACCTGGTTGTTCTAACCATGTATCAAAGGGCGAATGGATCTCCCTTATCTAAAACTAAATCTTCTTCATTTATGGAAGAGTGTATTAACTCTAATATGGGTAAAGTTTTCAATGAGTTGAATAAATCTATTTCAATACAGGAGGTCACGGCAGCGATTTCAAAGCTGAAAAATGCCAAATCTTGTGGCCCTGACCTCTTTCTAAATGAAATGCTCAAAATTGAACAGTGTCAGCTCGTGCCTATTATGCGCATGCATTTTAATACTATCCTTTTCAACGGTACTTTTCCCAGTGCATGGCGTTGTAACTTCGTGACCCGACTGCATAAGAAGGGTGATAAATATATTGCTGACAACTATCGAGGCATTGCCGTAGGTAGTAACCTATGCAAGTTGGTTTGAAATATTCTTCACAACAGAATTCATGAATTTGCTACTATACACAACCTAGTTCCATACTCCCAGATTGGTTTTAAGAAAAACTGTCGCGAAATCCGACCACATTCTTGCCTTAAAAACATTTATACTGCTGCTTTGTTGATTTTAAAGTTGATTTTGATTCCATTTCAAGAAATGCATTGATGTATAAGATCTTGTTATCTACTCTACAAAGCCTCTACTCCCATGTATCATATTCTATCAAACTTAATAATTATCATAGTGATAGTTTTCAATATACCGTCAGTCTTAAAATGCAAGGTTATGTATTGAGTCCACTACTTTTTAATCTTTACGTGCGTGACCTGCCATACATTTGCCAACATTGTGACCCTATTTTGCTAGATGTTACAACCTTGAATTGTCTAATTTATGCTCACGACCGTGTACCCTTATCTAAATCGCATACTGGCTTACAAAGCTCACTCAATTGTCTGCGTGAATACTGCAGTAAATGGGGTTAGATGTCAACCTTTCCAAAACGAAGGTTATTATTTTTATTAAAGGTGGCAAATTAATACATTAATAACATCATACTTTTATGTACAATGATAACATCATTGAACCTGTTCATTCTTATTGCTATCTAGGTATCACGTGCACTACGTCTGGTAATTTTAAAACAGTATGTGAGCGTCTTTGCGATCAAGCAACCAAGGCCAACTTTAAACTTAAACAAATCAATGTCAGGATTAACATTTCCACAGCTCTCATTCTCTACCAACGGCTAAATATCGAGCCCATACTATCTCAAGGGACTCAATCGGCATGGCTTTAAACTTGCTTGTGACACCCTACCAGCGGAGCGTGTTTCTATTAAATTTGGTAAATACTTCCTTGGCACTAATAGAAAGGCTACAAACGATGCTGTCCGTGGCGAACTAGGCCAGCACGCTCTCCTGACACTTTGTTTGAATACTGGTGCAGGCTGCGTGCACTGGATATAACATTCATAGTTCAACAGGCGTACTCAGAATCTTTCTCTAGTGCTCCAACCATTTTAAACTGGTCCTTATATATGAAGGAGCTATGTGCTAACTTTGGCTAGACCCATATTTTGAATAGTCAGGGTTTCCGTTTCCCGAATTCTGTCGCAAAATATTGAAGTATTCAATGTAGTCTAGATATGTAAATCACTGGTTAGCCAATCTTCACAATTGTGATTCAAAATTGCGTTCATATGAGCTAATCAAATCAGATTTTAAACTTGAAAATTACTTGATTAGTTCCCACAACTTTGTACAACGTTATAAAACCAATTGAGCAGAAGATCTGTGAAATTGGCAAAACTGGCATTATTGAGGATGAAAAACATTTTCTTCTCTACTGCCAGTCCTATGATGTTGACAGGTAGTTCTTATTGAATACTCTAGATACACTTACCAGCTTCTCCTCTCTGAGTATAATGATGGTGACGTAGAAATTTCCAATTACATATTAAATTTTGTCGAGAAATGTCTCTCGATATGGCATTCTACCGGCCATATAAATTGATAGAGTAGCTTACTGATTAACTTACATCCTACCTATGCCTCTATGACTGTGAATGCATCCAACTGGCGCACTGATGCCGCTGACTATTAAGCCGACTTTATACTACAGTTCTACACATGATGTTCAGACTAGCTGGTCACGTCACCATGTGTTCAACTTGTTGGGTTAACGGCTGTCGTTGATTTATGCCATCCAGTTGAATGCACTCAGAGACTATAAAAAAAGTCCCTTATATTGTTGTAAATAACCATTTCATATATTTTTAGATAATATAAATAAATGTATATATAACGTAATCTTAATATTAATTATGATTTTAGTTTAATCCTTTTAATGTTATTTCATGCATTGCCATTGTGCAATTTTAAGTGTTTGTTTTATTGTGATGTATGCGTAAACCATAATGTTTGGTATTTTATCGCAATAAATTGATTGATTGATTGATTGGTGATATTGATTACGTCACTGATGAGTGGGAGAGATTGATTACGTCACTTATGTGTGGGTGTCATTCACTACGTCACTCATGTGTAGGTGAGATTGATTAGGCCACCCATGCGTGGGTGAGATTGAATACGCCACTCATGTGTGGATGAGATTGATTACGTCACTGATGCGTGGGTGAGATTGATTTTATCAATAATGTGTGGGTCAGATTGATTTTATCTAATAAGATTACTACTTCTGAGATCTCGGGCCATTTCTCTTCTTTAAAATGGCAAGGCATGTGACGAGATGCTAAAGGCAGGACACATCCGACATTTTACCTGTTCTGGACAAATTGTTAACCTACTTTTGGACTCTGGTCAATTTCCCATGCAATGGCGCTGTAATCTTCGTTCACCTATACACATGAAGGGGGCGGTAGCGGATCCTTAAAGCTACAGAGGTATAGCCGTAAACAGCAATTTATGCAAATTGTTTTGTAGTATTCTGCAATATCGATTAACGAAATGTGCTGAAGTATATAAATTCATCCCACATTGGCAGCTTGGTTATCGGAAGAATTCAAGAACTGCCGACAATAGTATGTCTTTGAAACCAATTATTTTTAAATAAACAAACGCTGCTAGTAAGAAAAATATTTTTTGCTGTTTTGTGGACTTCAAGGCAGTCTCTAGAAAGATACTAATGTATAAACTACTACAAGCGGGTATTGATGGCAATTTACTAACTGCCATTGAAAGCATGTACGCTGATGTGCAATATGCAATCGAAGTGGATGATGGGTACAGCCATGGCTTTTCATCCTCAGTTGGTGTCAAACAAGGTTGCCTATTTAGCTCACTTTTATTGAAAATGTGCCTGCGTGACGTGCCAGATATCTTTGATAGAACATGCAATTATATACCTTTGAATAACATCACTATTAACTGCTTTATGTTTGCTGACGACCTTAATTCCTTAAACAAATTGAATATTTACTGCAATAAATGGGATTAACTGTGAATTTAAATAAGACCAAAATAATCATATTCATTAAAAATTGGCATTAACTAAAGAAATTCATCTATCACTTTACATAAATGGCCTCATCAATTGAGGTTGTAAAGTCTTATTGCTGTTGTTATTAGTATCATTTATTGTTAATTGTATATATTGTATCTGCTGCTGCTGCGGCGTGGCGGCGACAGTAGCAGCGGCAGAGGCAGCGACAGCGACAGCAGCAGCAGCAGCAACAACAGCAGCAGCAGCAGCAGCAGCAGCAGCAGCAGCAGCAGCAGCAGCAGCAGCAGCAGCAGCAACAACAACAACAACAACAGCAGCAGCAGATGATAAAAAACACCAATGAATTTAACTACATGTAATACGGAGATAATGTCCCAGTCGAAAAGTTCCTAATGAGTTTCCGTAAATATATATACTGGAAGTTAATAGGAAAACTACTAATGCTGCTATAAGAGGAGAACTCTGGAAATATGCCTAATGCCTTACTCTTCACACTCCTCTCACAATCAGCCAAGTTGTGGATGCGATCATGTGACATTCACTCTGAGGCAATAGTTCATCAAGCCTATATGCACTCGTATTCCTTATTAGAAGAAGATAATTGGTCTAGCCACTTAAAAAAACCTATGGGCTAGCTTTAAGGTCGAGGAAACTTGGGCCAATCAAAGCAGTAGAAATACAATGACATGTGTTAAATTAGTAACTGATGCCATGGAGTCTAGATACAAACTAAACCGGTTGATCCATGTCAACAGCGTGCCACATATTGAATTGGTAAAGTTCAACATAATTCTAAGGTTAGATCATACCAGACTCAGAGTCAGTGCACGTGATCTCCCGATTGAATTGGGGGAGAAATACACTTCCAAAACCTCCTGTAGAAAAAGATATGATCGCTATGTAACATTCAAGCTGTCGAGGATGAGAGACATTTTATTCTAAAATGTATCTTTTACCATAGTGACATGGAATTACTATTTACCTACTTCAATGACATTGCAAATTTCGCTTTCCTCAGTGAACATGACAAATTTGTATTCGTAATGATGCAGATTTCTGCTAACTATTACCAAAATATGCCACTAATGGCCTTTCCGGTTTTAGCTATGCCCCGCCTATCTCTAGCTAAGCTCCACCCACACTTCGCTCGTGTTGGGATCGATCGATCTCTGAACACCCTGACTATCAATTTCCAAAAAGCTACACAGGCAAGCTGTTGAATATTTTGAAACTAATTTGACTGGGCGCTGTTGCTGCCTTAGGCATGTTTATTAAATGGCAAAGAATTACAAAGACATACAATTTATGCAACGTGTCGGATTCTTTGAGATTTGATTACGGTCTATATGGAACCCTTTGTGACGTAATTTTTGTGACGTCATCATACACGCGGTGAGCTGATAATGACGTCATACGATGGATACTCTGGAAAGGTGAATTGTTTCATGAAAAGGCAGAATGTGTTGCCTCCGAACCAATCCACGAGCCCACCACCATCATTAGTAATTGCAATATAACTTATCTGATCTGCAACAAATTCTGGTGCAGGTGCATTACATCCTTATCGTCCTTTTCTATGACGTCTGGGCGAAGAGGTATCATCGTTATCTTCCGTGTCATAAAGTCTCAGGGTGATTAAACTGTCATGGGCTTTCTATGTATGGCTATATCTATATGTATGTAGAGTTTGTGCCAATAAATAATCTGAATCGTCATCCCGACGATTGCCAATGGAAAAAATCTGTATTTCTCAGTGTCATGTCAATTATTACTCATCAGTGTAACGCCATTCGTGTATTTGTCAGTGTAGGGAAGTTTGTATCAACTGGAGCCTGACTAGAGGGCTAGGCTCCGTCCACGTTTTGCGTATTATATACTTTAAAACATGAATTCTTAGCGTCCCAATTTCACTATGCCCATACAGGTAAGCTGGTGAAACTAATCTGACTGCCCAATGCAGCAACAGGACACAGTTAAATTAGCTTCGAAAATATTCACCAAAATGTTTATTAAATAGTAAATTCATCAAAGACATACAATTCGTGCACTTGACAGCCTTTTCAATTTTCGTGACGTCATTGATTATGCATTATTTTATGACGTCAACCTACCTCAGACGCAATTGATTATGATGTCATATACTCGAGTGACAGATCGCATCACGAGTTTTATACCATATGCGATATTCAACCAATTCCGCGCATTACACGCCATTTCGTTCATCTCGGCTTCGTAAGTTAAAATTCTGTCTGGATGTTCTCAGATGAATTGAGGCTTAGTTCACCGCTTACGCCTTTGTAGAACGTATTTCAATGGATAAGAGCGATGCCATAACCCACAATGGTGTCACTCTGTCATACTCAAAGCAACATTAGATATCAGGAGGAAATGGCGTGCAACGTGCTGGCAGTAGCCTCAATTGCGAGCTATACTGCACGATTGGAGACAGCTAGCTGATTGATGAGACGCCTGACGCACTTGTGAACTACGATTTATTAAATACACTCTTTGGAATGTAGAGATACTTACTGCTTATTGCTTCAGTGTCAACGCATCTGCTGTTTGTGGTTGTATTACTAGCAAACTTCTGTAGCAATAAACATGCGGTTCATGTTACTATAAATCGACACCGCCGGTGTCAACACACCTTCCGAGTGGGGTACTATGACGAGACAGCCTCTGTGTCAACACACTTTGCGAGTGTGGTACAATGACCAGGCAGCCTCCGAGTCAACACACCCTCCGATTGTGGTACTATGACCAGACAGCATCTGTGTCAACATACCCTCCGATTGTAGTACTATGACTAGACAGCCTCTGTGTCAACATGCCTTCCGATTGTGGTACTATGACCAGACAGCCTCCGTAGTAACACACCTTCCGATTGTGGTACTATGACCAGACAGCCTCCGTAGTAACACACCTTCCGATTGTGGTACTATGACCAGACAGCCTCTGTGTCAAAATACCTTCCGATTGTGGTACTATGACCAGACAGCCTCCGTAGTAACACACCTTCTGATTGTGGTACTATGACCAGACAGCCTCTGTGTCAACATACCTTCCGATTGTGGTACTATGACCAGACAGCCTCCGTAGTAACACACCTTCCGATTGTGGTACTATGACCAGACAGCCTCTGTGTAAAAATACCTTCCGATTGTGGTACTATGACCAGACAGCCTCCGTAGTAACACACCTTCCGATTGTGGTACTATGACCAGACAGCCTCTGTGTCAAAATACCTTCCGATTGTGGTACTATGACCAGACAGCCTCCGTAGTAACACACCTTCTGATTGTGGTACTATGACCAGACAGCCTCTGTGTCAACATACCTTCCGATTGTGGTACTATGACCAGACAGCCTCCGTAGTAACACACCTTCCGATTGTGGTACTATGACCAGACAGCCTCTGTGTCAAAATACCTTCCGATTGTAGTACTATGACTAGACAGCCTCTGTGTCAACATGCCTTCCGATTGTGGTACTATGACCAGACAGCCTCTGTGTCAACATACCTTCCGATTGTGGTACTATGACCAGACAGCCTCCGTAGTAATACACCTTCCGATTGTGGTACTATGACCAGGCAGCCTCTGTGTCAACATACCTTCCGATTGTGGTTCTATGACCAGACAGCCTCTGTGTCAACATACCTTCCGATTGTGGTACTATGACCAGACAGCCTCCGTAGTAACACACCTTCACATTGTGGTACTATGACTCTGTATCAACACAGGTGATGTTTGTGGTATTATATGCAGACGGCTTCAGTGGCAACGCACCCGCTGCTTGTTAGACTACAGTGAGACAGCGTCGGCGTTAACGTTGTTGTACAAATTGAATATTTTGACAGACAGCTACAATGTTGGCGTCAATTTGCATGTACTGACAACACACCAACTATCTGTAGACCATATAACATCAGCGACAGTGCACCTGCTGTTCGTGACCTTATCACAGCTATAACATTAGCTTCTTGTGATATCATTTGGCAGGTCACCAGCTGTATGTGGGATCATTCACAGAAATTATATTATTATTCAGAAGACATGTATGATTGATCTAGCTGGCTATATACATTCTCAGTATAGGTTAGTCGTAATATGCATCCTCCCCACACAATATGTTCCTTGTGTACCGATTGAAACGGTTGCAATTTCCTTACGCCGTGTATGTGCTATTGAGAATTTGAGCCATGCTCGCAGTTTTTCTGCATCACTTGTGCCATATTTACATGTTGACCAGATATGATACGGTGCTCCCTTTTTCGCTACACATGCACTAGGTAAGAGAAACCTATATTTGCCTATCTAGGCTGTCTAAATATAGATGTTGACCTTGCATTTCCACGAGTATTTGCGTACCGCTGTCTGGCGTGATTCTTGTACACAACGTGGTTCACATTAATTCATTATTGGATTTTACGTTTGTCAGTTTATTTCCACAAATATAGTATTTTCCAATGCTAAGATATACACATTGGTTGGTGTTAATGCTTCGATAATACCGCGAATGATAATAAATAAAACACTTGTAGTAAACTGTGTTTTTCAAGCAATCTGAATATCTGGTTCATATCTGTAAAATCAGCCATCGACTATTCTGTATGTATGAATGCTGTATTCTGCGACTGTAGTAGTAGAAACATCCTACAGCTATAATAACTCCTTCTTTGCGTTCTACCGCTGCATGCCGAGTCCTGCCTTATTGATATCACCTCGAAGCACGCTTAACATATTTATGCAATGACGTCCTCTCCTGCCTTTATGTTTGCCGCTCCCAATAGGTCGAATTGCAAGATTCTCTGTGCTGGTGTATTTTTGGGCATCCTTAGCAATGGCCAAACATGGAATATCTTTGGTTGGCGACATTTACGAACAACACCGATATATTACATATCTTGTATCGTTAGAAAATTTACTGTCTGGCCATCCGATCGGTGTTCAGTGATGGTGCAGAAGTTTTTGTGGTGGCAGGCATCACGTTTGTCTAGAGCTGCCCTTGGAGCTGCCCAGCTGTTACAGTTATACAGCATCAAGGATACGCAGGTTGCATTGTATAAACGTAGTATTATTGCCAATGGCATCTTTGATCTACGAATCCATAGCTTCCAGAAGAACTGTGTGTGCTTTGCAGATATATATATATATATATATATATATATATATATATATATATATATATATATATATATATATATATATATATATATATATATATATATATATATATATATATATATATATATATATATTGCAAAGCATGAAACTAAAGAAAACGATGATCCACTTCGTGACGCTTTCCCATGGAAGAAAAGTACAATATATATACAAAGCATGTATATGTGGGTGAACTCGGTTTTGGATTCATTCATAAAGAGATTATCAATTTTTAGTTGGCTTTTAGATATTGGAGTCATTCTTCAAGGGTATCTTTTTCTCGTTTAAGAAGTCCACAACGTCTGCATATTCCACATCTAGTGGCATACCCAGTATGGACATTGGGAAGTTGGGTTGGCGTCGTGATTGTGTGAAATTTTCCTGCACGGATTTCAAAGCAGCAGCAAGGTAAGTTAAAAGGTGAAAATCACAGGGATAGACCAATTCCATGTGAGGAGCCGATAGATGTTTCACACCTTTCAGGCTTCACTGACTTGAATCGTATTCTCAGCTTGGTTTCTGAAGTAGTAGTCCCACTAGTCACAGCTTATCTTCGCTTCATTGCAGCTAGCCTGGTGTAGTACATCTATGATCGTTGAGGGTTTAATTGTGACGAAGGCTCGTGACATGTCAATGTCGATTTTGTGGAAATCCCAATTTGGACATGACTACTGACACACGCATGTATTGAGCCCATACAATGTCTGCTCAGCTGCGACTGCCACTTTGACATGATCCAGTGAAGTCTCGAATGCAGCATAGGGTAACATTGGATAGGATATTCCGTATGCTGTTGATGAGCACAATAGGCCGTAGATTGGCTGGAGTATCGTGTGGCTTATTGGACTTGGATAGTGCGATAAGGGTGCGTTGGTCTACAGCGTCGATGGGAAAGTGGTGGATCAAAGCTGAATTGAGTATGTGAGTGATCGGGTTTGAGATAATGCCATACTCGTATTTCAATAGTTCATTGCTCACATCACCAGGTCCGAGTGTACATCCATTTTCCAGGGCTTTGGGTGCTTTCCCAACTTCAGCTGTTTTAACTGGTGTTAGCAACGACGTGTGGTCACCGGAAAAAGGGTGCAAGGTCTCATTATCGTGGTCAGTGAACATTCCTTGAACCATTATCGAAATGCGTCGGCTTTACTATGGTCAGTCCCAGTAATGTGTTCTTCGGAGCTATGTGCAGCGAGTGGTGGGTTGTAGTCATTAACTATCAGGGCTCGGACTGCCAGAAATATATTATGACAGTCACTGGTGGCAGTAGTTTCATATGCTGTGGATGCTGTTTGTTGAATAGCAAGATCTCTAAATCATTCGCTGATGTGGCGCAGAACATTTTTGCGTTCTCTGTGTAGTTTTGTGCCATCTTCGCTTTGGGCACTTTGATAGATGTGCTGCCATAACGCTTTCTGCTCGGCTGATAGATTTACGACTACAGAGTCATCAGTATACCTAGTTAGGTTGTTACTTTCAAGAACTCCCATGGTGCTAGTAGCTGATGACTCCATACATTTTAATATTTTGGATAGTGCTTCATTTGGATCGGAGCTGACGCCGATGTTAACTATCTGCTCCACGAGTGCCTTTTGTATGACATTTGAGTGTCAGTGTCGCTGATGAGCTTGGGTAGGTCGTAGATAACTCTACCCTTGTGCATGTTATGGCGTGTGTGTATTAGTTAGTGATGGTTCATCTGAAGGCGTGTAATGACTGGCTTATTGCCAGAATTGATGTCTACACCTCCATAGCTACCAAACTCCTGGAGTGGAGGCTTCTGTCCATGATCCGGATTAAAGAAAGTAGCAGTGTCGGAATTAAAATGATACCACCTCCCTCAACTGACCGCCGTTCGGCGATCCGTGGCCATGGAAGGCCGTGGCGAATATAAAACTCCTGTGCGGACCTCACTGTCCGGGAGGACCTCCTCAAGATACCGGCCAGTGGCCGGCCTCTTTCTCTCTCTCTCTCTCTCTCTCTCTCTCTATATATATATATATATATATATATATATATATATATATATATATATATATATATATATATATATATATATATATATATATATATATATATATATATATATATATATATATATATATATATATATATATATATATATATATATATATATATATATATATATATATATATATATATATATATATATATATATATATATATATATATATATATATATTCTGACCGGTATCCTGATGAGGTTTTTCTATCTGTGGAACACTTTTCTACCTATCCTACCTATCCTACCTATCCTATCCTACCTATCCTAACCCACCTATCTCCGGCCCCACCCTGTTGCTATTCCAGCCGGCTGGTGTGTGTGTGTGTGTGTGTGTGTGTGTGTGTGTGTGTGTGTGTGTGTGTGTGTGTGTGTGTGTGTGTGTGTGGTGCTTTGACCCCCACACTGGGAAGTGTCGCGGTGGGTCTTTATCTAACCTGGTCATATTACCCCGAGCCTAGTGTCTTACCTAGTTTCGAAATTTCAGGTAAGTTCTAGCGAGGTCCTTTGAGCGGATTTGAACCCCAGTCTGCAGCCTGGGAATCCTATGCAATACAATACTTTATTGATTGACCCACCGTAACATCACTAAAATCTCGCGTCTTAGTAATCTTATCCCTGAGCGTGAGTTGTAAAATTGCTGTTACTGAGCTTATCAGTCCCTCTAGATCTTGACGTCACTTCGAGATAACATAGTAACAGCAATGAGAACACATAACCTATCAGCTATAATTACTAATGCATACATGGCCGAGGTAGTAAATGCGGGAGATCCTTGTTTTGTGTTTATTAGCAAACTTAAAATCAGAGGTTCAAATCTCACTATTACCATTTGTGGATAACTCGGCCATTTCTGGTCCGATTTTAAAATGGTAAACAGTTTTGAAATTCTTGCTTCATTCCGGTCCTAATCGGTGCCAAGAACGACGAGAATGAAGTGATTTCTCGGTAAAATATAAGCATACACTCTCTCACAATACTGACACGTGGATCTGAGGCATGCGCATGTGTGCTACGCATTCTTACGGACTTAGCCATACCTCTTTCATAGGGCTTTATACATGCACGCATACTATCCTATCCAGGGGGCATGCATGCGCACCACCCATTTAGAGACAGGCACCCACAGGGATATACACCCCCACAGGTACTGACCGCCAGCACCAGACATAATAGTGTCTGAACGCCCATTTAGAGACAGGCATCCACAGGGATATACACCACCTACAGGTACTGATCGCCACACATAATAGGGGCTGAACACCTAGACAGGCATCCACAGGGTTATACACCACCCACGGTACTGATCGCCACACATAATAGGGTCTAAACACTCATTTAGAGACAGGCATCCACAGGGATATACACCACACATAATAGGGTGTGAACTCCCGGACAGGCATCCACCCACAGGTACTGATCGCCACACATAATAGGGTCTGAACGCCCATTTAGAGACAGGCATCCACCCACAGGTACTGATCGCCAGCACCACACATAATAGGTCTGAACGCCCAGACAGGCATCCACAGGTACTGATCGCCACACATAATAGGGTCTGAACGCCCATTTAGAGACAGGCATCCACAGGGATATACATCATGAGTACTGCTGCACAGATTCGCGCTATTGCAAAGCAATTCGGCCTTAGAGGCTACTCTAAGGCCAAGAAAACCGACCTGCTCCAGATGATCGACAAGATCCGTGCCGATGAGTGGCAGAAGCGACTCTCCCAAGCAATGAACACGGGAAGGTTTCGAGCGCTTACCGAGGATCCTTGGAATCCCCACAAGAAGGCGCAGTGGATACGTGAGTTTAGTCAGTTGGACGAGGAGGTGACTGCTAGCTTGCGAGCCAAGGCTGTAGCGAGGCGGATGGAGGCCCATTCACTGGAGTGCTTAACTCTCCAACGCAGGGTGCCCCCGCACCCTATGCAGGCATCCACAGGGATATATACTATGAGTACTGTTGCACAACTTCGCGCTATTGCAAAGCAATTCGGTCTTAGAATCAAGGCCAAGAAAGCCGACCTGCTCCAGATGATCAGACAGGTCCGTGCCAAGGAGTGGCAGAAGCGACTCTCCCGAGCAATGAATACGGGAAGGTTTCCAGTGCTTACCAAAGAGGATCCTTGGAATCCCCACAAGAAGGCACAGCGGACACAGTTGGACTAGCTTGCGAGCCAAGATTGTAGCGAGGCGGATGGAGCCCCATCCACTGGAGTGCTTAACTCTCAAACTCAGGATCGTTAAGCAATACCAAGGTCTGAGCATAAGGGGGCCGAGGTCTGAACCCTTAGCCCGGAGCATGAGGCGAGAAGGCGAACACATTCTCGACCAGCGTCTCGGCGAAAGGGAGACAGAGGATAGAGGATGCCGGTCAGTACGCTGGACATTCTTCAGAGGTTTGGAAGGGGACCTCACAGGCCAGATCATGCAAAGGATTCAGCAGACTGTCCAGAACGCTTTCTACCTCCGCTACACCCATACCTATCGCATCCGTCACATCGAAGACAGTAGGGTGATGCTCTTCCACAAGAATGCTCGAGGGAGCCCGTGGCTGAACACGATAGGAACATCTCAGGACTGGGTGGCAGCAAGAGAGCAAGCCCGCCTCGACACAGGCAATATCGATCGACCCAACACCAAGTGGGCTTTCGTTCGATCAATCAACGTTGAGGTCAGGGCTGTCATCGACCACTAACCTCTGCTTGGGACAGGCCCCCTCCCAGACTGGCTACGACAGAAGAAGAGTATGACTGCCCTCGACACCTACAGGGACAACATGTGTCTCTGGAGATGTCTAGCAGTCCACCGAGGAGCGATACGTGATATAAGTACAGCTCCTGCACGAGAGCTTGCCACACATTTTAATGGCAAGACAGTACCTGATGTCCGCAAGACCTCGTTGGATCAGCTGGACAAGGTAGAGTTCTTCGCCAAGATCGGGATTCACGTGTATGAACCAAACGAAGAGGGCACCTGGCACATGATCAGGCAAGCGGCTCACTACCGTGACACCATGCCCATCGGAGAGTGGGACCACCACGCCTTCTACATCAAGAACATCTCCAAGCTGGCACATTTACTAGTCTGCAGTCACTGTCAGCAGAGGTTTACATAGGCATGCAATCTTCAACGCCAAGCTGATCACTGTACAGGCGGTAAAACAAAAATCGTGTGTCCTGGCGAGAAGGTTGAGGCACCACAGTCTGCGTATGAGAAAGCCTTCTATCCACCCCAACCATCCAGTTCAGCGGCTACTCTTTGGATCGAGTATGAGTCAAGAAACAGAGGCGTACACATACACCATGTAAAGTGTGGGCATGGTGGGGAGCATTGGATCGAGGGCGCTCCCGTAGATGGTTATGATCCGACCACCAACACAGTTTACCAGTTCCATGGCTGTAACTGGCACGGGTGTCCACAACACCAGCGAGGTGAGGATGCCGATCAAAGATACTGCAAGAGTCCTGAGAGAGGGGAAGCTGAGAGCCTCTGGATGCACGCTTGTCGTACAGTGGGAGTGCTGTATAAAACGCTGCCCAAGATCCCTAAACGAGTTCGGACTGTCCCATATCCACACTTCATAGTTTACGACTTCGAAGCACTCCTAGATGGTATCAAGACTCATCCTACGGAGACTCTCACGATCGAGAGTACTCACATACCTATCTCTGTGTCAATTGGCTGCTCCTTAAATGGCGCCACGAGTGAGCCCACTCACCTCTGCAATCCGGACCCCAAAGAACTGATCAGAGAGTTCATGCTGGAGATCCAACGGCGAGCATCTCTAATCCGGACAAGGGTTAGGGCACAGTCCATACAGACATACCTGGACAGGCTCCCAAAGCGACAGCAGCGACTGATCAATGAGTGGTGTGACTAAGTGCCTGTACTGGGGTTCAACTGTGGGCGGTATGACCTGAACCGTATCAAGAAGTACTTTGTCGATGAGCTGACTGATAGTACAGGTACAGTGAAAGTCGCCAAGAAGGCTAGTCAGACCATGTTCCTCATCACACCTGAGCTATGGTTTCTCGATGTGCTGAACTACCTCGGCCCAGAAGTCTCATACAAGGTATGGGTCAAAGCTTACGGGTGTACACAGCAGAAGAGCTGGCTCCCGTATGAATGGTTTGACACACATGAGAAGCTCAACTATCCAGGGCTACCTCCTGATGCGAACAGAGTGGGAACAGTGGAACCAGACATTCAGCGAGTATGGAATGTGGACATTCGCCGACTGGTTGCGATACTACAACATCATGGACGTTAGTCCATTCATCGAAGTCCTAGAGCAGATGTGGGAGTTCTACACAGAACGAGAAATAGACATCCTCAAAGACGCGGTGTCTCTCCCAGGTATGTCACTGCAGTACCTCCTACGTGGAACCGCTCAGCACATGTCGGATGTTACGAGATGCTGAAGGGTGCTGTTGTTGGCGGTCCCAGCATCATGTTCACCACATACCATGAGGCCGGTGTGACTCGAATCCGCAAAGAGTGAGCATGCCTGCCAATGTCTACTCGGCTACAACGCAAATGCTCTGTACCTGTCAACGATGGCCAAGGAGATGCCATGTGGTAAGGAGAAAGTGCGCCATTGGTTCGGTGCCAGTGGGGTAGCCAGCTTTAAGGAGGTTCTCCTAGCAGACAGCTGGTTTGGGTTTGCTGAGGTGGATATAGAGGTCCCCAAGGCTATGTAGGCAAAGTTCGAGGAAATGCCTCCTCTCTTCTATAACCGGGAGATCCCGGTAGAGGCAATCTCATCTGAGATGCTGGCATATCCTGAAGCTGGTTGGTGCCCTCTATGGCAAGAAGTGGCTGCTGTACACCCTGACTCTCAAGTGGTATATAACCCATGGCCTGGAGATCACTGCTGTATACCGCACCATAGACTATGAGGCCAAGTGCCCATTCGAGTGGTTCGTGGTGAATGTTACGGAGGCCCGCCACTTGGGAGATGTAGATAAGAGCAAAGCGCTCTTGGCAGATCTCTTCAAACTTATCAGCAGCAGTGCCTACGGGAAGCTCATCGAGGCCCTAGAACGTCATAGCAACACAAGCTTCATGAAGGATGAACGCATGGTAGACAAGGCCCTGCGTAGTCCATGGTTCGAAGATCTCGACAAGGCCTACGCATGCACAGCCAGGGTATGGTGACATATGGGCAGGAAAAACTCGGACTCTCCGCTTACTATGATAAGCGCCATGTGCTGCCAGATGGTGTCCATACCGAGCCCATCGAGTATCAGGGACTAGCTGAAGCCCTCCAAAGACAAAAGGTCGCCTAGGCACTCCGTGCTGGCGTGCCCGGTAGTACAGTGTAGGCCACCCCTCCGCCTTCACATACCTGTCAAGCCTGTGAACATCTATCGACCAGTTAGGATCTGTTGCAAGCCATCGACCACCTTCCAGCTCACCAAGTTCAAACAGGTACCGAACTGGAGCATCAGGTGGTAGGCACTCCTCTCCCTTGTTCGCTCCTCTAGAGATGTGACCAGCAGAGTGTCTGATAGCCTCTACCGGCTTCTTCCCGATTAGCCTAGTAACCTTGGCATTGGATCTCTCCACCACAGCAGGCAGCCCTCTAACCCATCCTCTAGTACATTCACTTGGCGTGGCCATTTCCTGGGCGTATTGGTGTGGGAGCAGTGTCTGCTTCCACCTCTCAACGATAGACTGTGCACGGTGATGCCCTAGCTCGCCTCGCCTAACTGCCACACCCTGTTTCTGCATGAGGGCTGCAGTCTCCCCTCTGAACTACCTACCCTCATCCACCTGCAACAATTCCGGCCACTGGAGGGGATTTTCCGAAGCCTCGTAGACACCCTGGAATGCCTGGGCCACCTGACCAGCTGACTTGTCTGTGAGCGGTACTGCCACCTTGTACCTGCTGGTGACATTGACGATGGTGAGGGCATACTTGTAGGTCTTACGACCAACCGAGTTGTGTGGAAGGAATAGAACATCTGCCTGATGAACTCTGTTCAGGACAGTTTCCTCGAAATGGGCATGCCTGATGTGCCATGGACGAGGTCTGTATATCTGCCACATCGCCTGGTGGCTGAGCCACTGGCTAAATGTCTCAAATGTGAAGTTGTGGCCCTTGCGACGTGCAGCCTCGAGTAGTTGTGGGTGCTCATGGTAATATCCACCAGGCTGATAGTAGAGTTCCTCAAGAAAGACGGTTGATAAACTCCAGGATTTCATCACTGACGTCCACTCCCGTCCTGTACTCTAAACATACGAGTAGACAGCCGTCATTCATTCGACCATCACTGAAGACCTCCTCAAACACCTCCATACACTGGGATCTAATCTCTGCTGGATCCTCACTGAACAGTAGTTTATCGACCAACCCTCGGAAGTTAAGGGACTGATCAGGTCGTACAGAGACACCATCCTCATATAGTATGGCTTAAATGTTCGGCGGCCCAGATGGCCGTGAGTGCTATGGCAACGTACGGTAGCCAAGGGCCTGCGACTCCGAAGAACGCACCTACTCCTGAGGAGATGGCTGGTATGGCTTCAGAAATCTTCTCCACCCATGGAGAGCATTGTTGCCGATCGTGTCGACCATCTCGCCACCCTTCATTGTGAACAGAGCGATCAGAACCCCAACTGCTGCCAGCGGACCGATAGAACAGTTTACGTAAGTGCGATAGAGTCCGATAGATTCCTTTCGCTCTATGTACTAGCTTGCGGGATTCAGGCTCTACATCATCATACTCACCCGCGGTCTCCACTACATCGTAGTTGTCTGCATCATAACCATCCTCCTCGTCATAGTCCTGCTCATAGTCCTCGTCATCTATACACCTGTGCAAAAGTTAAGCACCACCCTATTTTTACGCACATGCGAGGGTATATTCATGTGCTATGAAGAAAGCAATAGCATAAACATTTATGTACCCATCCATCTTAGTGCAAGAGGTAATAATGCAACTAGAGGAATGCTGATTATGATGGTGGGGAAACACTGTATGTTTTTGTTTGAACTTGAAAACGAGGTCTGAATATGGTTACGTTGACACAACTGACAACTATTGCCCTACAGTTGACACACGTGGCTAGATTGTCATTAATGGTGTCTGAAAACGAAGTTTAACATCTGTGCACGAGTTTGAGACTGTCATTATTAATACCGGGTATATCCACCTTGTGCCTGGATGACGGCCTGGACACGACGTCTCATGCTGGTCACCAACCGACTGATACGCCATTGTGGTATTCGTTGCCATTCAAGATGGAGTGCGTCTGTTAATTCCTGTAGGTTCTGCACAGGAGGATCCCTCCTTCTCACCATGTTTCCCAGAATGTCCCAGATATGCTCAATAGGGTTCATGTCAGGGCTCCTTGCTGGCCATGGTAGGGTTTCGATGGCATTCTGGCGGAGGTATTCATGCACAGCTCTAGCACGATGTGGTCGGGCGTTGTCATCCATGAATATAGGGTGGGTTCCAGGTGCATGATTTACAAAATGAGGGACCACAACTCTATCCAGTATGGAATCTTGATATCTTTGTCCATTTAGTGTTCCAGGTACAGTCAACAGATCCAGCTTACAATCAAATGAGATGCACCCCCATATCATAACGGAACCTCCACCAAATGGAACTTCTTCCATGATGTTACGTTGGTCGTACGCCGTGCGTCTGGACCTCCATACACGAGTTCGACCATCTGTGGCATGAAGCAGGAACCGACTTTCATCGGACCAGTGTACCCGTCCCCAGGATCTCATGTTCCAGTGTCTTCTTTCGTTGCACCACCTCAGACGCTCCTCTTTGTGGTGTGCAGTGAGGAGAGGACGTCCAACAGGTCTCCTAGCTTTCATGCCAGCAGCATACAGTCTCCTTTTGACGGTAGACATTGACACTCTAGTGCGCGTTTCCCATTGCTGGCTGAGCACTCTGCTGTTGGTGAATGGAGATCTCCTAACAAGGCGTACTAGGGCTCGATCATCACGGGCAGTAGTCTTCTTCGGTCTTCCAGATCTAGGCCTGTCCTTCACCTCGTTAGGTTGCCCATGTTTTGCAATCAAACGACTGATTACAGTATGGTTAATGTTCAGCTGTCTGCCAATCTCTCTGCATGACATACCAGTGGTATACATGCCTATGATTTGCCATTTCATACGATCACTTAACCTTCGTCTTGCCATAGCGGTTCGCAATCTAGAGCTAATTCTCTCTGTACAAATAAACCACAGTCATGAACACAAAATTCCTAATCTTGTCGCCTAAATCTGTGTGTAATGTTCTACACCTCAAACTGGACTTTTACATAACTGAACACGTGTGCTGTTTCCCGCCACGCACGGGCATCAAGCGGCGTGAAGTCATGCATGCATGTGCATTTCGTGCTTGGAATTATGTCAGCTAACGCGGGGACAAAAAGTATGGCAGCCTAGTTGTACCATCATGTTTCTACGTTCTATTGTTTTTGCTGGTGCTTAACTTTTGCACAAGTGTATATATCCTCAACTGGATCAGCCTCTGGATCATACATCGCTCTGGGGATCCATCGTTGGGGCAGTTATATAGTAGCTGTAAACTGTAGTCTATAGCATGGCCTCCACAATCGGGAATGCGGGCGTGTTTGCCTTAGCGAACTGGGGACTCAGCTTCGCCAACAAGAAGGCGGCAGACGTCGAGTGTGAGCGTCATAACCAGGCGATGGAGAAGTTGTCTAAGGAGAAGTTTGATTACAGCAAAGCACTCGAGCATATGCGCCAGAGGTAGGCACGCCGACGACAACTCCGAGCTCAGGCCAACCAGAGCCTCAAAGAGGCAGATGAGAGTCTCGATGAGTACTATGAGACTGTAAAGATATCTGAGCCAACGCTCGACTATGAAGCATCGACAGCAGAGCTTATAGTAGTTGTGGCAGCTGCAGGGGTGACAACAGGAGTCCTGCTCTATGCACGCTCAAGCTGAATACCTGATGTGTTCGACACGCATACCTTAGCACAGCCAAAGTAAAGTACCATCACACCTAATGAGCGAGTCCCAGCTAGGAGGTTTCCGATGTTGAAGCTGAGCCAGTTGCCCTGATTATGTGGGATGTACCTGCCCCCGAGGTGGTGACGGCCTTCGAGTGCCGACTCGAGGTCGTCGCTTCCACTGGATAGTCGCAGAAGTGCATATGTCTTAGTTTTCTGTCTGTAGAGTTGGCAATCAGCCAGCTCGCGTACCTTACCAAGAACATTGGTCCCAGCAACCACAAGCTTGAAGTCGTCTAGCTTATCCACCTGCTGGATGGCTCCTCCCTTCTGAACCAGGACCGAAACAGTGACATAGTCCGATGCACCATGATGCAATGTCAGCTCTACCCATTGGTTAGCTGTGGCTAGGACCTGCTGGTGTTTTCGCTCCGCATGCATGATCCGCTGTTTGGAACCCGTTTGCTTCAGCTCCTGGTCATTCTCGTCATGCCAGACATGAAGTCTTGGAGCATTCAGCATCGCATCTGCGAGCTGCTCAGTGTACACCCGGATGAACAGCCTATCCTGCATGGCAGCTGGATTCACGTGTGTGTTCTCGAGGAGGGTTAAGAGTGGAACTGCCACAGGCTTCTCGACACCTGCCAGTAGTTCGAATTCAGTGAACCCCTCATTGCACCCCACAGCGTAGTACCCCTTTCCCTTCGCATAGAAGGTTGGGCCATGAGTCAGCGGACCTAGGACCCGGTACCCATCGTTCACATAGGTGGTGCTCACGGTGCTGTTGCTCTGCATGATCTCCCACCTGTTCAGAACCTGTGGGAGCTCCACCGTCTATTCTATTGTGCTCTGAAGCTTGAATTCGAGTGTCATGCTCTTGATCTCGTGGATCTGTGTCGAGATTGCAAAGTCAATGTACTTCACAGCAGCGGACAATGGGTTCTCATCGTGTATACTGAGTCGAATGACCATCAGGCAGTGCTTCCGAGGATCAGTGCGGTGCGATGTCGCGGCTTCAATGGCCCCATCTGGATGTTGCACATACTGCGGCACGTTTAAGGTCTGGGTATATAGAGGGTTAAACGGCTGCCATGTTTGGTAAAGTTCTCCAGCAGATTGTCTATAGGCAACAGGACAAGTCGGCACGACAGTCAGCACGACAGTCAGCATGACAGTCAGCACGACAGCCACGGCGTGCACTGTCCCACTATGACATGGTCCGAGAACTGCTTCGTGACATCAACATTATCCATGAGCGAGCCAAGGTCACACCTCATTCTGATGCAGAGATACTGGCCGCCTAGGAGGAAGAAGCGCCAGCTCGTAGTACAAAAGAACTCCTGACTCGGATACCCTACCGGAAGTTTGACAGCACCCAGGGCAGGCCACTCGACCTACCTGCAGTGGCCCAAAATATGTCCTGTTATTCTAGCTCTACAAAAGGCCGAGGGTCGACCCCAAAGATCTACTAACGGTCGGGAAGTGGGTGCCGTATTTAGCCTCCATAGCCAGGAAGAGCGAGATATGCTCGATGGATAGCCTTCAGTCTGGAGCAAATAACTACTTCAGGGAGGAGGTCAGTGCCGCTGTAGCAGAGAGTCATGACACTGGTCATGCAGAAGGTACTCAGGAGGGGTTTACTGTTGGCTGCAAGAAGGCTGTTGAGCACATCTTCAACGAAAGAGAAAGGAGATTGGCCAGTAATCTGCCAGCATTTCTGAAATTCCCAGATAACTACCAGGACTACCTCATCAAATCCGCTCGCAAATCAGATGCTCGTCGCGCATGGACAAAGTGGATCTTCCGTGAGAAGTTCCATAAGAAGAGAGTCCTAGACACGGACCAGTGAGTAGAGTTTCGCCGACAGTACGGACTTTACGAAAACTGCTGAAGTAGCAGCGGAGACCGCTGACGAAGGTCCTCAAGCAGCGGAGACCACGGATGAAGTAGCGGAGACTGCAGACGAAGTAGCGGCGACCGCGCAGCCTTCTGATGAATGAACACACATTGCAGTGGAGTCCGCCACGGTCTCCGCTCAGTCTGTCAGTGATGACGCATAGAGCAGGCTAGTTTCCTGGCTGGATTCAGCTTGTAGGTGAAGGTCTGCGCCTTTTCCAGAGATGGCTTGAAGTGTGACAGCTCACCTGTCTCCTTGTTGCTGAAGATGAAGCGGTACAGCTCAGCTGCCCTCTGTACACCTGCGATAAAGTCCCATTTGGTCTCCTTGAGGGTTAGGCTGTCGTATATGGTCTCGAGCAGGGCACACCCACACTTGGAGCTGAAGCATAGCAACCAGGCATTGTGGCGGAAGTCTGGTGAGATCTCGAGGGTGTACTTCTGAAAGAGGATGAAGACAGTTATCTTTGTGTGCCGGATGTACCTGGTGATGTTGCTGAGGTAGGTGACTGTCTTCTGGTCCATTGCAGGGTCATCGATATCTAGAACGAGTGGTTCTGTGAGGTAGGCTGCCAGCAGCTTCTCCATCAGTGCGTGCAGGTTCTGCGTCTTGGTGATTGGGCCATTGTACCATTGATCATTACTGTCAACTGCCTCAGCGACGGGGTCAGACACCAGAAGGATGTATTGAGAGTGTAGATGTTCGGCCAGGAGAGGCCGCAGCAAGATGTTTTTCCTGTGTCCTGTTGGGGAAATGATCAGTACCACCTGGCCAGCATCGGCCGGCATACTGTCAAATGGTACAGGCGTGGGGAAGATGGTTAGCACTTGGTCGGCGGTAGCCTCGTCTATATCTGGGAGACTAAATGGCAGTACTTCCTGGATCAGCTCTTTCGCCTGCCGAGCGGAGAATCCTGCACCTCCGGTGGATATGAAGGATGCGATGAAGGCGTCAAGCATGAAATCCCAGCAGCAGATGAGACGATAGCGTAGAGGGCCTGTGTCAGCACCCACAGTGTCTAGTACATCCAGTATCTGTATGATTATTGCACGGGAAGCCATGACTATCCTGTGGTCTTAAACGGCAAATCAAGGAACCCTGACTTCTTCACCTCTGGAGGCTGGTGTTAGCACCTGTTTGGCCGTCGACAGTGATATGGCTCAGGCCGAGGGTGCCTATCTTGAGATTCTCTCCATCCTGTCGGAATGAGCTCCGTGGTTTCAGCGGATCCTTAACCAGGTCCTGTGCATAGGACTCAGCCATAACCTTGATGGCACCAGCCTCATTGACTCCGAGCATAGCTCGCATCGTCGCCCTCTCCTTGATACCCATCCCCTTGTATACAGTTTTGGCCTTGTTAATGGCCAATTGTCCTACCGTATCAGTGTTCCAGATGTGATCTCGGGCTGGGATGGTACCTCGGATCTCCCGCAGGTCTCCCTTCTCATCGAAGTCTAGGAAGGAGATAGGGGCAACAGTGTCCTATGAACCAATGCGTGCCTTGCCCAAGTGAGCAACATCGCCTAGCTCTTTGCTTTCTAAGTCTGTGAGTAACAGAGTCATAGTCATATACAGACGGCTTAAACCTACTAGTCATACCCCCAGTGAAATAGTTGGTCATAGGAGGACCATGCAGTTGGCCAAGGGAATAGGTAGCAGTGCTCAGGGTACTGGCCCTCTTTGCAGGGGCATGCCTTGTGGGTGGTCCACCATTCCCGGGCATTGGCGATCCTCAGTCCACATGCTCGACTATTGGCTGCACACCACCCTC